>CM020183.1:1859079-1880526 GCA_009805545.1 Oryza longistaminata
GGCGACAGGGCCGGGATCGTCTCGCGGCATAAGGACGACTCCGACGGACCGCTCATTGCAGGCTTCCAGAACATCGGGCCCCCGGATAGCTGGCTGTGACCCGAGTTTTTACATCGTTACGTTGCTAGTTCGTCGCTTGATCGCCTCCATGATGAACACTTGATTCGAATATTAGTCCCCCCTCATGCAGTATTAACTGGGGAGCCATTAACTTGTCGATTAACCATATCAAAAATCCTATCGTTTCCCTTCTCTATAGATTTTCCCTGTCTTGGAGTATTTATCTGGGCAACTTTTGAAGATTTCTCTATGCATAGCTTTGCGCTGCCAATTAGTCATGTTAATGCGACAGCAATGTTAATCATTGTGATTAGGGAGTAGACAAATAACACACGAGTAAATTTCTCGGACGGCATGTCACTGTTTGTGATGCAGAATAACATTACCAAACGCAAGAGTTTCTTTCGGAGAGATTAGCGGATGATTAGTAATTGGATTGAGAATTTATAAAGAAAAGATGAGTATTTTTTTTTAAAAAAACAATTTTGCTGCCCGAAGCCAAAAAGGGTAAAAGGAAAAGAGGAAAAAGAAGGCTTGTGGATTAACCCTTCCTACACCATGTCAAAGGCAACAAAAATGTAAATTTAGTTTGTATACCCACATGCGCATTGGGAAAACCAAAAACGTTCAATGCAACTATTACTACTACCCTTTTCTATTTAAAAGTTCATTTTGACTTTTCTTTTTTTCAAACTTCTTTAAGTTTAATCAAGTTTACAGAAAAAATTGCAATGTGTAACAACACCAAATTTCTACAAAAATTAAAGTATTATATATTTTAATAATATATTTAATTTTGTGTTAAAAATTTATCAATTTTCTTTCTAGTAATTTGATCAACTTTAAGTTAAAAAAATCAAAAACAAAGTATTTCACTACTGCAAGGGATAAAAGTCGTTAATTTTCAACACTAAATTAATAGCCAAGGTTATTCTAAGTAACTACGGTTTCTTAATTTACACGGACAGAACGCAATTTTCTTTCAGACATCTTTGATCTAATACTACAGTTGCTAAATGTTCAAAGTGCCAATATGGCCCCCTCATACAATCCAATACACAACACCATACTTCCCAACTAGTACAGAGCATCATTTTTGACACCACTTCAGCACGCACAACGCATTGCACCGGACTATTTTTGATTATGTCAGCATCTTTAAATCAAATCCACAAGCACCAATTTCAGATTGACATGCTTTTATCTTTCTCTACAATTTCCTCAAAATCCAACCATAGAATCAAATGGGTGATTCATCATTTGATAGCTCCCATGCATGCATGCTGCATGCGATGCTCAAAATTGTTGGCGCCCTTTAACAGGTTGCGTTTAGAAATACCACTATTATGAGTTGGAGGGAGCTCAAGATAAATACAAATATTGTATGTGAGTTCCTCCTGCCTGCAAGACAAAATGTAGCAGTTGTAGTTGTTAGAACCCAGGTTAAGTTACACGAGATCACCACCAAACGGACTCCCGTTCAGATGCTATGTCAATAGAAATACCAATCAAAGAGCAATGCTCCAGTTAGTCACGAGATGCTACGTACTATACTGGCCTAGCCATTGTATGATAGGTTCCTGAGATGCTGATGGCATTGCCTTACATAAGGTTCTGGGAAGATGCAGCGGTGAACTGAGAGTCAGCACACACTAAGAACAATATTATGAGTCACAAAATTATGAGGATGTATCGCCTGGCAATAAGAACTCATACGGCACTAGGAATTATGAATATTGGCTGAAAAAAATTCATATCAGACATCTTGCCTTGAAATATCAGACATCTTTGCATCAGTTCAGTATGAACACCACCGTTTCGGCATAGGCCATGTTATCCAACAGTATAAACGCCGATTGATATCTAAATATTCATTTAATGAAGCAGGCAGAACCAGTAGAGAACTGGGCTATCTCTTTAAGGCTGCAATAGGCTGAAGTTGCCAGCTTGCTTTTGACACCATCTTCAGCAACATCCCAGTCTTCCGGGCTCATACTCCAACTGCTGCGGACCCATTCATAGTCTCCACTTGCTCTGGAAACCCTCTGTTTACACCTCTCCCAACTCCTCATGTTTGTAAACCAACCAAGCCCATGACCGCTATGGCTCCCATCCATTACAAGGATGCAATGTGACTATGCTTCTCCAAAGGTGTTACCTTACTTCCACACAGAAACACAATTTATGGCAACCAAGCAGCTCCACCAGAGATATGCTCATGTGAGAGGTACAAGGGGCCTGATCAAGTACAAAAGTAGGGAAAATCTACTGAAATTGTGGTCTATGTCACATTGAGAATCATTAGCTCCTTCTGATGCTGAGAGCTTGCAGTGTAATTCATCTGAAACCAATCATAGGGTGCTTTTCAAACAGAGCTCAATCCGTGCACCTGTGTGTAGTCGAAGCATTGTCTCCGCATGGAGACTTGGGGCGAAACTTTTCTTCCATGGCAATTTAGTTTATATAAATTATTCGGGAAGAAAACTTGAAATAGGGAAAGTAAGCAAAGCTGAAAAAGAGGGTGGCAAACCCTAGAAGCATCTAGGTTCAGAGGCAACACGAAATCTGCTGATGAATAGTTCGAGCAGATCTCGCTTCATCTCGGAACTGTTTGGGCCAGCGTCTTCCAGGCCGTATTGTTCAGGTGTTGAGGAGTTGCATGTTCTGTGGTCTGGTGTTTGTGCATGGTGAAACCGTTTCACATTGAGAACTTCGGATAGCAGCAATTGACGGCTATGGAAATCTACTATGAAACAGACGTAACAGCCCGCAAATACATAACCACGTGCCCCCCAGAATGGGTTAAAAACATGATAGAGGAATGGATAATCAGACAGTTTTTTTTTTTTTGTTGGAAGATCAACGATGATGAGAAACAGAAAATCTTTAGTTGAATATAAAGGGAAATTTAGGTGAGAGATAGGCGGTCTGCGTGGGTCATGATATCTATATTCTCAGTAAACAATGGTGATTTAGCACAATCAGAGTAACGCATATGCATCCCCTGCATTCAATCTACACTATACATCAGAACATAGCTTCGTTGCTGGTGTTGTTTGATAGTTTAAAAAACGTATGTGTTCTATCAACAATAGGTTCAGGCATAAAAAAATAATTTGTAGCAGTATATTCGAGAGTATAAAATGCATGATTTTCTTGAAAATTTCGATCCACAATGTTTGAACTTGATATGGATTTTTTATTGATGATTCAATGCATGTGTGTTGACTTTCAGAACCTCTAGTGATCACCAGGACCACGCATGGACTTCTAGACATATTTACATTGTATACAACATAAGTTCCACACTTTTCAACAGTTCGTCCCCCCTACAAGGGGTCCCAGTTAACTATTGCATTCTCACCAAAATAAACTGTTTGTGTGCCATAAGATATATATTTCCTGGCCTTGATTTATCAATATCAAAAACGCAAAAGGATAATCCAAACAGCTCATTTCAAAAATGTGATTCACCCAAAGACCAAAAAAGAGGAAATTTCGGTATGAATGGATAATGTTTAGCGTGGTACTACCTATCTATAGTGTGGGAATTGTGCACAACATCAAAAATCAACACAAGCAAAGTGCAAGGGATTCAATTAACTGGCATTAACGCATGTGCAAATCGCCTCGGTCGAAAAACACATACTTGGCCCCCAAAACTCACTCCAGAAATGGAGGCAGTTCCAAAAAAACAAAATGGGTGTATATATGGAGGTTCACCTCAGAAACTGTTCAGGAATACACCCAGTCCTTTTGACAATGCTACTACCGTTTAGGTTATAACGATTTCTAGTGATTTGCCACATTCATACAGATGTTAATGAATACTAGGCAGCACACGATAGATATTTGTTAGAATTCTTGCCTATATAATGAATTGTGGGCATGCTAGATAATCTTCATAAGAGTGAAACGGTAAGTATATTTTGTTGGTTTCAAATAGAGAGGAACTTAGTTCTAAGGAGAGAGGCTTTCGTGGCTGGCAGATGTGTTTCTTATGGTTAGGATTTGCAGGGAAGAGCAAGAGGATTTGGTGTTTCACAGTTTCTATTAAGCAATAATATATATCAAGTCTTTACCTTTCAAAACTTCATCACGCTAATTTATGGCCTCATCGTTTTAACTAAAGTTAATTAAACTCTCTCCCTATTTGTAACCGCCTAAAAAAAACTACACGGCATTAAAAAAAATATTAGTGTGCAAAATTATTAAGCAGATTCTGAATTGCATTGCGAGAACATTCCATCTGTAGAGTGTTACTCCATTGTGGAAGGCATGGCTTACAGTAGTTTCAAAGATCAAGATATTTTAGATTTCTGTGAATATGATGACAATATCAATACAATAAATCTTACCCCACGAAGAAGCGCAATGCCGGTTGCTCATGATCTAAATTTAGAAGTGCGCCTTCATTATCTTTCAAAACTGAACCCAGTATTTCCTTCAGGAGATCAGGCAACTGCGCAAACAACCATAGAACTCCAAGGTACTTAAGGATGCCTCGCAAAACCTTCTTAAGAGCAGCAAGAGGAACCCAGCCACCACCATAGCCACCATCATCACCAAGCCCAATAAAAGCTGTGTTCAACTCTCCTTTCATATGAGCAGGAACGTTTCCAGGAGAAAGGTGCGCAGGAGCTCCAGCAATTCCTGAAGCAAATCCCGAAGGCATCATGGCATTGCCTGCACGACTCAAACTACTTGCTACCTGGTTAGCAACAGTTGAAGTTGGCCTAGCTACCCCAGGAGCACCACCAAAACGGTTAGGAGCAGAAGCTAATTGTTGGTTTCCAGAAACAGTGTTGGCACTGGCATTCAACGGTGGACCAGTATGTCTAGCATTCAGCAGATTTGGCTCCAGAGCATTTAGACCCTGTGCAACATGTTCCATTATGAAAGGTCGAAATTGTGGGCAAGGTAATGATCCACCAACTGAAGGTCCACCTTTAGGAGGTGTTGCTGGCTGAAGCCAGACCTGATCCCCAGCAAAGCAGCGCATGTCAACAGAGAACTTGTTGCGGTATATAATACGTATCCAGTAAGGCCCACGGAGCACAACAGAAACATCAAAAGGTAGCAAGGAGCTAGGAACTAGTCCAGGAGCAGTCCGTCCTGCAACAGACAGCATGGAAGAAGTCTGAAGCTGGCTGTTTGAATGTGCTACTGCAGCACCCTGCGGGACAGACATATTGTGCACAGTACTTGATGATAGACTGTTTGCTGATCCCGCTGTTGTAAGAATATTGTTTTGCTTTGGTAGAGCACTGTAACCGGCAGGAACAGTTACAGGCATCTTTGCAGGACGAATAGCGCCACCAAGGGCAAGTAAAGGTCCTGCTGTGAGCCTGATGCAATCCAAGAATGATGCTATCTCATCCCCATTCACAAAATCTTCCAAAAACTGCATTATGTTAACATGGTTACAACAAAGAGCAAAATTTCATGTAAATATCAATTCTTTAGTAGAAAAAAAAATGAATACTGTATTTGAAATTTAAAATTTCAAATGCCTCAGTAGCAAAGTACAAGTGTTTTGGTGCAACATGCTGATTGGGGTTTCACTCTTTTGCTAGCTAAATTTTGACATATCAAAACTGATTTGACTGAGAGATCACTTGAAATTGATCACAACTTTGTTTATTAACCAAACACCGGCACAATACAGATGAGGAAAATTTGGAGTCAGTTTAGTTCTCTACCTTACCAAAATTTGGTAGTCTCAAAATTTTGATATTGCCAAATTTTGGTGAGGTAGATATAGATTGATGTCTGGTTTGGTGACAAATTATGCCAATGTGGTACTGCCAAAATTTTAGTTTGGTGTAGTTTTCATACAATGTTTTCTTTCCTACCATACCACCAGAACTTTGATAGGTTAGCAAAAGAAACTGCCCCTTTAATAAACTGCATTTGGCAACTCAGGTTACAAAAGGAGCATGCTTTGGTTGACTATCAACACTAGTTTGTTCCAAATAAAGTCAAACTTCAAACATATTTATCAGTAAAAGTACAGTAATGTATTTAGCAGAAAGTAGCTGTATGATTCAGTTGGATGATAACATCTATATACATCACAAAGCAAATGCAGTACAACAATACACGGTTAGCACATCAAACAGTGTAACAAGGACATCAATACTCACTATCTTTTATCAATGTCAAATAAAAAAAAGTCGGGCAGCAAATTTTCAAAAAAGTTGTCCTAAATACTAGCACATGCAAAGTAGGCAGTAAATATAGATGTCAAAACCCAACCTTCGTGTGTGGCCATAGTTGATCTGGAGAAACTCGCATTGTGCAACCACTCTTACCGGTCTCCCATTCAACGACAAAGTAAACCATAGGCACAGCACCATAACTGAACCACAAGCTCATCAAACCAACAGCCTCAATTCTAAAAGTTTTCCTCATCTGTTCAGATAACCTGTCCCTGCTAGCTTTTCTTCTAGAGTGTAATTTTGTCTCTGCAGCTGTCTGATGCTCAGCTAGCTTGCCATCTAATTTTACACCAATCAATCTCCGCATTCCACAAGAAAATGCACGAGCATGTGAGAGCCGTTGTAAATCTGAGACAAGCCTCTGTATACTATCAGCCTCAACAGTGTTGTAAGTCAAGAGGACCCCATCATCATCAAAAGAGATATGTGAATCCACCTCAGATGTGTTTGCAACACGAACACCAGAACCCCATTCTGTAGTAGTGCTACCTCCATGGAGTTTCCACAGTGCACCATAGTGTGGATCATTGATCCGAACATCCCAAGACATACTTCCAGCTTTACCAAGGTGTAAGCAAATATGTTTCCAGGAAGCATCGTGAGCAAAAGGTAAGCGCAACCAAAGATTAGAGGATGATGTCGGCATGCCCACTTCTTCTACATGTGGAATATTAAGAGAATCCATCTGAGCAGTCAACTGAGCATATTTAATGCAAATTGAACAGTGCTTTATGACATGAAGAAGCACAGAGGAATAAATATTCGCTGTAATGCAATTATTTACTTCTTCAAGTAATTTTCCATAGGTGAGGGACGTCCCAGGTTGCATGTTGGGTGAATTAGCCTTCAAAGGAAGGCCATCCAGCATAAATTCTGACAGCTTTCTTCTCTTACCTGGCCCATCACCAATTATAGATTGCTTTGACGATGGGATATTTTGCAAGAACTCAGAAAGAGAACGCTTTTTATATGCACCTTCAGAGCGTGAACTGGAGACATTACCCAAACCTGCCAATTTCCATGGAAAAACATACAATAAGAATGCTACCTCATTATTAAATAATTGCATAAATAGCTACTTCAATATTTAGGAAAACCAAATTCTATCTTTATTTATTAGGGGCACGGGATGATAGTTTCTGGTCTATTTGGTACCATGTTCATGACCAAATTTACAAGGTGGCAACTTGTATAAATTACCTGCAGGAACTGAACCAGAGAAGGCACTTGTACTTTGTGCATTCTTTGAATTACTGAGCAGATAATTGTTCAAACCAGTACCAGAAGTAACTTTTGCAGCATTAATGTTAGATTGTAGAGACCCATAATCTTGATCAGGTGAGCCAGCTCCACCACTAAACCCATGAAGACCAACTTGATAACTCGAATGACTAGAGGGTAAACTATTGGGTGGGAGTCGTTGACTTTCTGTTATTGGAGAACCTCTGTCACATCGAAATACTTCATCAACAACAGAAAAAAATGAAGGTCGTGCAGGAAGAGGCTCATCAGCTCCACTTTGTCTTTGAGGTCTATCTTCCACATTTTGTAGCGCCAGTAATTTATCTTTATCAAAAAAATTGCCAATTTGCACATCTTCATCTATTTTTAATTTGTTAATGTCAATCCTGATAAACCTTATAGCTTCTTTAGCATCAGTAGTTGCATCAGCATTATTATTGTCACCTTCATTACTTTGTATCTCAAGCAAACAAAAAACAGGCTTAAAGCTCTTATCAAGTTGCATCAACAGATAATAGGCATTTGCGCATTGAGGAAATCCCATGACCATGAATTCTGAGCCACATAGTATTGACTTTGGAATCTTCAGAGTAACTTGCGACTCAGAGTAAACCTGGAATAACCATCAGAAAAGTATAATTTAGTTCTCCCTCCAGTCACAAAGAATGATGTTTTGGACAAATCCACATCACCTTCATGCACACATACAGATATTAATCTACGATAGACAAAGATTCCAGAGCACAAATCTACTGTGTATCCTGAAACAGAACTCCTTAGTGACCAGAGATGTATCTTCGACTGGCATAGCAAGAAAAATTTAAAAAAATTCTAACAATTGCTCAACAAGGATGCCAGATTATAAGATTTACAATATGTAGTGGAAGTGTGGGACATAAAAGGAAAAAGTTCTAAAATATTGAAGACGCTTAACTGCCAATCTGCCACATCCACGTTCACTTGTACATCAAACTTCGCTAAGAATGGTGCGTATGAAGCATTGACTTTAGACCATACTATAAGTTGAAGAGAATGCACTTAACAATAGGTATACTTGCCTCACAGAACTACAGAATGTAGTAATATTTTCCACATAATCCCACATATTTTAACACCAACTAGAGACTACCGCAATCTTTCTCTGGTTTAAGATGAACAGGAACCATTATGACACGGTGCAGAAGGCCAGACTGAAACTGAACAGTGACACCTAATTTCATCTAATCAAAAACCTCTGTCCAGAGATTTGCAGCCCAGTACATTCAAGTTACTGCTATAATTGTTCTCATTGCAAAATTGTTCTCAAGGCAAGACTGTCAATATGTGTTGCCCTAGATCATGCTCCCAGTACATATAGCAAAATGGTTCTAATTGCAAGGTGTAGATAACATGAGACGAACTAGGCAGCTGCCTGGGTGGGAAATATCAGATCAGTGGCCTGAGCAAGGGGCTGGCACCTAGCCTCAGGTGACCTCCAAAAAGAATTATGACATCAAGATCGTTGTGCTGACACAATGAATAGCACCTCACGAAGACATCCTATAAGCTATGCCCTCAGTATAAAACTGTTAACGAGAAAACTATTCAATAATTAATAAAATAAGACAAAAGAAGCTCTACAATATTTTTCACACAGGAAAAATCTACTTTATGCCTCCTCATCTCTTCCCATAGTTTACTATTCACTGCTCAATCCTTAAACTGGATAAAGGAACCACCTATTTTAATACCAGAAAATCACACCCAGAGCCAAAAAGACGGTTTGCACAAAATTCACTGCCACAGTGGCCCTAACACCATACCAGCACAGGGGTAGGCACTCATAACTGTGTTTCTCTCCCTCTCCCATTTTCTCTTCCCACTCTTCTGCCCCAAATACCTAAACGCATAGCCGTGACAAGGATGGTGACTTGGTGAGTGGCTTATCCACTATGTTGACATGGAACAAAATCATCTTGCGTATTGGACTCAGGGGTATAAATAATAATCTATTGGTATTGAAATTTGAGGGATCAATTTTTATCCAGATTCAGAGTTGAGGGGTGAAAACTGAATTTCCGAAAGAGTTGAGGGGAGTAGTAGACTTTGACCTAGTAATTGGGCCAAGATTTTTGGTACATTTTACTACCAAATGTAAAATTTCAATGAATTTGGATAGACTGATTCAGATGTGGATATGAAGACTAGATTCAATCCAGAAAGTATTTTAAGAAAATAGTTTAGCCAAATCAACAAATTGCTGGGCTTGAGAAAATGATTAATGCGAGACTAAGTATGACAGCATATATCTCATAGGAACTCTGTTCAATAATTTATTCATAACAGAAATGATTGTTTGTATTTAGAAAGTGTTTAAATTTAATCGTGTGCAAGATTATCTGAATCGCCCATGCTCTAAATTTTCAGTAAAGAAGAACGTAGAAATAAACTCTAAGAGCTGAAAAGTGAAAATACAAGGGGAAGGAATAACAAGGCAAGTTAATGAGACAACCTTTAGGCCCAAAGAACTTCCAGTGGCAGCAAATAAGTGGAGGATGCTTCTGGTCCTTAAACTCACAAAAACATCAGTTGCTGTTGTACTCCCCTTGTTCAGAGCTTCCTCTGAGTCTAACACTGCTGAAGGTGGCAATATATTCCCCAGTGACTGGAGGAGAAAGCGACCATTCCTATGTAGAAACAAAAAAGCTACATGATTTGGAAAGGAAACTGACCATGGAATAAATATAGGGATTAGATACAGTTCACAAAATATCTTATTATTCCCACCTTCATAATATCGTGCCCAAAATGGCTTATGCCTACAGATTAATGTGTTCTCTATTTTTGTGAAAAAATGAACACATTGATGCATGCTACACCTATTGAAGGGAACTCTTAACCGCATATGACTCCCTCCTAATATCGGTAGAAATTGGAATAAAAAGAAGTCATCACTGCACCTTGCAGGACAAAGCAGGAAAATAGACCTTTCACTACAAATCAAGTCATATATGCTCCTTAAAAGTCATACTGATATCCACATTGACATCGTTACCACTTACCATGACACGTTGTTAAGGTATTTAACCGTAACTGTAATGGCGTTACCTACACACCTAATTGGCAGGCAGCAATCACCAGAAGGCTCCATCTCATGTGTGTGTGCTTGATGGGGATGGAGGTTTGGAAGAAAGGCAGATCGAGATGAGATGCACCCTAACCACTGTTGATGGTCCTCCATTTCTATCACTGTCAAAAGTTTGCCGTTGTATCCTTCCACAGCCCTCATGGGCAGATTGTGGCTTGACAAACGAAGGAGATCTTGAGGGAGGAGATGACCAGTGGCTGGAGACAATAAGAGCACCCACATATACAGCATATCAAGAAGCTAGGGCTTTATAAGGATGAGGGCGAGAGAGAAGGGAAAGGGGACAGGAGGAGAGGAGAGAGGAACTGAGGAAGGAAGAGGAGGTTGCCAGCAATGAAATTCAGCTTCTTGCAAGGGGAGCCTATGGTTTGGCAAAGGGAGAGAAGATACGAGGTAGGAAATTAAGGGAAGAGAAAAGAAGATTGTTTCATCCATAGAACAATGATTTGCCAATTTCAAAGAATTCCAAAAAATTCTGAGGGACCAATTCACACTACAGATTGGACCAAAACTTCCCATCTATAATACTACGCCACATTTTTCCCTGTTTCTTTCTCCTCTTCCATTCCCCTTGTACTGCCATTTAAGCCCGACTGATGCATCTTGCCATCAAACACCTTTGCTCCCTTCCCCTTCTTATACGGTTATACCCATCTCCCACCCAATGGTGTCGACCTCCTATTCATGCCAGCCACAGTGGCGGAGCAAGCATTGCTGTGAAGCCCAGGCGACTAGTAGCATTTTCCGATGACCAACTGATTTTTCTACGCGTCGATGGCTAACAGCAATGGAGACAGAAGCAAGCCACCGCCCACTCCTAGCGTCAACCTCCCACACTCACTCACTGCCTCTTACTCGCCGTCACCTTCTGCACTCATCGGTGGCCTCCTCGCCAGCACTGACAACCGTGCTCAACCTTCAGCACTCCTCCTGCCTGCTGGTCGTCTCCTGTACCAGCATCAACCTCCCACACAGCCACACTTGTCGGCTGCCTCCTGCCGTCAATTAGCCACATCCATGGCAAGGAAAGAAGATTAAGGATTTAAGGTTAAGCACGGTTTTTTAACACAGCCAACTACTGGCTCCAATTATTAGACATGTCATATATAGTTAACACTATAGCTAATATATACAATAGAGAAATGTTATATTTACTGCAACATAACTTTATTATTTTTGTGGGGCCCACCATGTTCTCTCTTTCTTCCTCCAACTTCCTTTCCTTCCAGTGTTCTTTCTCTTTCCTTTTCAATGACTCCAGGAACAAGGTCTTCTACAGATATCTTCCTCCCATTCCTTCTGGTCGTCTTCCCCTTTCACTTTTCTTCTTGATTAATCGGTGAAGTCAGCGACCAACAGAGCGCAAGGGCAGTGGCTAGCTGGCTGCAGGGGTGGATGGTGGCGGAGGAAAGATTGGACCTCGCTTTTTGGGGCGCCTGCCGCGATGGACACCGTCGGAGGCTGGGATGTATGAGCGGCACACAAGCGGAGGTCAGGGAGGATGACGGCCATGGTCCGGTAGACGCAGGAGACGATGAAGGCTAGGGTGGTCGAGGACCACAATACGACAGACGCGAGAGACGGCGTCAGCCACGATGGACGGCGAGCAGCGATTTGGCGGACACAAGGCAACGGCGACGGTCGGGGTGGCGAGGGCGTTGGCCCAGCGAACGCAGGCGAGAGGAGCAGCCATGGCGGATACGGGAGGCGTTGGGTTGCTCCTCCATCTACGGGGCCCACGACCTCGGCAACGCGTGGAGCCGGGCAACAAATTAGTCGCCCGCTGGTTTCCTCTCTCTTTCCCTCTCTCTTCCATGTCATCCAAAATTTCTACATGGAACTATTGTCGCCAATTATTGTACCCGCTCTAATCTGTAAGAGTTCACGATGTATCAAGATGTGCAAATAGAACCTCATGATGCCATGGTATTTATCTTGTGTTGTTGTCAATTATTTTGAACTATGGCCGTTAATATATTTATGACAATACAGGTATCTTGATTTACCATATGGAGACTGTGTCAACACACTTACCAAGATTATAATACTTTCATAATGTAGAATGTTTGGAACTTTTACTAATGTATTGCTAGAGAAACAATAAAGTCACGGTTAAGCTACATTAACAGAGTACACGAAATAAAACAAAATTATATAACATCATGCGGATGTAAGGTCAAGAAAAATTAAGATATAAAGTATAAACATGGAGAAGAAATAAATAAACAATTAACAAACCTGATATTTATTCCAAGGTCAATATATGATTGTCCATATGCCCTAACTTGAAGCATTTCATTTGTACAACAATCATTGGAGTCTCTTCTATGTACTCTCTACACAATTTATGAATATAGTCAGTGCATCAAATATCAAAAACACAAGGTGGCTGCAGTAATACCCTTAATTAGAACAGCCCACAAGGTACCTTCTGAAAGCCCTCTCCATGAACTTCTCGCTTCAGGATAACCTCAGTGGGTGATTGTGACATCTGAACATTTTTCATCAATTCCCTTTGAATTTCCAGAAGACGTGTGTGCCTATTGCAAGCAATTGCTTTCAAAATTAGAGCTTCAACATCAATGCAACTCAGATCAATAGAAAGATCAGCTTCTTTATCTGTAAATGGATCCAATACAAAAGAGCTGTGCTGACACTTTATCTGCATATCTTGCCCAGCCTCAATTTTAATATATGGAGATGAATCTGATTCAGCTGAAGCATTGTTTTTTTCCTCTAGCCAGTAATTAATTTTCAGACCAGGTATCCTGGACCCACTTGAATCAAGCTCCCCATCTTGACCAAGCTGCATTACAGCATTACTTCCACCTTGTCCTGTGCCGATATCTGAGATAAGTTCAGATTTTATCGCATCTTTCCACCTGCCCTGTCGTAGAACATTTGTCTGTCTAATTACAGTATCCATAACAAGTGAAATACATAGTTCATGGAGTATTGTATACAAAATCATGAAAGGATTGTCAGCCACAGCCATTCTCCGTTCAATATCATCACCAAGAGCATATCTCCTTGTCTCTTCAAGCTTAATTGGCCCAGCCTTCTCACCAACAAGTAACTCCATGTGCAATATCCTCCATAGTGAGAAATGCCCACGGTAACCTAATGTAATAAGAACTTTAAATTCTCCATCTACCTGAACATTGGCTATTCCATCAGTCACCGAAACCTCAGATATTTCCTTAGGAAGTGAGATTTCAAGTAACTTAGCCCGTACAAGGGTGCTTAATTTCTTCAAAGTAGGCTTTTGTTCATCTTGAAAAAGTGTGTTCTGAGTACCAATTTCCTCAACACATTTTGGCACTCTCCTATAACTCCCTGTGTGTAGGACTTCTATAGCAGATGGAACATCAAAAATGGGAGCACGGGCCTGTTGCAACCCTTCATGCATAAAGAACAGCGAATCGGCTGTTTGGGTGAAGCATGTCTCATGGCTAGAGAGGGTTGATGCAAGTTGCTGGCAATAATGAACCAAAGGAACCTGCAAGAAACAGCAATGATCGCAATCATGAAATTCAGGAAATATGACATTCGGATGGCATGCGCATGAAGCTATAGTTTTCTATTGTATTACTTGTTTAACAGATAATACCTATTCTTATGATACTTGGCTGAAATTATTACACGCTATGTAATGCAGAAGTGGCAGACGCAGGATTTTTGCGATGGATGTTCAAGACATGCATACATAGTGGTATTTAAAGAAAAAAATTAATGTCGCTAGTACAAAAGATGCAAGTTTTTTTAAGAGTAAATTGCACTTTGCACCGTATAGAATGTACCGTGTTTCACTTTGCACCAGGTTTAGTATATCTCACTACTATGGTATTTTGAAATAAGTTTCAGCGTGAACTGGGTTGCATGGTATAATCGGAGGAAAATCCTGTAAAATGTGAATGAAGGAAACTTACGGGGCTTCTTGAGTTTAGGACATATGCTTCACAAAGTTTCATTCAGATCTTATGAAATTTCTAGGGGTTCGATGATGTGTCCCAGTGTGTGAAATTTATTTCAATACACCCTGGTGTAAAGAGAAAATATACGCTAAATCTGGTGTAACGCGAAATAAAGTACATTTTACCTGGCACAAAGTGCAATTTACTCTTAAGTACATTTTACCTGGCACAAAGTGCAATTTACTCTTTCTTTAGTTCAAGAATGGCCTTTTTTGGAAAGTACTGATGCAAGTCTTACAAAATATGACAAGTTTCTCAAACCCTACCAGGTGAGAAAGAGAGAGAGAGAGAGAGAATACAAAGATAAAGCTTGGGAATCGAACCCACAACCTAATGATTAAAGCATATGCATGGCCTAACCGATACAGCAAAAATCACTTTCTTCACTACATAAAATAGACGCACAAAATATATGGGTAGCTGAATACCTATGAACGTTGGTGCGTGAGCCCCTGTAATGCACTCTGGACGCACGCGCACACACACCAGTCTATCCTATTGCAAAGACAGCTGTTATGTGTGGGAGCTGAAGCATCTAGGGTGAACAATTTTTTTTTCCTACTGATTGAGGATATCAGGTGCAATGTGCAAGTGTCATAAGAGTTAGTAAAATCACTGCACCAGATTAACTGCAGTGTCCAATCTCTGGAATACTTTTTTTTTGTCAGTTTGTTCTGATTTTGAGTTTAAGCTTAAAGCTCGCACACTGTAAAACAACATGATTCTAAGCATTTCACAGAACACGGGAAATTAATATTAATCAGGACCTGCAGCAAAGTGTGCACAACCTCATGATGCCATGGTATTTATCTTGTGTTGTTGTCAATTATTTTGAACTATGGCCGTTAATATATTTATGACAATACAGGTATCTTGATTTACCATATGGAGACTGTGTCAACACACTTACCAAGATTATAATACTTTCATAATGTAGAATGTTTGGAACTTTTACTAATGTATTGCTAGAGAAACAATAAAGTCACGGTTAAGCTACATTAACAGAGTACACGAAATAAAACAAAATTATATAACATCATGCGGATGTAAGGTCAAGAAAAATTAAGATATAAAGTATAAACATGGAGAAGAAATAAATAAACAATTAACAAACCTGATATTTATTCCAAGGTCAATATATGATTGTCCATATGCCCTAACTTGAAGCATTTCATTTGTACAACAATCATTGGAGTCTCTTCTATGTACTCTCTACACAATTTATGAATATAGTCAGTGCATCAAATATCAAAAACACAAGGTGGCTGCAGTAATACCCTTAATTAGAACAGCCCACAAGGTACCTTCTGAAAGCCCTCTCCATGAACTTCTCGCTTCAGGATAACCTCAGTGGGTGATTGTGACATCTGAACATTTTTCATCAATTCCCTTTGAATTTCCAGAAGACGTGTGTGCCTATTGCAAGCAATTGCTTTCAAAATTAGAGCTTCAACATCAATGCAACTCAGATCAATAGAAAGATCAGCTTCTTTATCTGTAAATGGATCCAATACAAAAGAGCTGTGCTGACACTTTATCTGCATATCTTGCCCAGCCTCAATTTTAATATATGGAGATGAATCTGATTCAGCTGAAGCATTGTTTTTTTCCTCTAGCCAGTAATTAATTTTCAGACCAGGTATCCTAGACCCACTTGAATCAAGCTCCCCATCTTGACCAAGCTGCATTACAGCATTACTTCCACCTTGTCCTGTGCCGATATCTGAGATAAGTTCAGATTTTATCGCATCTTTCCACCTGCCCTGTCGTAGAACATTTGTCTGTCTAATTACAGTATCCATAACAAGTGAAATACATAGTTCATGGAGTATTGTATACAAAATCATGAAAGGATTGTCAGCCACAGCCATTCTCCGTTCAATATCATCACCAAGAGCATATCTCCTTGTCTCTTCAAGCTTAATTGGCCCAGCCTTCTCACCAACAAGTAACTCCATGTGCAATATCCTCCATAGTGAGAAATGCCCACGGTAACCTAATGTAATAAGAACTTTAAATTCTCCATCTACCTGAACATTGGCTATTCCATCAGTCACCGAAACCTCAGATATTTCCTTAGGAAGTGAGATTTCAAGTAACTTAGCCCGTACAAGGGTGCTTAATTTCTTCAAAGTAGGCTTTTGTTCATCTTGAAAAAGTGTGTTCTGAGTACCAATTTCCTCAACACATTTTGGCACTCTCCTATAACTCCCTGTGTGTAGGACTTCTATAGCAGATGGAACATCAAAAATGGGAGCACGGGCCTGTTGCAACCCTTCATGCATAAAGAACAGCGAATCGGCTGTTTGGGTGAAGCATGTCTCATGGCTAGAGAGGGTTGATGCAAGTTGCTGGCAATAATGAACCAAAGGAACCTGCAAGAAACAGCAATGATCGCAATCATGAAATTCAGGAAATATGACATTCGGATGGCATGCGCATGAAGCTATAGTTTTCTATTGTATTACTTGTTTAACAGATAATCGCGAGCGGTTAACTCCCGTCTCGGTAGGTAAATCAATCGCGAGTCCTCCGTCTCTTGACTTCGAGATCTTTAATCACCATCATTAGGATGTTATTGCTCACAATCGCATACAATTCCGTATGATTATTATCATTTTTTTTTTGGTTATGATACGAGGTCGTTTGATCGTCGTGATTAATTCAGGGAAGGCGTTTTAATTTCTCGTTTTTACATCAGTTTCAGACAAAGTACAAAACGACGGTTTTGGGGCCGGTAAGTACATTACACATGTGTAGTGACATTTCTGAATTTATTTATTTTTGACTGAAATCTCTGAAATTTGTTGGGATTTGATCGCTCAACTTCAAATATACACACATGGTGAACGCAAATATGAATTTTCACATGTGAGGGAGGATTAAGACACCGATTTTCTGTGGTTCCAAGCACCATATTTTTTGTCCTGTTTATTTCAAGACTCAACCTCGACTGTAGAAGCTTCCTGAACCCCTCCTTAAATACAAATGCTAATTACCTTGACCACAACGTATTCTGCATGCACTAACTCTGCTGGCCATGCATCGAACACATGGCTCAGCCACTAATTAACCAACTCAACTAACTCATGCAAGCACATGCATCATAGCTGACCAAGTAATATATTTCCTACATGCTTGTCGTACATATTTCCGTACATACAGACTTGTTCACACTAATAATATCACACTTGCATGGCATTATGTCCAACAGAATTTAACATAAATAGGTTATGGACGAACTGCTTCACGCTAAATTTCTGAATTCAGTTTTTCAGAGATCAACTGTGGCTTTTTGGGTTTCAATATCAGTTTTGAGAATCACCCATAGGAATCTGGAGTTGAATTTCTCTATTGAAGATTTTTAATATCGTTGCATTTTTTTCAAATACCAACGAAGCAAAGCGACAACAGCAAGGAAAAATTCCTTTTGACTTCGCTACCTAGCTATTACATTCAGTTCATACAGATTTTGTTCAAATTGACGCATCATCTTTCATTCATTTTGAGTTCCAACGTCAGAATAGCTTCGCAAATTTGATTCATCCATTGGCATTGCACAAACTCATTTGCTTGAACATTTGGGCAGCATATTCTTTCCCGTTCCACTACTCTCGCAAGTTGTATGCCTGATTTTTTGTTATCATGCATAATATCAACAGTTCAGAACAATTCTTTTGTACTAGATTCCAATTCAAGGCCCCCTAATCATCAACATTAAGGCTAAAAAAATCTCTTCTTTAGAAAAGGCTCAACCTGTGGGCTGCCTTGGAGGTCTTGTAACAAACGAGCCAACAAACTAGTGGTTAAAGCTACATGTTGCCATGCATATATAAATCATGCCACACAACTCTTCTCTGATGATCCATCTTGTTTCTGATCACCTTGTTCAGGGAGCAGCAGCAAGAAGCCAAGAACATGGCTTGCAAGGTGAGAGGGGACATGGGCAAGCTCATCCCGGTGATCTCCTTCTTCCTCGGCGCGGCGCTGACGGCGGCGTTCGTCATTGCTACTATGGATATCAACTGGAGGCTCTCCGCCCTTGCCTCCTGGAACAACAATGATTCTCAACCGGCCGTCACCGATGAGGTCAGTGATTTTCTGCTGATGCTGCTTTCTGCGTTTTCTGCTTAACAATCTCAAGTTCTGAACATGACAACATCTTCAGTGCAGTTTCCTTGAGTTCGTAATGTCGATTATACTTTTACATAGATCCACCTGATTTGCCTATTAAAAAAACGTGTTTTTATACCTTTTTTTCATTTCAATTTTCTTGTTCTTATTGTCTTGCATGATGCTTCAAATTCTAATAGATAATGGCCGTGCAATTGGAGCTGTTTCATTTCGTTGCAAATAGTTAGAAGCAGAGTAGCCGTCAGGTCTACTGGTCACCCTTTCTATCGTCCTAGATTCTTCCTCTATCTACATCTTCATCCAGTGAGCTGATAAGCCTCTAAGACGCAACGACAAGCAAATCCATATCCAATATAATGCTACAAATATCTTCCACAGCATTAGCCAAGTCTAGAATTTCTTTTTTTTTTTAAAGCCTATCATCAACAAGCCAAATTGCCAATTCTACTTTTCCAACATTAGCCTGAGATAAGCTTCCTGTAGCTTTGTCACATCCACAGAGCCCAAAAGCTTAAAGCTGAAAGCCTGAAACTGACTACTGATGAGGTAAAGAATATGCTAACCTGTTGTCCAAGCAGCCTTGTGGGGATAGGATATTACATCATTTACAACTCAGCCACCAATTGATTCGAGTGAACTTTGTATGAAATCTTTTCCTATGTTTCTTCTACTTAGAAACCAGAAATTTCTACTTTTAAAACAACTTCAACCAAATTTTTAATATATCTCCATAGCGAGAGATGGTCAAATACCATTTAAAATTTCATCAATTTTAAAAATAATTTCAAAATTTAAATTTGCAGTAATATAATTATCTCCTTTGTTTTTAATCTAAAATTGTTTTTGCCTTGAGAAGTATACCTTTCAAGTTAGCCTCTATGTAAGGAGGTAGTCATTAAAAAAAAATCTAACGACAACTAATGGAATGGGGACAGAGTAGATCAAAACGAAAACTCATAGGTATAGGCATATAAAGGAGATGACAAAACTTAGGGGTATGGACAGAACAGCGCAAAGATTTAAGGGCACACAAAGAATTTTCTCAAATATAACACCGTATGGCAGGCAATATTAATTCTTGTATGTTAATCTATTTACTACTCCGTATGGAGTATAACATTAGAAAGAGATGACTAAAATGAACCACCATATACGCTCTATCATAACTACTTAAAAAATTCGCTACTTTCTGATCGTCACAACCATATGTCCGTGTCGTGCGAGCGTTTTCCCCCGTCTTCCTAGCACAGTCAGTTTCCGCGGCCCATACACCACGCAACAGGCCGCAAGCGATCAAGCCCACAAGCTGTCCGTCTGCATCATCCTCAAATCTTAGGTTCCTCCATCTCATGCGACGCCCAATCCTATTAGGTCCCATGTTCTTATCCTCGCGACGCACAACATCTAACCGAAGATCCTTCAAGAAGGGTTCTGCGGCGTGTATCAATCTTCATCGTGGTTACGGTTGGCACATCTCCCTTGTGGCTTATCAAACCAGGGCAGATGACATGGCTCTAGGTGTGTCAAGCCGGAAGGCATGGGGATGGCGACAGCTAAATTTTCATCACTTTTATATAAAACCAAGTATGAAAATTGAACAGCTAGTAAGAAACATGTTCCGCAAGACGTCGTGGAAATATGCTCGGGAAAGCAACCAGGGACATCAACGAACATAATTTAATAAATTTTAAAAATTATCTTTAACCATATATATAGCAACACACGGGCCATTTTCCTAGTGAGCATAAATATTACTACATTAATATAAAAATAGATACACGTAGCTAATTATAATGGGATCAGATTATAACGGGTTTGATCAATTAATGCAATTATATCCAATAATCCAAAGTACAATTATGTCTATAGCAGAACGTGGTATGTATGTCCAATGCAATAATACTATTTGCAAAAATAAATATTAGTCTTGATCCATGCAAACGGGTTCGTTTGAATTAAAGAACTGACCTCATTACCCTTCTCATGATTGATGTAGTACCCGTTAACGAGCTCTTTGCAGACTCCCGTGCCCCCCATTGCATCAACACATTTGCCCTGACGAACCAATCCCAGGAGTATATATGATTTGTAGATAGAAATATAAACAGATCGATACTGCTTGCAAGCCGTGCAGCTCAAAGAACCAAAAGAAAATCAGCAAATTAATGTTAATTGTAGTGTACCAAACGTACCGCGCTTGGCTCGTCGAGAAGACCCGGCCGCTTCCATTGTCAGATGCAGAGGAAAAAAGCATGAAGCAGGTCAGAAGAACGCCGACGAAGAGAACTATGGCCATCGATCTCGGTGGTCGATCAACAAGTGGTCGTAGTATGATTCGAGGCTTTCGACCTGTATATATAGGTGCAACAAGCACCGGTGTTGTGAGGAATAATCGTCTTGTATCTTTTTTACATGGAAGGTGTTTTAAGAAAGAATATGTATCTTTCCTTCGAAAGAAAAGTTTTTCACGAAAGAAAACAAACTGTCCTTAATTGACTAATATATTTATATATGTGTGTATATTTTTTAGATAATGGAAAAAATTCCAGCATTTGCTTTAAAGAATATATGTGGGTATATAGACTATAGCAAGGAAAATTATAGAAGTTCGGGGAGCTGTTACTCCCTTCCTATCCCTTTCATGGCTCTAACATGCCTCTTATAAACCAGGCCAACTAGCTGAGTGGCT
>CM020183.1:1893172-1949897 GCA_009805545.1 Oryza longistaminata
CTCTCTTTTTTTTTTCCGTGAAATCAGGCGCTAGTCTTCCCCCTTGTTTCGGGAATGCTAGTACCGTCGCAACGGCTATACTCCTCCATCAGATGGCGATTCTCATCCATGCGAATGCGGCTGAAGGCATCAACGCGCCGCCCGTCCCCGCCGCTGGCCGTCGCCGTTCTGGCTCGCCGCCGCCGCGCCCAGTCCACCGCGTCGCCGGCCGCGTCGTCGCCGTCCTACAAGGGATGGCTGCAAGTGGCTGGCCGCGCGTCAGATGCTCCTCTCCCAACAGGATGTCCCAGTTATATCTAGTAAGAATCACCGGATGTCCAGTTATAATTAGTAGGAATCACCTGATACCTTTGGGTAGGTATCATCCGATACCCTTGTAAGTGGTTCGCGGTTGGGATATATAGTAGAATCGTTGGATACTGACATGATACTCGCGAGTATCACGCGATAACGTGGTAGAAAATCGTCAGGGGGGGGGGGGGGGGGGGGGGGTGGGGGGTGAACCTTAACAGGTAATCACATGATACCTCGAGAGTATCACGATACGTGGTAGAAATCGTCCTGATATCTGGTAGTACCACATGAATACCTCCCGAGTATCAGCGATACGTGGTAGAAATCTATGATACTTGATAGTACAAGTGATACTTTTGCAAGTATCACCTGAAACGTGTGTAGAATCGTCTGATACCTATAGGTATCACACCTGATACCTACTCGGGATCATCCGTTCGAAAACGTGGATTCCATTAAATAGCAACCCCTGTTTTTGTTTTTGGGTAATCGCTCCTTTTTTTCCTCTCCACACACACGCGTTTTGCGATTTGTTATAAATTGAACTATTTCACCTTCACTATCCATTGAAGAGTTTTGAAGTTGACTTGAATGTTTCTTAAATTAAAGTTGAAATGTTTTGAATTTTGAGATGAAAGTTTTCAAAATTTAATTCGAGAGTATTGTTGAATTTCGATGTGATAGTTTTTTAATGTTTGAGTTAAAAGTTTCTTTCAAACGTGAGTTAAGTTTTCAAATATTGACTGAATTTAAATTTTTGAGGTTGAAAGTTTTCGAAATCACGTTGAAAGTTTTTTCAAAGTCTTGAGTTGAAAGTTTTTTAATCCAAGTTGAAGTTTTCAAAAATTTTGAATTGAAAGTTTTTAAATTCTAAGTTGAAAAAGTTTTTAATCCGAGTTTGAAAGTTTCAAGTTTGAGTTGAAAGTTTTTAAAATCTTGGCTTGAAAAAGTTTCAAATTAAAGTTTAAGAATTTCAAAAATCTTGACTTAAAATTTCAAACCCCAATGTTGAAGTTTAATTGGGGCAATTAACTGCTCCATATAATATTCCAATTTTTCACGGTAAAATCAAAAAACTAATCAGAGTAATTTAACCGCTAATTGATGGTAATTAGTGAAAAAGAAAAAAAAAATGCCGATCTGCCTAATCAGCAACGGGGCGTGGGAGAGGGGGTCGCCGTTCGCTAGTTTAAGCAGCCGGCGCGCACTACGCGCCCATTAGGAACCCCCCACAAAACGCGTGCTATGTTGGCCTAAAGGTCTTAAAAAAGTTATAAAAAAATATAGAATATAAAGGTATTCATATGCTTAGGGTAGGAGGGTTTAATTTTTTTTATATAATTTGTAGGAAATCAAATTTAAAGGTTATATGTTTGTGAAGTGTATACGGAATATCATACTATGTATTTTTAACTGAAACAAACCTGGAGGGAAAACTCCCCACCTGAATAGCATTAAATCGACCGAAGTCTGAAACTGTACAGAAATACACAAAAAGAAAACAGCAAAACAACTAAAAAAACAGCAAAGACAGGAGAAAGGCGAAAGAGAAACAAGATCCATACTATGTATTGATCTACGTTGTTAATAAAATTTTGATAGCCATTTGGGTACCATGAAAGAAACAAGGAACTCCACTCGAGAAAAAGGAACGCATTATACTTCTAATACGCTCCGTCCAGAAAATAATAATTTTAACTGTAAATTTGGACCACACATTTTGTCTAGATTTAGGGTTAAAAATGTTATATTTTGGGACTGGGAAGGAGTAATATTATGTATAAATTTAAACACTTATCAAATTTTTATATTTGTTCCTATGGAGTATAATACTTATTCTGAATTCTATCACAAGGCCTGATCAATGATGTGGCTTATTAATGCGTTTATTTATGCACTTGTTAAACTGCTAATGACAGCGTCGATTACACTCGTGCGTGATGCTGCCTGTCGCGCGCTTCCTCAAGCCAAGAATCGCAATTATTCCTGTCCTTGCATACATAGCATCATTTGGCATGCATGCCCCCGTGGGGCCTACCTTAGTAGACTGCGGCCACCGGGTCAGGCCTCCTTTTGTGGCATTACGTAAACAATCCTTCCGCGCCATGCATGTGCCACGCTTTCACACCGTTTAGTGTTAGCTAGCCCCGAAGCGGCCTGAGGGCTCCGTCATCATGTTCTTGGTCCGGCGAGCTGTCGCTGCCGCCGGCCGGCGGGCCGCCGGGCGTTCCGGAGACTCGCCTCCTACACGGCGACCATCGGACCTCACCTCACGAGGCGCGCGGCTCCCAACATGACTTCCTCTCCACCTCCTCGCGCCTCTGCTCTGCCTCCGCCGCGCCGGCGAGACGGCCAGCCCCGCTCAGAGCGCGCTCTGTCCGCGTGGCGCGACGACGATACGGCCGCCGCCAGCCGCACGGGACACCACCTCCTCCCACGTCCGACCCGTACGCCGAGCCGGGTCGTCGTCGCCGGGGCACACGCTTCGGCCCGCCGCCACGTCCGTCCGGCAACTCCCGGAGGACTCCCAGAGGTGGTCCACCCATGTTCTGCTCTCACCTCGCCCACCCTCCACGCCCACCGCGTCCGCCTTCCAACGTCAAGGGCCGACCCCTATCCGGCTCCGACCTCATCGGCGTCGCGCATCCTTCCGCCGGCGAACGTTCCTCGCCGGCGGCCGCCACGCCGCATCGTCAGGGGAGCTCCCCTGTACCGCCCCGACGGCGCGCGGGAGGGCGAAGCCCCAGCTCCGCCATCGTCTCACGCCTTCGGTTTCGTCCCGCCAGGCGAGCATCAGAGCATCTACGGACGCGGACCACGGCGGCGGCCGTCCGCGGCTACTTCCCGGCGCGGTCGCGCGTGCGAGGTGAAGCTGTACCAGGACGCGCCGTGGCGGGCGCGAGGCTGGGCGGCGTGCGGCGGCGCAGGGGTGTTTTCGAGCGGGCGGTGGCTGGGAGGGACATGTGCCTTGGCGTGCTCGGGGCGCAGCATCCTGGTGTACGTGGCGGGGTGGTCGGTGAACACCAAGGGCGGCTTCGTGCGGGAGGCGAATTCGCCGGAGATGGCGGCGAAAGGTGGAGGAGTGCGGACGACGGGCCGACCGACCGACGACCGACACCCGGGGGTGGCGGCGGAGGGGCAATTGTCGGCTGGGCCGCTTGCTCAAGTTTTACAAATTTCGCAGGAGGGCGTCGCGTCCCTTGCTCCTCGTCCTGGGACGACAAGACGCTCGCAGGAACACCTTCTTCTCAAAGACAGTTTGCGTACTTGCGTACCAACTCAATTCACACTGCTGTTTTGATCAGCTAGGCTGAATTTGTCAAAAGCACAATTGAATTGGACTTGATTTCTCAGGGCGCTTGAATGCAAACACAATGACGAGGAGACGAAGAAGTTCTTCCAAGACTCGTCGTGATCTGCTTGGCTGTCGCCGCGATACCCCAGGCAACAAAGCTCAGCATGGGGCCAAGCAGAAGGCATGATTATAATTATTTACCATCCGGTCCAAAATATATGCACATTTCATTTTTCACATAGTTTTTCATCATTCGCCTTATTTTAAAAAATATATAAATTTATTTACTACATATTTTTTAAATGATACTAAATTTTTAAATAAAATTAATGGTTAAATATTATGCGAAAAGTTAACGAAGCCGAGTATCAGAAGTAAATCTTGAATTGATTTGGTGCAATGCAAGCAAGTCCCTGAGAGGGGGCGTGTCAGCCAGCGTGCAGATCGTGGGGACCGATGTACACGCAGCACCAGAAGTGGCCTGCTGGGTGGGACACGGCCGCGTCGGGAGCCACGCGCGGAATATCACGGCGTTCTCGGCGGCCTCGGACTCGCGCGGGGGGCGCTACGACACGCGGTTCCGGCACAGGCTTTCGGGCCGACCTTCGGCACCGGGGTTCTTTCTCCGGCGACGTCTACAACACCACGCCTCCCGGCGGCGGGGGACGGCGAGGGGCCGCGGCGCCGTGGCAACGACATGCACTGCGCGTCGAACGGGCCGGCGGCCGTACGACGTGCTTTGGAGAACTTCGAGCAGCGGTGGAGGAAGGCGACGAAGCTGTTTCAGGAAGGGCCAAGTCGCACCTGGGAAGGACAACGCCTGGGCTTCAGGCTCGAAGCGGCATCTCCTGGATCCTCAGCCCCATCCGACGTTCCGCGACGGCGGACGTACAGCCACCTCCTACGCCTTGCCAGATGGTGCACCCGATTGCTGGCACGCTCAGGTCATTGATAACCGATTGATGGCTTCACAATCGATCGATGGAGATAATTTTAATTTTCTTGGTGATGAAAACTGGCAGGTGTTCGCGGTCAGTGGAGCTCTGGATCAGTGAAGGATTGCCTGCGTTTGGGCTGGGGAAACAAAAAAGATGGTTAATAATCTCTCTTCTCTCTTGATCATAAAGGCTCTCACTATTAACTTATCAATCAATCAAATAATCGAATCATAGCTGAAGCAATGAAATGCCAGGAAGCGAAGCACGCTGGTGTGGCGACAAGAAACGTGACGGTGGAGGCAGAGCATCCACACGGCGTACGTCCGGGCGATCCGGTCGGCGAAAGCGCTTCCATCTACATGAGACCAGTACTTCAAATCGGATCATCCTTACGCGATGGCGCATCCTACAAGGCACCCCGAAGGCAAGCAACCACTTGAAATTTGCTTGAATTTTTGTCCTTTATCACTTTGTCTGAATTTGCTGCACACTGAATGCATGTATATGTGTGTTGGTGTGCAGGTGGCTGGAAATCTGGTGCCGATGGAGATCGCGCTGAAGGTGGCGAGCAAGAGTCGGCCGCCGGCGGAGGTTTCGCCGCGACATCGTGATGCCGCATGTGGCCGGAGGGGGGTTTCCCACCTCGGGCCATCCAGGAGATCTCTCTTCTGGCAGAGGCAGACGATGGCAGGCGATGTTACGAGGTGATCTGCAGCGGCGATCAGGGCGGCGGGATGGAGGCTGCGCGCGCCCGCGGACTACCTCATACTTCTATCTGCTCGGCAAGCGGGAGGCGGAGGCGGCGGCGGCGGTGCGGGTTCCGGCCGGGAGCGGAGGCACAACCCGGCGGGGGCCAGCAGCGGCGCGGCGGCACGGGCGGTTTCATGATCTACGTGCACTCCAAGGGGATGATCGTGGACGACGAGTAACGTGCATCGTCGCTCGCGCCAACATCAACCAGCGCTCCGCTCGGCGCTCGCGCGACACCGAGATCGCCGTCGCGGCCACAGACCCAATCTCCGGCGCCGGGCCGGTTGTTCGGGCTACAAGGTATGTCGCTGTGGGAGGAGCACCTGGGCGCAAGCGGTGGCGGGAGTTGAGGTCGCCGAAGTCGCCGGAGTGGCGTGAAGCTGGTGAACGGGATAGCGGGAGGAGGCTGGAGAGGTACGCCGGCCGATTAACGCCGACTGTCGCCATGCAGGGGCACCTCATGAGGGTACCCGGGTGGGACGTTCGCGACGGAACGGGGCAAGAATCAGTTGGGAGTTTTGGCGGGCGGCACGAGTTCTCCCCGAACGTCGGGCGGGAGGATCCTTGGCTCTAACCAACAACAGCTACTGGGATTTATCTGCAACCATGTACGCTGCCCTCTGCATCCCCAGATTACTAAGGGCCTGTCTAGGTGGTCTTTTGATCAGAAAAAAGCCTCCCTCAATCTTATAAAATTATGAACTATTGAATCACTTTGAGATTCGTGCAACACTATAGTAAAACCCACTTTTCCTCCGTTTTCGCTTCTCAGTCCCCATCCGTCGCCGCCGCCCGGCTCGCGGGTTGGGTTGGAAAGAGTCACGGCGTCGCGGCAAGCCCCCCCCCCCCCCTCCGCACGGCCCCTCCCTCACCCCTCCCCTTATTTCTCTTTCCAGTTGCCCGGCCCGTTTTTTCCCCGCCCGCTAATGCCGGCCCTCCGCCCGCTGCCAACCCGCGGCTCTGGCGCCGCTGCGGCGCCTCGCCGCCGTCCGTGTCCACCACCCACGCCGGTCGCATCCAACCGGGGCCGCACGGGCCGGTCCCTTTAAGAATACTTGGGTACGAAGTATTTTAAATTGGTTGCCTAGGATTTTTCAGGGCACGTGAAATTTTCGGAAAAAAAAAAGAGAGGTCATTTTTTTTTTTGTATGCGGTAGTTCCAGTGGTTATTATTCCCTTCCCTGTTAGTATTGTGGCTTATTATCACTCCGTCAGTTTCCAATATAAAAAAACTTTATAAGAATTTACATGATATAAACGTACATACTCAATACAATTTTACAATATTACTGAAAAAAACTCAAACTTACATAAAAACCTATATAGCAATAAAAAATGTAGTTAAAAATAAATTAAAATTGCACATTGCAATAGCCTTATCAACGTGTAATCTTTGGTGACTATATAATTAAGCTTAAAACTTATAGATGTTCTTTAAAAATTAAATTTTTAAAGGTATAAATTAGGCTATATTTTGGAATGCAATGGAGTACTAAGCAATTAGCAAATCATGTTCTATGGGCATTGAGTTGAGAGTCATTTGACCAAATGGTTGTTGTTCACAATTGACACGTGTGCAATAACCTCTTACACGCCTGTCTTACTACGCGTTATACGCTGACGGTTCAGCATTATGGTCACCAACCCGCGCGCGCCATGAAACCGCCGCCTCGTGCGTCCACCTCAACGCGAGGGGGCATTCCGGCCCAACATGCCGCCCCGCTCCGCCGCGCATCGACCACCGGTCTCCAAGCACTACTTCGGCGGCGCCTCATCGCGGACCACAAACCACGACCTCCGAGTGGAGGTCATCGGAGGTATGGAGTACTAGCTAGCTACCGGCTTCGCCTGCATGCCCCTCATCCCTCCTCCACGCGCGGCTAGTTGTCATGGGTGTCTCTCCATGGACGGTCCCGCTGCCGCGATCGGTAAAATCTCGCCGCCGCATGGACGGAGCAGTAGCACGCGTGCTGCGACTGCGAGTGAGGGTGGTAGAGATGGCGTGACGCCGGGGGGCCGGGTGATTCGTGCAGCCAAGTGCTCGGGCGAAATGCCGCTACCCGGCTGTTGTTGATCGGCTGCTGGACAAGTCCGTGGAATTTTCCCTTTTAGAAAAGAAGTCGACTTCGAAATTTTTGGTTAGATTCTGCATTTTTGTTTTGGATTCCAAATTGCTACTACTTGGCCATCTCTGGAGTTTCTTTGACACAACTGCTCTTGCTCGTAGAATTATAGAAGTAGATTAACGGGAATGTTGTCCTGGCCATGCAGTGTCATTCTAGCAGAGTACGTGTGGCAGCAGAGGGTCAGCTTCACTGCCTGCCACACGTTGTCGGGGGTACTATACTTGTCATCCTTTTAAATTCTACTTCTTTGAGTGTCAATGGGCAATGATGATCTACTTGCTATTGTTGATGATCAGACCATCAATGCAGGTCCTAAGCGCCAGCCTCTGTTTATGGAAGGTTTGGTAGCAAGGCCCATTATGGAATTTTGTTAGTAGTAATTGTTTATCGCAAGTTCAGAATAATTTTTTTGGCCTCTAATTTTATTTGCATGTACGAACCTTTTCCAGCTTGGTGCCGGAACCTCACTACCAGGGTTAGTAGCTGCAAAGGTTGGCAGCAGATGTCACACTGACAGACATCGCACATAAATACAGAGGTTAGTTCATTCAGAGGGGTGCTGTGTTTCATTCTCTAGGCTAATATTAATTATTTCTTCTTATGTTTTATCATAGGTCCTGAACAACATCAACAAGGTATGGCGGGTCTTTCAATATGTCACTTTGGCACTGTTAAGTTTTTTTGGATTTAGGAGGGAAAAGTGGCAATGTGGCACTTTGCATTCTGCTACGTAGCTTAACAATTGCATTCTACTATCATAGCTTAATAAATCTGCATTCTACTACTTAGCTTAATAAATCCTGCATTATGCTGACATATAGCTTTAATAAGTCGACAAACAATCAATGCGGTAAATTAGGACTGTACCTGGGAGAATGGGATGGACCCTATATTTGAACTTGCATCCTGATGTTATTCTTGGAGGCCGAATGTGCTTTAGCGACTCAAGCAAGTAAGCTAGCACGGGCTCACATCGTATTTTTAGTCTGTATAATTTTCATGTTGACTGACCTGCACACAACTGCATCAATTTGGGCTAGAGTTTGATGATCTCTTCGCGACCAGTCTCATTTATCTTGGAAAATTCCCCGGGGGCGGTGTTTCATACCACATATCACAATCGCAGGTTTCGCAGAATTGTTGGTTAACCCTTCTCCTCATGGAAGAATTGCATGGGGCAGCAACATTTAATGACACATTTGATTCTTATGCAGTGTCTAATCATTATTGATTGCATTTTTAATGGTGAAGTGGGGTTTGAAGTGTTTTAAAGCTTCTGGATGGCTTTTCTCTTCCTCCATTCATGGGCAAGGGCTTGGGCTCACTACAGGGAAACATTCAGGGCTTGTTGAGATTGCACTGGACAAGTAAATCAACTGCTCTCCAGCTGACGAGAAAATCTGTGCAGTTTTGTTCCATGCGGTTCAGCCTTATGGGGGCTGAAGGCAGAACCTGGCACAATCTTTGGGGCTATCCTCCGCACACCAGGTTAACTTTTTTATAACCCTAGGTGAATTTCAGGAGCAACATCAATGTAAAATTGCCCGTACATAAATATTCGCTAGTTTTTAAACCATGCATTGTAGTTGTTTGGACAAGCTTGTTAAACGAAGTTCGCCAAACCAAGAGTTAAATAACAGAATATTACATTAAATTTTTCCAACAGGAACTTTTAATTCCGGAACCTGTTTTCCTTATATCAAATGAGATGGATAATCATCAGGACATTGATGTGGAGCAGAAATCAGTTGTAATACAGAATGCTCCTCATTGTGAGGTTAACATCGATTCGATTCACAAATTTGATGTGCACTTGATAAGATAGGACTTGTGTCAAGTATGCAGTTGTGTAGCCTGATGACACTTCTATCAGAGTATCCAGCAAAGTACAACACGAGAACTTCCTCTTCAATTAGCACCTCGAGGACATTCAAGGCACCAGTAAAGGATAGATTCTTGAATCCTGGAATTGTTTTTCAATTCCATAAACATGTGTAAATCGATGGCATTGGACATCGTGGCAGGATCTTTCGTCCTGAGGGAAGGTCGACTCCTGCTAAGCTGTGAGCATCATTGTCGAAAATTCCTGGATGTACATAAAAATACTTAAAATGTGCATGCACGAATTGAATTATGCAATAAAACGTAATTGTTAACTACTGCCGCTGAAGGAAAACTATGCCAAAAAAATTGGATGGAGACTAGTCAGAAACATGCATGACCGATTACCTTTTGGATGTCAAACATTTCCCGCTCAGTTCTTGTAATCATCGTGCTAGAAATTTATCCTTGATTTTTTAGGCCAGTCAGGCTGGCTTTGGCACAAAATAAATTGGCTTATATACTCTTCTCTGTCAGCCTAAATAAAGGTGGGGAAAAGTATGTGTGTTGTCAGGTATGAATAAAAAATAAAAACTTGCGGCAAGCAGATACAGCATGATAGGTCAACGATCAAGGTATGCAATATATGACAAACACACAGTGATCCACAAGACTTCTAATCATTATGTACAGAGGTAAAATGAATATCTAGTCAATTCATTTGTGAAGAAGGAGGGTCGACTAAACCTGCGCCACTTCACCCTACAATCTATCGTTCGCATGATAAATGCATAGCTTGTATTCTGATATATCAGACAGATGTGCAAACTTTACCCGTGTTTAATCTGGAATCCAACTAGTTTTTTTTATTCTAATCTAGTCTGTGATTTCCTACTGTAGGACTTCATGTCGGGCAATTCTATTCACTTGTGGTATGGGCACAAACATTTGGAAAATTTACGGAGGTGGGAAATAATCAAAATCTCCGTTGCTGTGTATGGGCCCTTTTCACTTGTTTTGTGTCTGACCACTGTTTCAATGCAATATCAGACAAAGCGACAACAGTAAAAATATATATATTTAAACCCAAACAAAAAATAAATAAAAAGAAAACAAGAAAGAACTGAAACAGCAGGAAGGAAAGAAAATCAGGCACTTGTTAGGGTCAAAACAGGATACTGCAGCAGAGGTGTTTAGCAGGCAGGTCCTGGTTTTTGATCAATCTATCAATTGATCTCCAAAGCGATCCTTCACACAACACACTATCATGAAGTTTTACAAATAAACCAACAACTCAGTGCCCAAATAGATGGCATTATCATATTTCTTTGATAGGTGAGTCTAGTGGCCCAACCTCACTACAAAAGAATTACATACCCTTGCCGACTTTACACAGCGGTGAAATTTTCTTGGCAATGTTGTGGCATTCTGTAAAAGTAAAAATCAGACCCCGAGTCATGGCTTCCATAGTTCCAATAAGTCAACGCAAATGATAAAAGGGCAATTAAAAACTGCTTCAACGTCATCCAATTACCCTTTGGCGTTTTCGCTGGGGTGGACTTTTCATTTCTCACTGCGGGTCTGGGACTTCCAACATTGGAAATCAACGGGCAAGTTATCGCCCCCTTCCTTCTTCAATGCAATATGGGCTGAAGCTAAACCACCCACACACAATCTGATCTTTTGAGAAACAGAAGAAACCAGCGAGAAAAAAATAAGTTCAGCTTCATCATAGACACGGTAATTAAAACGAAGGATGGAGTGGCACGTTTCCAAAATTAACTTACCACAAAATTGAAGCATTCTCAAAAGATAAACCAACGCTATGATGATATTCTTTAAGAATGCACTAGGCATAGTTGCCCTATTGGCCTACATAATATCTCATTGGGAAAACACACCACAGTGAATCATGACCTGCTTTGATCCACATTGTGATACGAAAAAGTTCATCACAACCGCCATTCTAATTTTTTTTTCTAAGGAAGATTAATTTTGATTTCTTTGGGAGCTCACCGTTTGGATGGGCGACTAACACATACTGATCATGTCCTGGATTGAGAAAGTCTGCCCAGACATAAAACAAGAAGTTTGAATTAGACGATTTGAACATAGATGACCCTACAATTTCAGTCAACTAACCAACCTGCAGGCAGAATTGGTCAGTTCAAAGCATAAGGGTTTCTTTTGGAAGGGACTTCGGAAATTGGTTCACTTGGCAACACAAGGTCACAGTGCAGTACAATGAGGAGCAAATTGGTATGGGCAATTGTAAGATACGGCCTTTGTTTTTAACTTGTATTTGGTCCAAGAAAGTAAATTCATAGACAAAACGATTTCTGGTATTTCAGCAGCAAAACTGGGTAAAGTAATCATGGTCCATACTAGAGCATTCAGCGCCAAAGTGAAGAAATTGGAGCTCTCTAATGACTTCCACATACTTTCACAACCTTCCCTAACCTTAATAATCTGATGCCAAGTTCCCCTAACACCGTAAGCTCTCTCCATTGAAATAAACATACCCCAAAAACTCAGAAAAGCTCAAAACAATTTACATCAGGTAGGGGTCTAGGAATATAAAAAAAGTACAGCGACGGAAGTAGCGGCGCGGAAGTTTGGCCTCACCACGGCGGATGGCGGGAACGGCGGAAGGTCGCCGCATCGGGGACGACGAGGGCCCGGGGTCTCCTCGTCGACCGCAGACTCCCGTTTGCGGGGACGTCGTTCAAGCGGCGGCGGTGGAGGCGGGCGCGTCTAGGGTTGGCGGATTCTTCCGCCATTAGAGGCGCGGACGCGTGGATCTCCTCTTCCGGCCGGGAGAGCTCGTTTTGCCGCGCGTGGCCGGTGGTGGTTTCGACTTTGGCGGGCGGCGGGCGGCGAGAGCAGAAGAGAAGAGAAAGGGCAAAGTGCGTGGAGTGTGTGAGGTCCGTTCAGAGATCATTCGATCCAACGGCCTACCGTTAGATCTTTTTTTTAATGCAAAATCCCCACTTCTTTTTCCTGCTATTGTACATTTTGAAAATCTCGGCAATAAATATATACTCGCTCCGTTTTTAAATATCTGATGCGTTTGAACTTTTTTAAATATGTTTGACTTCATTTATTAAACTATAAGTAATTATAATTTTTTTCCCTATCATTTTTGATTCATTGTTAAATATACTTATATATATCATATAGTTTTTACATATTTCACAAACCGTTTTTTAAATAAAACGAGCCCGTCAACATGTTGTAAAAGTCAATGGTGTCAAATTTTTATTTAGGAATAGAGGGAGTTAGGGTGAATTTCATTTTTTAACCCTCGGAACATTGGCTCAAAATCTTCTATTACTCCTATTTCACCCTTTTCTTAATTAAGAAAATGGGATAAACTCTTCTATATCTAACTGGATGAAAACCGAATTGTATTTTTATCTAAGGGTGGTGTTTTAGTTCACGTCAAAATTAGAAGTTTGATTGAAATTGAAACGATGTGATGAAAAGTTGGAAGTTTGTGTGGCGGGAAAGTTTTGATGTGAATGGAAAAGTTGGAAGTTTGAAGAAAAAGTTAGGGAACGTAAACCAGCATAAACTTAAAAAAACAAACACAGACACACACGAAACATATTTTAAGTTGGTTTTCGTCTATATTAGTTCATATTTGTCGACCTACATAAGTACACCTTACATCATTTTAAAATATGTGTTATAAGATGTTTCACCTATATCTCCAACTAAAATGACTTCGTTGAATTTCTAAATATGTTGTCCAGATCTCTCGTATACGTTCATTGGGTGGGAAGTGCACTCTGTACGTTTAATATAGGCGAATATGCCACATGTACATATGAGTATACATGTTTTGACAGTCTTTGAAAAATCACTAGAAAAAATATCCTCGTTTCTAACAATACCGAATTTGAGAGTTTGGCAAGTTGACAGTCTTTAAAAGTGGCTACATAGGAAGAAGACGCAATTGTGTAATTTTTTCATAAGAGGCGAATCTTGCGTGGTGTTATAGGAAGCATTTTTGGGCCTGTACTATGTTTCACCCAAAAATAATTGGAATAAAACAAAAGTTTTCCATAGAGTGGGAAAAACACTCATAGGGAAGTATCCACAATTCTAGCCACCGGGCCCATTGGTTTGGCTTATTGGCATATTTTCATACGAAGAAGTAGATTTGTGAATAACTTTTTACAATGTGTGGTTTTTAGCGGACAAAAGCAAATGCCTGAAAAAACAAACTTCAAATGAAAAAAATCGCAAATCAGCTCAAACTTTAAGGCTTCGAAAATTTAAATTTTTACTGATAAGGAATACAATATAAGCGTTAAAAGATGAAAAGCCCGCACATTTCAGTGCATCGCAACGTCATCATGCATATACTTACAAATCTACACAGAACTACTGATCAATATCCATTATTCCTTCGTAGCATTATGTTTTCTTTTCTCGAGATAATTCGAGTTTGTATACACTAGTAGTGAGGACGTGATGGTAAAAATCAATTATCAATCATCATCAAACGCGAGGTAATGCCAGGTGCTGTATGTACTCGCCGCCGACTTCGTCGTGGTAGTGCTCTCTCGTCACCGCCGCGCACCCTCTGCGCCGCCGCAGCTGGCCGCCGGTCGGGCCGGGCGTCGAACTTGGCATCGTCCTCGCTCCTTGTCGGCGTAGGGCCACCACGGCCGGGGTAACGTTCTTCCCGCTCACCTCCAGCAGCGAGTCCCTCACTCCTGTCCGCCTGCCCGCCTCGTTGTCCCTCACTCTTGCAATGTCAAGCCACCAGCTCGGAGTCGTCAGCTGCGAGCTTCCGGTGGTTCATCCATTGGCGCGCCAGGCGGGGCGGTACTAGGCCATGACGCGGAGACGTTGAGACGAGGGGTCTTGTAGTGGTGCTGTTGGACGTTGATGACCTCGAGGCCGGAGCGCGGTTCATGCGTCCATGAGGCGGAGCGAACCCGCCGGGCTTGTGCTCCAAGAACCTGGACGACAGGTCTCGTTCCTGCCTGCCGACCCCGCTGCGGCTCCATCCGGGTGCCCGCCGCCGGCGGCCCGCCGCCGCCGACCTTGTCCGTCGGCCTATTGCTGGGTCCTTGTTGCTGCTCCTGCTGCTTGCTGCGGGCGAACGCGAGCGCGGATTTGCGGGCTGTTGGTGGCTGTTGGGCGGCGAGGCGTCGTCGTTGTCGAGCCCGAGGGGGGAGGGGGGCGGCGCTGCAGATGAGGCTTGGTGCGCGTTGAGGAGGAGCATCCCGTTGGGGGACGGTATCCTGTCCCCTAGTATTACTGTATATTTATATGTAGCTATTTATAATGAGTTATTAAATTGGTTATAAATGAATTGGAGCTGGTTGAGGCTTAAATTTGCTCTTATCGGTTGCCCGAGCAGATCGCAGACCACGTGCGAGGACAAGTGTCACGCGATAAAGGGCATGTGCGGCTGCGCGTATCGGCTGGATACCCACACAGGCCCCCGGGCCACAGGTGCCGATGCACCTGGCCGGCGGCAGTGACGCCGATCCGTCAAACGGAGAATCGCAGGACAAAACGCCGGCGAAAAAAGGCCAAAAAACGCACGACCACAACCGGAGCTACAACTTCGTTCCACCTTCCTTTGCAGGCATGCAGATGCACAGTGGCGGACCCAGCCTAAAATTATAGCTATGGCCTAGTCGAGCAGTACGCTAAGAAGGTTTGAACAAGACGAAAAAAATTGCACACACCATGTAAAGAAAAGCATATTGCAATAATGCAAATTAGCAGTAGGTGTAATATATATAAGTAATTGGGTCATCATCAGTAATTGGAATGCTAACATGTTTACATAAAACTATAAAATTGTAATTAGACCATATACTTTACTCATTAATGAAGTGCATCTGACGCCAAAAGTCTCCAACCAAAAAGAGAACAAAATAAGATCCTGACAAATAGGGAACAGAAGAATGTAAGATGATGAGTTAATCATATCAGAATTATATAAGGCATGAAAAAACAAAAGGACAAAGGTGATAACTTACTGAAGCACTAATTAAGTCTAACTAGAAGTCTTAGGTAATTTCATTTTCCTAAGTTAATAAGTTATGACTCCAATCTTTGAATCAAACTAGGACAGTAAAGAATCAAATTTCCCCCAAATGGGCAAATGGCCAAATCAAATCACAGAAGGGAGTACTTACTTCCTGACTTTTGTCTTTTAGCAGTCGATTTCAAGTTCATGGAGGTGTCTTGTTGCCGCATTCGCCGTCTCCCCCCGCCACCCGCGCCTCCGGCACTGGCCGTCGCCGTTGTTCCTCGCCTAGGGCTTGATGGCGCAGCTGCTCGTAGCTGCAGACCTCCATTCGCAGCTGCGTCGCTGCCACCGGCACTGGTATCCTCTTTCCCCTGGACCCTGAAGGGCTACTGCGATCGCCGCCGCTGCCGCCGCATGCGATTGCCATGGGCGCCGTCCGCCGGGCGCGCCGGCCGCTTGCCGCCCTCGCGCGTATCGCTGTGGGGAAATTTGGGAATTGCGCGTATCGCTTAATCGCTGTACGGTTGGAAATTGGGATTTGGGGCATCCGGCATCCCTGCCGTGACTCATGGCCCACAAATGCCTGATGTCTAATGGATTGGTGGGCTGAGGCCATCCGGCCCAACATCTCCTGATTTCTTCTTTATCGTCAACTCATCGTCTCCCCCATCGCGCCGCTGCATCTCGCCACAAAACGCACGCAGCCATGGCCGCCCTAGCACTGGAGGATCACGAAGCAGCGGGGGTATAGGGGGTATTCGCGCCGTCATCTAGCTATGGCTAACGCCATAGCATGCCACAAGGGAGGGTCCGCCTCTGTGTTGGGCCGGATGGCCTCAGCCCACCAATCCATTAGACATCAGGCATTTGTGGGCCATGAGTCACGGCAGGGATGCCGGATGCCCCAAATCCCAATTTCCAACCGTACAGCGATTAAGCGATACGCGCAATTCCCAAATTTCCCCACAGCGATACGCGCGAGGGCGGCAAGCGGCCGGCGCGCCCGGCGGACGGCGTCCATGGCAATCGCATCCGGCGGCAGCGGCGGCGATCGCAGTAGACCTTCAGGGTCCGCGGGGAAGAAGGATACCAGTGCCGGTGCAAGCGACGCAGCTGCGAATGGAGGTCTGCAGCTGCGAGCAGCTGCGCCATCAAGCCCTAGGCGAGGAACAACGGCGACGGCCAGTGCCGGAGGCGCGGGTGGCGGTGGGAGACGGCGAATGCTGCAACAAGACACCTCCATGAACTTGAAATCGACTGCTAAAAGACAAAAGTCAGGAAGTAAGTACTCCCTTCTGTGATTTGATTTGGCCATTTGCCCATTTGGGGGAAATTTGATTCTTTACTGTCCTAGTTTGATTCAAAGATTGGAGTCATAACTTATTAACTTAGATATTGATTGTGTGAATTGTGATGAAATTTACTTGCAGAAGCACAATTGGGTTTGAAGAGATTTTACTCCCCACTTCCTGTTGCAAGTCCAAGCACTGGTGGTAGTAGTGCAGCAGCTGCACCGGCCACACCGCCCACACGAACTGATTCACCAACTCCAGCCACAACTGTTGCCCCTGATGAAGAATTACCAGCACCGACAGCTCCTGCACAAGCACACAATGGAGGACCAGTACCTACAGCTCCCACAGAACCACCTGTTTTAGCTCAGACACAAGAACAAGTGCGAGGTATTAAGGAATTTAGTGAAGATCATATTGTTTCTGATCCTGCACTTCGTATTCCAATTGATGATTTTGATCCTGAAATAAGAGATGAAGTTAGGAGGGCTTATGTTTTGAAGGGACCAACCCAACCAACTGGTTTTAGTTTTCCAACACATGGAAATAACAGTAGGTCATTTTGTGAAGCATGGTACAAGAAATATGAGTGGCTAGAATATAGTGTTCAGAAGGATGCAGCTTATTGCTTCTATTGCTTTCTTTTTAGACATGACCCATTGCATGAAAAATTTGGGCATGGTGTCTTTACAAAAGTAGGATTTAAGACTTGGAAGAATGCATACAAAATACTGCCTAGTCATGTTGGAGGGCCTAACAGTGTCCACAATCAGTCAAGGACAGCATATGTTGATTTCAAGAATCAAAGGGCTAGTGTGTCACATAAGGTGGTGTCTCATACCAAAGAATCAGAAGTCAAGTATGAAACTCGTTTGACTGCATCTTTAGATTGTGCATCCTATCTCCTTATGCAAGGCCATGCATTCCGTGGGCATGATGAGTCTTCTTCTTCCTCAAACAAGGGAAATTTTCTTGAGATGATTGATTGGTACAAGGAAAGGAAGGAGGAAGTAAGGATTGCATTTGAAGAGCTATGTCCCAAGACTGCCCGCATGCTGGCACCAAAGATTCAGAAGGACCTGACAAAATCTTGTGCGCAAGAGGTCACCAAGGCAATAAAGAAAGAGATTGGAAATGGGCTTTTTTCTGTTCTTATTGATGAGTCTCGAGACATATCAGTCAAAGAGCAAATGGCTTTAATTGTGAGGTTTGTGAATGATGAAGGGAAGGTTGTGGAAAGATTTTTGGGCCTAAAGCATGTCCAACTAACAACAGCAGAGGCATTGAAAACAGCTTTACTTGGATTGCTTTCTAAGCATGGTCTAGATGTTAGTAGGCTACGTGGGCAAGGGTATGATGGGGCCTCAAATATGAGAGGTGAATTCAATGGACTTCAAAAACTAATCCGTGATGAGAACCCACATGCTTTCTATGTCCATTGTTTTGCTCACCAATTACAGTTAGTAGTTGTTTCTGTAACTGGTTGTTGCACAGCAATTCATGAGTTTTTTGAATATGTGAATATGATTGTGACCACTACCAGTACATCTTGCCAAAGGAAGGATTTATTGTCTAGTAAGCATCATGATCAAATGCTTGAGAAATTAGAGAGTGGGGAGCTTATTTCAGGAAGAGGTTTGAATCAAGAAACTAATTTGGTTAGAGCAGGAGATACTAGGTGGGGATCTCATTACAGAACTTTACTCCGTATAGAATCAATGTGGGTTGCAGTGGTTCAGATGCTAGATCATGTGCAAGCCGAAGGACGCAATCCAACTACTGCAACTGGTTTGATGAGACAAATGGAGAGCTTTCAGTTTGTGCTGATTATGAAGATGATGCTGAAAATTTTTCATATTACAAATGAGTTGTCTCTACTCTTACAAAGGAAGGATCAAAATATTGTCCAAGCTATGTCATTACTCATTGATGTAAAAGAACGTTTGGTCAACTTAAGGAACCATGGTTGGGAGCCACTATTTGCTGAAGTCAAGACATTTTGTGAAGCACATAAGGTTCCAATACCAAACATGGATGAACCGACACCAAAATGGGGCAGATCAAGGTGGTCAGAGGTCACAAGCACTTATGGCCATCTTTTTCGTGTTGACATTTTCTATGCTGCTATTGATTCAATTAACACAGAGATGAATCATCGCTTCAATGAGGTATCTACAGAATTGCTTGAATGTTTCTCATGTCTTGATCCAAGAGATTCCTTCTCCAAATTCAATGTGGTTAAGATCGCTCGATTGACTGAGATATATGATAAAGATTTCTCTAATTCTGATCGTGCTGCTATCAAAGATCAACTTCAAACCTTCATTCTTCATGTGCGAAGAGTTGATGATTTTATTGATTGTCATGATCTTGCAAGTCTAGCAGTGAAGATGGTTAAAACTGAAAGACATGTTGTATTTGCATTGGTCTACCGCCTTGTTGAGCTAGCATTGCTTCTTCCGGTTGCAACGGCATCAGTTGAAAGAGTCTTCTCTGCCATGAATATTATCAAGACTGATTTGCGGAACAAAATATGTGATGAATGGCTTAATAACTTAATGGTGTGCTATATTGAGCGGGACTTGTTTAAAGGACTTGACCGTGATCTCATCAAGAAACGATTTCAAGCCATGAAAAAAAGGAAAATAAAATTACCTAAGACTTCTAGTTAGACTTAATTAGTGCTTCAGTAAGTTATCACCTTTGTCCTTTTGTTTTTTCATGCCTTATATAATTCTGATATGATTAACTCATCATCTTACATTCTTCTGTTCCCTATTTGTCAGGATCTTATTTTGTTCTCTTTTTGGTTGGAGACTTTTGGCGTCAGATGCACTTCATTAATGAGTAAAGTATATGGTCTAATTACAATTTTATAGTTTTATGTAAACATGTTAGCATTCCAATTACTGATGATGACCCAATTACTTATATATATTACACCTACTGCTAATTTGCATTATTGCAATATGCTTTTCTTTACATGGTGTGTGCAATTTTTTTTCATCTTGTTCAAACCTTCTTAGCGTACTGCTCGACTAGGCCATAGCTATAATTTTAGGCTGGGTCCGCCACTGGCCCAACATCTCCTGATTTCTTCTTTATCGTCAACTCATCGTCTCCCCCATCGCGCCGCTGCATCTCGCCACAAAACGCACGCAGCCATGGCCGCCCTAGCACTGGAGGATCACGAAGCAGCGGGGGTATAGGGGGTATTCGCGCCGTCATCTAGCTATGGCTAACGCCATAGCATGCCACAAGGGAGGGTCCGCCTCTGGTCCCGTCCTAGTCCTAAGATGTCTTTTGAGTTTTTTTATGACAGTCCGATGTTTTTAAGTCGTACACATAAGTTGTTGATGTCATGAAAAATACTGCTAACAGTGAAGATAACAGTGTACTATGCGTCTGTTTCTTCAAGCAAGAAGCACATCGCAAACATGTCTTGTCAGCAGACAAAAGGTAATAATACAATTCTTTTCACTTTCCAAGTATCTCACATAGCAAACTCAAAACAGGTTGCACTAGCGAAGTCTAAATACACAACAAAACCCAAACTTCTCCTAGGATATCCCAAAATGAGAGTTTAAGTACTTCATGAAGCTGCTACCATCACATTTTAATCACATAAAATACAACATCAGTGATTGCTCCAAATGACGAACTATAGCCTTCTGTGACTGAAAAGGATAACCAATAGTTAATAAGATGGCACTACTAGCTCCATAGTAAACAAGTATTTGCAGAACACAGTAAACAAGTATGCAAAACCGCAGTGGATAACAACCAAATTTTCCCTTCTGTACAACATCTATGAAAGCATTGTAGCAAAAACTAGACAGGAAAGTTGTAGATACAGATTCAACAAGCAAGTCCAAGAAGAGATGCCTATATACGAATATCAAGCAGTTGTCCTTATATCAATTATAAAAACTTCAAAAGGAACAGACACCTCAATTGCCAATTGATCATCAGAATTTAACAGTAACAAAAAAGAGAGGGCATGGAACCAGGGAGATGATAAGCAATGGTGATTGCAGTGAATGCTGTAAATTCAGGATTGCAGTACACAAGAAGCCCTAAGGTGGTGTTTGGATCTAGGGACTTAACTTTAGTCTCTGTATTTAGACACTAATTTAAAGTATTAAATATATACTAATTACAAAACTAATTACATAAATGAAAGCTAATTCACAAGATAAATTTTTTAAGCCTAATTAATCCACAATTAGAGAATGTTTACTGTAGCATCACATAGGCTAATCATGGATTAATTAGGCTCAATATATTCATCTCGCGAATTAGTCCAAGATTATAGATGGGTTTTATTAATAGTCTACGATTAATATTTATAATAGTGTCCAAAGATCCGATGTGATAGGGACTTAAAAGTTTTAGTCCCATCTAAACAGGGTAGCTCCATCTCTACTTCTCATCATACACAGATGCATGTCTTTTTTTGAGGGATACACAGATGCATGTCTCTGCAACAAGTCTGCCACTTCACATGTTATGTTTTTCAACAAGACAGTTATTTTAAATTGGACAAGGATCACCAATTGGTACTTTATAGTATGTACCAGTGCATTACATCTAGCGAGAGGAATATTATGCTTGGAACAACAATAAAGAAATTAGTGCAGTACAACCCAACCTGTCTTCACACTCTAAGAATTGGCAAATTAGTCCAAATTAACCAATTTTGGGATCAAGGTAAAGCAATAAGATGTTATAGGCATCACATTTTAATTACTGAAGCGGTTCTATTGTACCAAATGTCAAGTTTAGTAGTGAAGCTTGGTGTGAAAAATTCTATAGGCTCAGTAATTTTAAATGAAAATAGATATTGAAATGAAAGTGACTCAGCTTGTAAGATGACAAAAACTGCTCAAATAGAAGCCTCACATGATGTCCTTCAGCATCAACTGCTGCATATCAGGAGATCCACTAGATTTTCACTTCAGCTAGCTGTAACTGCCTAGCTCCCGCTTTGCAGCCTCAACAATTACAAGCATATTATATGGTATTGAATCTTTTTTCACCTATCCTAAAGCCAAATTGTGAACTTGCAATGGCAGTACCTGCAGTACTACTTAAAATGTTTGCACCCAAATAATCAAAATTTTGGAATCCTAAACTAGGATAAATAGATCATCATGCTTAACAGAGAAAAGAGGCACAAATGGATGGACGGTTTCCAGGAGAAGCTTAACAGCGTGGCAAATTTCCTGGAGGAGATGAACAGCGTAGTGAGTTTAGTGAAGAAGCAGCGGATCAACGACCCCAGCATGATGAACTGGTCGCTGCAGCTCAAGGACGCTATCGACGAGGTGGAGTTTACAAGAACAGCAAGAACAACAAGAATAGTCAAAGAATCGCCTTGTGCTCTCCTCCGCCTCTTCTTCTCCGAGGGCGCCACGGCGGTGGCGCCGTGGGCGAGGGCGATGGGCGGCGGCGGCAGAGTGGATGCGCCGACGCTATGCTGCGACCGGGAGCGGTGCTCGACGGGATGGCGGCGAGCCGGCGACGACAGGAAAGGGAGAAGAGAAGGAAACCCTAACCCTAGATTTGGAAGAGGAGGGGAGAGGAGGAAAGGCAGCGTGCTCACCGGAGAGAAGGTGGCGGCCGGATGAGGTCGCCGTGCTGTCGCCGTCGCTGTCGCCGTCGGGTCGCGCCGCGCGCCGCTCCCGCCACCGCCTCCTCTCGAGGTTTTTTTCCACACCTCGGGACTAGATGATTTATTCCCGGGCCGGGGCGCAGGGAAAACGCCGAGATGGACCGGGTTAAAATCTAGACTGGGCTTAACCGAACGCATATTTTTCTGTGGGCCGGTATCCTTTCCACGCGGAATAAGTTCACATTGTGACCCTCAATAGTGATCGAAATCTAATCCGTGACCCTAAACTCTTAAAACCGGATATCTCAACCCCCAACTCTTAAAACCGGTGTAATTTGACTCCCTCGGCGGTTTTAAGAGAACAGTTTCGCTGACATGGTGTCTACGTGGCAGTATTGACTCGGTCTTCTGTCCACGTAGCGTTGACGTGGCGCTTACGTGGCATTAGAATTAAAAAATATATGCGGGACCCATTTGTCACTCAAAGAAATTTTTATGGACCCACTGACATGTGGAGCCCACATATTATCCTCTCTCCTCTTCATCCTCCTCCCTCTCTCTCCCTTCTCTTTTCTCTCCCCTTCACACATAGGGGTGGGCATTCGGTCTAACCGAAAATTTCAGTCTCGGTCTTCGGTCTTTTCGGTCTTTGAAAAGTGAAGACCGAATTTCAGCGAAAATATATCAGTACCGACAAATTCGGTTTCGGTCTTTTTGGTCTCGGTCTCGGTCTCGACCGAAATTCAGTAACATTTTCATATATGCAAAGAAATAATGGTAATTATCACACAAAAATCACAAAAAAAATTCGTAAGCACTTGTGAGTAAAGACTCTTATTAGGTTACATGCCTAGAAGAAGTAGGGATGTAAAAATTAGAGTTTAATCCTATACACAGTGGATTGTAGGTTGTATTTAGACATTTTTTTTAGATAATTCGGTCTTTTTGGTCTATTCGGTTATCCGAGGAGACTAACTAAATTGACCGAACAAAATCGGTCTTTCGCTATCTAGGACCGAATTGATGACCAAATTTCTCGGTCTCGTCTCGGTCTTTTCGGTTCGGTTTTTTTTCTGCCCACCCTTATTCGCACGGTTGCAGGGACGGGAGCTAGAGCGTCGGCGATGGGGGGTGCTCGAGGGCCAGCGAGGCTCCCGCCCCTCGCGTCCCCTCCTCCGCGGCCGCGCCACCGTCCGTGCGAATATGCTGCTCTGCTTGCCTATCTGCATCTTTGCTCGGTCGGTCAGCCCTTTGCTTGTTGGCTTGCCGTTCGATGTTAGTACACACATGCACTGCCTGTTGCTGCTGCTTGCTAGCTCAGTCCTCATCTGTCGCCCCTTGCCGATTGCCTCGGGAACCAGCAGGAGAATGCTTGATGCAGATGCCTCCCAACTCCCGTGTGGTCGCGTCGTTGTCGGCCGGCTCGGCACGCCGACCGCATCCATCAGCGGCGCCGCCGCCTCCCCCGTCCGCGCTGCTCCTCCCACCTTCAACGCCGCCGCTGCAGGTGCAGAAGAAGCCACCACCGGATGCCGCTATCTTCGAGGGGATGCCGACGCGAGACACAGGCGACCCTTACCCGTTCGTGGGCGCAGCGGGAGAGCGGAAGAGGCGGGTGTGTCGTGGCTGGCAGAGAGGGCGTGGAGCGCATCGGTGGATAGTGCGGTGGCGGGGCCGAGGGTGGCGAGGCCGAGGATGGCGAGGACGCGGCCGTTCTAGTGGCCCGTTTTCTTCCTTCCGACGGCGCAACTCCACGGGCGCGATCTCTGCCGCCGCCGCCGCTCCGGCCCTCGCCCGCACGCCGCAGTCGCCGCTCTAGTGCTACTCCCGGGTCTCCGCCGCTCGCGGGCCGCCGCACCGCCGCCGCCGGCAACGACGCACGGGGAGGACGGAGGAGGCTGTGGATACGGTTGGAGGAGGTGCCGGCCACCGCCGCTTTGGCCCCCGTCCGCCGCCGGCGCCGTCGAAGATCTAGCCCCTGCTCCGGCCCTCGCCCACTGCTGCCGTCGCTAGCCCCCGTCCACGCTCGCGGAGGAGAGAGAGGGGGAGGATATGATTTATGTGGGCCCCACATGTCAGTGGTCCCACCATACTTTTGGTGAATGACAAAGGGTCCCACACACATTTTTTATTTCTAATGCTACCTAAGCGCCACGTCAACGCCATGTGGGCAGAATATCGAGTCAATACCGAAATTTTCACATCTAAGCACATGCAACCTTCTAATTCCAAATATGAGCAGTAATGGATGGAATTTTATTTTTAATCAAGAAGCCACATGTGTGTCCAACGAAATATAACAAACTAATGGCTGTTGGTCATTAGGACAAATTACTAGCTCTGTAGCGACTTGTTTAGTTCTAATTGATTGTTTGTCGTTGGGAAAGAAAATCTTGTTACCATTTACAATTGGTTGGATCATCCATTACTAGATAGGGCACCGTGCCGTCATGCCGTTAGTCTACTTAATTATTTTCCTAATTCATATTTGACTTGCATGTTGTTTTCGTTTTGAAAATTGAACCGTAGCGGTCGGTTGAAATATAATCCATCTGGCTTGGATCATCAAAATCATAATATTATGTGTAACAAATCTTGATTTGTTTCACATAGAAGTCGAAAATGCTACAGGTCGGGCGACCGTGCGGGGGGAGCTAGATCGGGCGCTCCCCCCGCGCGCCTCTTCTCTCCGTGCATACCTATTGGGTCCACCTACTTCTCTCTTCCTTTTTCTACAAAAGATGTTTCACCTAATGTTATTTACAATGTTTCATTTTTTATAGATTCTAATATGTAGTGAATTCAAATATTCTTTTGCAACAAAAAAATCCACATATTTTGAAAACTCTCTATTAAGGGAATTTGGTTTATTTTTTGTTCCACAAAAAAATGTTTTACCTAGTGTACTCACAATGTTTCACTATGTATAGATTTAACGTTGCAGTGAACAGAACATTCTATTGCAACAAAAACCCACATATTTTAGAAACCCCTATTAAGGGAATTTGGTTTATTTTTTTGTTCCACCGAAAAATATTTACCTAGTGTACTCACAATGTTTCACTATGTATAGATCTAATGTTGCAGTGAACTGAAACATTTTTTCGCTATTTGCTGAAACACTGTTTTTATATAAGGTGAAACAACACCCGATTTAAACGAGTGAAACATTTTTGATCTACTTAGTGAAACAATTCCGATATACCTGGTGAAACATCGTGCAACATTTAAAAATAATGCAATAATAAGCTAATTTTTTTCGTTGGAATATATCCATGTGTGGTCTTGTTTTGAAAATTTAATTGCAACGAATTTAATGGTGTGATCGATCATGATTTGTATAAGTAATTTAGGAGAAAAATTAGTTTAAAGTAGTTTTGCACGTAATCGGACGCTGACGTCATGCTGACATCAACGTCCGATTTTGCTTCCAACCGATCGGGCGCACGAGCGGTAGGTTCGTCCCGTAGAAGCGGCATCAACAAAGGGTAAGTAATACTACTAGCGAAACATGCTAATGGATCATTTGCTTTGAGTCTGCTAGCTAGTTTGATTAGAAACAAAATTCAGGACAATACATGCTCACATTTGGAATTATGAGGTCGCATGTGCTTAGATTAAAAAAATCTAGCCCCTGCTAGCCCTCGCCCACTGTTGCCGTCGCTAGCCCCCGTCCCACGCTCGCGAAGAGAAAGAGAGAGGGGGAGGATATGATTTATGTGGGCCCCACATGTCAGTGGGTCCCACCCATACTTTTGGTGAATGACAAATGGGTCCCACACACATTTTTTATTTCTAATGCCACCTAAGCGCCACGTCAACGCCATGTGGCAGAATACCGAGTCAATACTGCCACGTAGGCGCCACGTCAGCGAAACCGCCCTCCAAAACCGCCGAGGGAGTCAAATTGCACCGGTTTTAAGAGTTGGGGGTCGAGATATCCGATTTTGTGGTTTAGGGTCACGGATTAGATTTCGATCACTTTTGAGGGTCACAAAGTGAACTTATTCCTTTCCACGCCGGGATTATCCACGGGATTGGGCCCCGCGATCCGCGGCCGTTCCCGGCAAACCGAACAAGCCCTTAAGATGAAAGGAATAAGTTCACTTTGTGACCCTCAAAACTGATCGAAATTTAATCCGTGACCCTAAACCACAAACCGGATATCTCGACCCGCCCCCGAACTCTTAAAACCAGTGCAATTTGACTCCTCGGCGGTTTTGGAGGGCGGTTTCGCTGATGTGGGCGCTTACGTGGCGATATTGACCAAGTCTTTGATACATGTGGGCGTTGACGTGGCACTTACGTGGCATTAGAATTAAAAACTATACGTGGGACCCATTAGTCATTCACACAACAAAATTTGGGCCCCACATGTGGATCTGAGTGGTTTTTTGTTTCTTGTTGATGGAACCTGTTCTTGATTTGGGGATCTGAGTGCCTTTTGATGATGGAAAAGCAAAAGAAAAGAAAAAAAAAAATCTTGCATTGGGTTTTGATCTCTCGGTTTGTTGAATCCTTCGTCGCAACCCAAGAGAGGAATCCAAGCTGCTGCATTGGCGGCGGCGGCGAGGAAATCGGAGCAATGGCGGGAGAGCGGCGGCCGACGGCGAGCTGTACTACTGTGCCCATACTGCAACAGTGGTTTCGTCGAGAAGATCGAGTCCGCCCGCGGCCCGCCATCGCCATCGCCGCCGTGGCAGCCGGATCCGGTGGTGGCGGCGCGATCTCCTCCGTCTGGGCACGCATCATCGACGGCATGGTTGGCAGCAGCAACGAAGATCCATCAACCACGTACAGCCAACGGTCGAAGATCGAAGAGATGTGCTGCGGATGGACGTGGCGGTGGCGGAGAGGCAGCTGTCCGACGACGACCTGCTTGATGAGCTCCTTTCGACGGCAAACGCAGCGAGCTGCGACCTGGTGGTCCAGGCGTCGGCGTCGGCGTCGGCGCTGCCACCTCTCCGCATCAGCTCCAGCCCACGCGCCCGCCAGCCGAAGCTAGGTCGTGCAGCCCTAGCTTGCCTACCGGCCGCCGCGCGCGCCACCGGCCGAAGGGAAGAAGGGGAGAGAAAGAGAGAGAAGGGAGAGGAGGAAGAAGGAAGGATGACTGACATATGGGCCCCACATATCAGTGGGCCCCACATTTTTTTTTTTAATGACTAATGGGTCCCACGCATATTTTTAAATTCTAATGACCGTAAGTGCCATGTCAACGCCACGTGTAACGAAGACTCGGTCAATATCGCCATGTAGGCTTCACGTAAGTGAACCCGCTCTCCAAAACCACCGATGGAGTCAAATTGTTCCGGTTTTAAGAGTTTGGGGTCAGATATCTGATTTTGTGGTTTAGGATTATGGACTAAATTTCAATCACTTTTGAGGGTCACCAAGTGAACTTATTCCTGGATGAAAACACCATATCATTTGTCACGGTCACCGAGCCGGATCAACGGGTGGACCGACCGACCGACCAGACCGGCACGGAAACAGCTACTGTACCTGACTACCGTCACGTGACACCACGCCCGGCCCCACCACCCTATCCAATTCCCGTACATATCCCCATGGGCCAAGGCCCATTCAAAACCAAACCGATCTAAGCCCATCCACCGCCTAAAGCCCAAACCCGGCCCGGCTAAAAGAGGAAGCCACTCTCGCCACGCCGACACGAACACGTGTACACGACGCGACGCCGGGGCGGCGCGGCAGCCATGGGACCCGCGGCGATGGACCGCATCGCCGGCCGCCTCGCCGCCGTCGACGGCCTCTACTACCCGACCACCTCCTCCTTCGCCGACCGCGCCGCCGTCCGCCGGACCGCAAGGCCGCCCTCCTCGCGCTCCTCTCCCGCGACGCCCCCTCTTCTCGAGCGCTACGGCGGGTCGCTGTCCCGCGACGAGCTCGCCGCCTTCGACGCGCTCGCCGGCGACTACGAGGTCGGCTGGCACCTCCGCCGCCTCCGCGCGGCCTCCGAGGGGGGCCCCTCCGCGTCCCGCGTCCGCAACCGCCGCGCGCGCCTACCTCGACGCCTGGTGCGCGAGGGGGAGTACTTCTCCGAGGAGGCGATGCGGGAGCGGGAGCCATACCTGCACCACGAGTACCTTGGCAGGTTCCAGGATCCCACGGGACGGGCCATGGCGAGGCCGGGGGAGCGGTGGTCCGAGACGCTGATGCGGCGGGCTGAGGAGGCCGTGATCGTTGAGAAGATTCGAAGGGGGAGCAGATTAGGAGAGGGGTTGATCCCAGCGAGTGGGTGGGTGGTGGCGCTGAGGAGGCCATGGAGGAGCAGGAAGAGGAGGAGGAGGAGGAAGAAGAAGAAGAAGAGGAAGAGAGCGAGGAGGAGCAAGGCATGGACATGAAGGAGAAAGGAAGAGTTGCAGATAATTCCTCTGATAATCCGAGTGCGACTGAGGTTTGCCTCCTGGCATTTAGTGTTGCTGACTTGCTGTCTTACATGCTCTGACTTGATTGTGCTTGCTTTCTTGATGTTGCATTGCTTGCACTTGCATGGAATTGGGAGGAGGATTTGGTTTGTGGTGGATATGTGTGGCTTGCATAGAATCGGTAGATTTTCTGATAACTTTGCTATGGGAATCACTCACTTTTAGGAATACAACATATGATTGTTGGTCCTTGGAATACTAGTTTTGTTCTTTATTTTTTGTTTGCACTCTTCACTGTCTACATAGTTGAAGTATTTGGTCCTTGAAATAGTACTAGTATTGAAGTATTTGGATGTAGGAAAATAGTTGCTTTACAAGTTTAATGGTTTACGATACATCGAATTGACAACATGGAGTAGATGAAAATTCATTTAATTTAAGTCAGGTTAGCTGCTTTCACAATTTGCTTACCTTGGGGGCATCTTATCTAACAAGAACCCCTTCTTGGTTTACTTTGTCATGTGCCAAAGTATAAGGGCATATGGAGCTGGAGCCTTTAGAAATCTATATATTCTTAGGTTTTTTGTGGTTTGAGTCTTAATCTTCACCATGGAATGCTAGTTACATACTTACATACTAGTTATATCTTTATGTAGCAGCCATTTTTAGGAACTAGGTTAACCCTTTTACTTGAAAAAGAACTTTCTTCCACTTGTATGATCTGACTCCCACTGCTGAATCCTTTTATCCTGAACTCTGCTAATTTCCTATACGAAGCCTAATGTTCCTTATGGGACAAAAGTGCATTCAATCAATTCTTGTGTCATAGGTGCAACTAGATCTTTTGGGGGCATTATAGTGTTTCGCAGCACAAATATGCAGTTCAGCAGTTGATTTTATATATTATCATATTTCTGGAAAATGTAAAATTTCTTTGGCCAGTACTTTATACCTGTTGATCCAACTTATGCTGCTGAACTCCTTTTGTCCCAAACTCCTCCATACATCGATAATTTTCTATTTTCTCGTACCCTCATTGAAGTCTAGGACCAACTGAAGGAACATCGATACTATAATAGTTTTCACCTGGTAATTATTGAGGTACAAATAAGATAGTAAAAGGTACAATCTTGTGGTATTATCTCTGACCATTGGAATGACTGTTAACTTGGACAGCTCCAGTGTTTCACATTTGCGTTGAATGATCTACTGACTTCAATTAGATCCACGCTGACTGCATATTTCTTTGTCTAGTATGAGAGATTGACACAATCTGTTGCATATGTGAAGCTCAGCTTTTATTAAGCTTTTCTATTGTTTCTGGTTTTTACAATCTGGGAAAAGAACATTTCTTGTTCAACCTGAGAACCTCTTATTTTCTAACGACAATAACTCCCCAATTTCCATTGCGAGTACTCCTTATGTCACATCATCGTAATCATATGTTCTCGCCCTGAGTCCTTGCTTTCAATCTGTAACTGCAGGTGGTTGACTCCAACAAAACTGCAGGGGCTTCCAAGCAAACATTATCTGCTGAAGATATGGAGGATCAACTTGAACAGTTTACCAGCTTGATGCAACAGAAGTTCCTGTCCGGTGAAGACTCTGAGCATATGGACTACTCTCGGATCGATAACGACGAGATGCTGGATGACCATTGGTCAAAAGAAGCCAACTATGATGCGGAGGAGAAGTATTTCGAAGAGGATTAGTTCAAAGTTCAAACTAGGCTGCTGTTATAGCATCAGTTATGTAGTGCATCATCGCATCTTGTTTTTTTTGTTCATGTTCAGCACTTACTTAGTCTATCATGTACATATATCTATATATGCAGTTGTTGCACCTCTAATCTGAATAACTTGAGTAACTTGCTTATGAAAACTACCGTATGTGTTGGAACATCAATCAGAAAGTAGGGTCCTGTGTTGTGGAGATGTTTACAAATTGCAAAATATTTTTATGCACTACCTCCAGGATGATGGTGTATGCAGGGAAAGTAACATGTGTGTATTCTATATTTCTAGGGGATTACTTGTTCAGTCTGAAATTCTGAACTGCACGAGGGAAGTTTCCTTCAAAGCGAAGAATGTATATATGGGAAGGCTTAGATAGAAGCAGTGTGATCCAACCAGGGTTTGCTTTGGTTGGACGAATTGGTCTTCAGACACTTGAACGCAAGCTTTAGTATTTTTTTTTTCTCTTTTGGTTTTGTATTAAGCCCCTGCCTCGTGTGCTGTTCTGATGCACGCTTTCTTTGTACCAAAAAAAATGGAGACAAATGACTTATTCCTGAAGTTTTTGTGAAAGCTTTTGCCGTGTCTTGTCTGTTCCATTGTTTTTCTCTTCTTTTGCTGTGTTTGTGCTAGTGTATTGCCTACCTTCTTCTTTTTATTATTTTCTTTCTTTTGCATTAGTGCCTTGACTACCTTCCTCTTTTCTTTCCTTTTTCTTTTGTTATCGGTTACCACAGTGTCTTGCCTGTTTGGTGCAAGCCGAAAGGCAAAACCACCTCGGTTAATAAAGTCTTAAGAGAAAGGGACTACCATAGTACCATGGTCACCGTGTGTACGGGCCAACCGGCCAAGAAAACATAAAAGTCTATGAGAAAGGACGATGTACATATACCCCTATTAATGTGTATAGTAGATTTCTTTCAGAACATTTAATCCGTTTGCAGATAGTGCAATTTTTATTGTTTTGATATCCCCCATTAGATGAATATCTTAAAACACATATTCTATAACAATTGAAGAAAAAAAAGGAAATACATTTCTTTTTTCAGGAATAGATAGATATTCAAGAACAAATAAAAAAAGAAATACATTTTTCAGGAATAGATAGACATTTATGTACCAGAGGGATAACCAAACTATTCCCTATAAAAAAGTTAGTTTTTACTCTGTCATTTTTCTTTAAAAAAATAGCTTTGCTCATTTTTACCCTGCTTCAAAGGAAAAAAAAACAATTATAGCATGCTTGTACTGTGAGGAGCAGAGGCCAACGCCGTCGGTTTGCTGAATCAGCAAAAGCCGACCACCGAGGCACCGACCCCACGTTCCCCACGCACGAAACGAAACCCGCGCCAACACAACCCAACCAATCGTTTACCGCCACGTGCACGCCACCCCCCAAACAAAACAAAAACCAAATTTAAAAAATACTCCCTCCGTCCCATAATAGATGACGTTTTTGACTTTTTATTTGCAACGTTTGACCATTCGTTTTATTTGAAAAATTAGTGTAAATATAAAAAAAGATAAGTCATATGTAAAGTACTTTTGATAATAAAGCAATTGACAAACAAAATAAATAATAATTCCAATTTTTTTTGAATAAGACGAATGATCAAACATTGACAAACAAAAACTCAAAAAGACAAGTAATATGAGACGGAGGTAGTACTGGATGACCATTGGTCAAAAGAAGCCAACTATGATGCGGAGGAGAAGTATTTCGAAGAGGATTAGTTCAAAGTTCAAACTAGGCTGCTGTTATAGCATCAGTTATGTAGTGCATCATCGCATCTTGTTTTTTTTGTTCATGTTCAGCACTTACTTAGTCTATCATGTACATATATCTATATATGCAGTTGTTGCACCTCTAATCTGAATAACTTGAGTAACTTGCTTATGAAAACTACCGTATGTGTTGGAACATCAATCAGAAAGTAGGGTCCTGTGTTGTGGAGATGTTTACAAATTGCAAAATATTTTTATGCACTACCTCCAGGATGATGGTGTATGCATGGAAAGTAACATGTGTGTATTCTATATTTCTAGGGGATTACTTGTTCAGTCTGAAATTCTGAACTGCACGAGGGAAGTTTCCTTCAAAGCGAAGAATGTATATATGGGAAGGCTTAGATAGAAGCAGTGTGATCCAACCAGGGTTTGCTTTGGTTGGACGAATTGGTCTTCAGACACTTGAACGCAAGCTTTAGTATTTTTTTTTTCTCTTTTGGTTTTGTATTAAGCCCCTGCCTCGTGTGCTGTTCTGGATGCACGCTTTCTTTGTACCAAAAAAAACATGGAGACAAATGACTTATTCCTGAAGTTTTTGTGAAAGTTTTTGCCGTGTCTTGCCTGTTCCATTGTTTTTCTTTTCTTTTGCTGTGTTTGAGCTAGTGTATTGCCTACCTTCTTCTTTTTATTAATTTCTTTCTTTTGCATTAGTGCCTTGATTACCTTCCTCTTTTCTTTTCTTTTCTTTTGTTATCGGTTACCACAGGGTCTTGCCTGTTTGGTGCAAGCCGAGAGGCAAATCCACCTCGGTTAATAAAGTCTTAAGAGAAAGGGACTACCATGGTCACCGTGTGTACGGGCCAACCGGCCAAGAAAACATGGAAGTCTATGAGAAAGGACGATGTACATATCCCTATTAGATGTACATGCAGTGGATTTCTTTCAGAACATTTAATCAGTTTGCAGATACTGCAATATTTACCATGATTGTATTTGATCTCCCCCATTAGATGAATATCTTAAAAGACATACTCAATAAAATTTGAAAAAAAAGGAAATACATTTCTTTTCCGAGAAAAAGATATTCAAGAACAAATGGAAAAAAAGGAAAAAACTTTTTCGGGAATAGATAAATATATTATGTATAAGAGGGATAATCAAACTATTCCCTTAAAAAAAGTTAGTTTTATTGTCCCTTTATTAAAAAAAATAATTAGCTTGCGAAGTGCTTGCGAAGTGAGTGTAACTCAACTAGTTAAATTTCTTAATGTGGAATCAGTCCACATAGGTTCAAGTTCTAGATTTAACATGAGTTCTTGTATTTAAGGCTGTGTTTAAATCCAAAATTTGGATCCAAACTTCAGTCCTTTTCCATCACATCAACCTGTCATACACACACAGTTTTTCAGTCACATCATCTCCAATTTCAACCAAAATCCAAACTTTGGATTCAACTAAACACAGCCTAAGGCTAATTAAATTTCTAGTGGTAGGCCTGTTGACAGCAAGTATAGCATGCTTGTACTACGTTTCTCAGGAAAAAAAACCAATTAGCTTGCTCATTTTTACCGTGCTTCAAAGAAAAAAAAACAATTATAGCATGCTTGTACTGTCAAAGAAAAAAAAAAACAAGTATAGCTTGCTCAGGAGCAGAGGCCATCAGGCCAACGCCGTCGGTTTGCTGAATCAGCAAAAGCCGACCACCGAGGCACCGACCCCACGTTCCCCACGCACGAAACGAAACCCGCGCCAACACAACCCAACCAATCGTTTACCGCCACGTGCACGCCACCCCCAACCAAACAAACCAAATTTAAGAAAAAAATAAATTTCTTTCTCCCATAAAAGCGAAGAGCACCTCGGATGATGGATTCGAATCCGGCTCGCCTCCTCCCCCCTCCGCGTCGCGTCTCTCTCCTCTCCTTTTTCGATTTGAGAAAAAAATTTTTTTTTGCGCCGCCTACGTGCGGGAGTATCTCACCGGCGTGGCCTACCGCTCCGACCTCGAGGTCGTCGCGCGTGAGGCCTCCGCGTACGCGCGGACTACCCGCGTCGGGGACGACGGCCGCGACGCGTGGGTGTTCGACGTCGACGAGACGCTCCTCTCCAACCTCCCCTACTACGCCGACCACGGATACGGGTCAGTTTTCTCTTTTTTTTTTTCACCCACTCAGCTCCACAAATCCCAAATTGCAAGCAAATTTTAGGGACTAAAATTGCGAAATCGTTGGGCGGCGTGTGTTCGAATTGGTCAATCCAGATGCTGATACGAGCGCTTGATTAGTTGATTTTGAATTTTAGGGACTAAAATTGCGAAATCGTTGGGCGGCGTGTGTTCGAATTGGTCAATCCAGATGCTGATACGAGCGCTTGATTAGTTGATTTTGAATTTTAGGGACTAAAATTGCGAAATCGTTGGGCGGCGTGTGTTCGAATTGGTCAATCCAGATGCTGATACGAGCGCTTGATTAGTTGATTTTGAATTTTAGGGACTAAAATTGCGAAATCGTTGGGCGGCGTGTGTTCGAATTGGTCAATCCAGATGCTGATACGAGCGCTTGATTAGTTGATTTTGAATTTTAGGGACTAAAATTGCGAAATCGTTGGGCGGCGTGTGTTCGAATTGGTCAATCCAGATGCTGATACGAGCGCTTGATTAGTTGATTTTGAATTTTAGGGACTAAAATTGCGAAATCGTTGGGCGGCGTGTGTTCGAATTGGTCAATCCAGATGCTGATACGAGCGCTTGATTAGTTGATTTTGAATTTTAGGGACTAAAATTGCGAAATCGTTGGGGATGTGTTCGATTTGTTCAATTGAGATGCTGACATGGTTGCTTGATTTGAAAATGGCAGGCTCGAATTGTTCGACCACCGGGAATTCGACAAGTGGGTGGAGAGGGGGGAGGCGCCGGCGATCCCCTCCAGCCTGAAGCTGTACAATGAGGTTCGCGACCTTGGGTTCAAGACCTTCTTGCTCACGGGCCGCAGCGAGGGGCACCACGGCATCACTGTGGACAATCTCAAGAAGCAGGGCTTCCATGATTGGGACAAGCTCATACTAAGGTCAGTACTCCATGATTTATCCATCACCATTCTCTAACAAAAATTGCGCCTTTACATTTCCAGTTCGTCATGAGTCATGACATTTCTATCAAAGTTTGCACCTTGCAATTGCGCTAGGCATGACGTTTTTGAAGAAGATTTGCTTGCGCGTTATATTTTGTGTTTAGCGAGGACATTTGAAATAAAATCAGAGGCATATACTACACCTCTAGTACTATTTCATTATTTGCCATTTTCATTGACCTGTATGTGATTTGCTTCAAATATGTTGATGTTATCAGGATGTCTTTATAATATGGATAATTATGTGGATCAATCATCCATTAGGGCGGCTAAATCGCCAAATTTAGGATGAGGCAGAGAACCTTACGCCCATTGCCAAGCGATATGCTTTGCTTGTTACTGTAGGCTTTGTTTCTGATAGATGCTTAATATTCACATCCATCCATCCAAAATCCCTTATATTTTGAGAGGGAGGGAACATATATTTGTTCAATGCTTTTGTGCTACCCTTTTGTCCAATGATCATATAACATTGTTGCGGCCATAATTTAGCATCTGCAAAGTTTGCTTTTCACCTCATTCTGAGGTAATACCTTCACCAATCAGTCAATTACTACAGCATTATTCGACATTAAACCATGAGCCACCACCACATTACGATTGGTAGAAGAACTAGGGACTGTTGCTGAATATCATTTGTCGAAACAACTATACATATGTTCCACATGAACTTCAAGGACATTAAAATTTACTTTGCAAGCTACATACTGAACATTTGAACAACACATTCTTTTTCACAATGGCCAGGGCGCCAGCTGATCGCAAGAAGACGGCGACGATATATAAATCGGAGAAGAGGAAGGAAATGGAAGAGGAGGGGTACAGGATCCTAGGCAACTCCGGCGATCAATGGAGCGACCTGCTGGGTTTCTCCACGAGCGCTCGCTCCTTCAAGCTTCCCAATCCAATGTACTATATTCCATGATGGAACAGAAGAGGGAAAGAGAGGGCGGGTGAGAAATGCGGCGTTTATTTGATGCATTTTCTCACCCAGCCCATTCAAACTGACTGGTGGAGAAAAAGAAATTCACAATAATTCTTCAAAGGAATTCCAAACTGTACAAAATCTCACTGACTTCATGTAGAATACATTAAACTTGTAAAGTCGAATGTAATTGGATGAAATGAGAGACTATTTATTGAGTTGGTAGTTCATGATATACTATTCTTCTCTTGGGAAGGCTTACTTGAAGCGATATTTGTTTTTCTGACGCTGAAACATTTCACTCGCAAGCTGAATTTTCGTTGGAGAGTCTCTGCAGTCTGCACTATCCATCGTAGAAGGCAACGAAAATTCCATGTAGAAGGCGAAGCACGCAATCGTTCGTCACCCCATTGCACAAACGCAATAAATTAAAATAATCCAATGTGACACAATTCGCATTACCGAGCAACCGGGAATTTACTAAGTTAAAATAATAAAGAGTAACAACATGTCGGTGTGGAACAATTCAGCAGTCCAGTTCAGTAAAAATCTAGAGCAAGTCAGATACAGTAGAAAGTTGGAAAAGAAAGGTGGTGTATGGCTGAATCACTGGACCATCGGATCAGGGTTCCCAGCAGCAAGTATGTCGAGCAACGAGTTCTGGGGCTCCATCTCTTCATGCCACAGTGGTAGTTTGTCACCAGGGTGAAATTTCCTCGAAACACCATCAGCATTTATCTGCAACATGATCATATCCATAAGTAATCCACCAGTCCTTTGGAAACATTATGGGGTAGAACAAAGAGAACAGGACATGTCTCTAAACTTAAATCTGCATTGCCAAACTGCCAAACCATAGTTGTACTGACCAAACATATTCAGCAAAAGAAAGCTACAGAAAATGCAATCAAAACAGATGGCCAAGAAAGACAAGAGGTTGTCTACTCTACCTCACTCTAGCATATTTTAGCACAAGAGTACAACATGTCTAAATGAAGCGAAGAGGTAATATCAAACTGAAATATTTCGTCCTTGGAAGTTAAAAGGCCAATAGTTTTCGTTTTGATTCTTTGGCACAGCATGCCAAATATAGCACAGAAAATTATATGTTTGTATGAATACCACTAAAACAATCAGTTTAGGTCTCTGATAGTCTGATGTTTCAAAATGTCTCCAATAAAGGAACAAACAAGGACAATAGGGATGACAAAGAGCACTTACGGTGACTGTACGTACAACCCCTCCACTAGCACCATCACGGGCTATAGCAAGGGAAACCACCTTCACCACAAACTTCTGTAGAGATGAAAGAGAAGAATCGAGTTAAGAGATGAGGTGGAACAAGCAAAAATAATTATACAGGGGACACTGAAGTGATGGAAAATGGTGTTTGCACTCTATGATCCTAGACTTAACGTAGGAATAACTGAACATAACGTAGGCACTTCGTTCTACCTAACACATCGAAGAAACTCTCTTATTACACATGGTTTACAAGTAATGTGTACCTCAGCTTCTTCCTGGGACATGCCCTCCTTCCATTCATGGTCAAGCAGTCCATACAGGTAACTGGAACCTGAACCTGCAATACTCAGAAATAACATCTAGCGTCAGGATCTGTGATTGATATAACAATAGGGTAATGTAGGGACTCGGACAATTTATGATCAATGTTTTACAACTAAGCCAGGTTACACAGGAGTAGGGTAATCAAAGAGTATGGCAGGACATTAAAGGAAGAAATGGATCGCGCTAATTTCAAATGGTTGCTTATGCATTGCTTAAAAAAATTACTCTGCTCAGGCAAGTTTGGAAATAAATCTCATTAATAGGCTTATACTATTGAACTGATAATTATTCTTATGTGATACATAGATATATAGACACAGGTGGAGAACTACATTTCTCATTTGATTACTATGAGCCAATTAAAAGACATTCACCATAATATTTCTGGGGGAAATATACCTCCAATTGCAAATGGTTGCCTCAGAATTGTTCCACCAAGGGGGACTGAGAAAATTTGGCCTCCCTCATATTTATCCCATCCACCAACAATCATGCCAGCTTGCAACATGTTCTGAAAATTGGTGAAAAAACCAATATGGCAATTAAACAATAGCTTAATATCAATGTATCTTCATCAGAGAAAGAATTCATCTCATGTATTCATGAAATTCTTGTATCGTAGAATGCTACAGAAAATATACCTTGTTCTGATAAGCCAACAACCTAATTAAGTTGGCTGCAACTTTCACAGTAGCTGGTTGCCCAAGCTGAATTCTGCAAATCGAGGGAAAATTTAGCATGGACCATCTTGCACAGCAAATATTCACAGTAACTACTAGTTCACTGTGTTAATTAATGAATCTAAGTTTATTATTGTTCATTCAGTGCCATCCTACTTAGCTTAAAAGGAGAAAACATTAATAGATTTATAATTACATAAGAACAAACTTACGTGTGTTGGTGGAGAAAATAGCGTACATAATCCGAAATGACTTGTGTGTCAGCAGCCTGTGAGACAATGAGAAATATAATACTAGTGAACTATTGGAAATGCCATATCTGATAGTAGTGGACTATTAACAACTATGAAAAAGAAGCAGAAAAGAAAATATTGAAAATGTGAGTGTAACTCAGAAGGTATAATTTCCCGCTACATCAGGCAAGCCAAGACAAGGGGAAAATGAACAAGATAAGATGCAATGGTAAAACAAAAATAATCATATCTTGCTTAATGAAGAGAGTATGTTTTTTACAGCATATAATAATAACAGGAAGCAACAACATAAAGAAGGGGGCCCAAGCCTCTAAACAATGTAGGCACTTACAGATCCAGAGCGGCAGATGTACACGTTGTCAGTTAGCTGAGTGATCTTGTCTGACGCACGGTTCGCCACATACATTCCTAAGAATTAACACCACATAACAAAGGCAATTAAATTAAAGGGAAAAAATAGACAAGCAGACAGAGCACACCAACTTAATATTGATTTCAATTGGATCAACCACATGCTCCAATATTTGGCTAAAACAACTAAGTAAGCTTACCAGTCTATGTAAGCAAAAGATCCTAGGTACACCAGAATCACCGTAAACACGAATGGGATGATACTTTTCTCATTCTTCACTGTTGAGTGTTGAATGAGAAATAAATGAACAGTGAACTCAACCAGAACAATAGAGGTTGTACCCAACTTCCCCTAATTCTACATCAACCGAACACACGACAATACCAATTTTTCATATATCAGGTCACACCAATTTTAGTACTTATCCATCCATAATATGCTGATTTAGGCAGAACACATTAGTGGTACACGAACCAATTTCCACTGACAGATACATTATCCGATCCGGCCGCAAACGCTAAACACGTCGCCTAATCTCACAAAATCCATGACCTAAACATGGGAAGCAGGATGGATGGCAGGAACCAGATGCGCTAATAACAAAAATCCACCGCAACCTAGCATAAACAAGGATCGGATCGGGGGTGGGGGATCGGGGGAGCGTACCGGTGCTGGTCCGGGAGTCGGCGGCGAGGACGACGCCGCCGTCGTAGCAGACACCGACGATGGTGGTCCCCATCCGGTGCTCCCCGGAGGTGGGGGCGTCGCCCGCGGCGGGAGAGGGGGAGCCCATGAGAGAGGCGTCCATGGCGGCGGGGAGATCGGCGGATGCGGCGGCGGAAAACCCCTAAGCGACGCGGCGGCGAGAGAGCTCACGTGTTCGCTGGCTTTGGCCGCCACCGCAAGAAAGAAAAAAAGAGGAGGCGACGCGATGCGTCCGGTCCGAGTCGGTTCGGGCGTTGGTGCGGCTCGACCGCTCTAGGATGAGTCGTACTTTGATCTGTTCATTGACGTGGGACCCGTGTATTATAATATCCGTCTCATTTTAAATGCAATCATAACATCTAATTTTAAATATAGTCATGACTTACTTTTAAAAAAAATATAAAACTTTTAAATAAGACGGACAATTAAATATTGAACAGCACTTAAAATGGAATGGAGGCAGTATTATTTATAAAGTCCAAAAATAAAGTATTACTGCTGAGAATCTGTTTCCATAACAAGGAACTGATCGGACTTTGGAGTGTACTAACAATCTGCTGTAATCTTTTCATTTGTGCGATTATATGGAAGGCACATATGCTTGTAACACAGGTACACCACACGCACACACATACACGAGAACATGTCCTTAACCCTTATCATATGGTTAAAACAACGGAAGCTAGCAATAAATACTCTATTCGTTTTAAAATATAGTAATACTATTATATTAGACACCACATAATACTACGAAGTCTGTTAAGATCTATAATACAATTAAAAAAAGTACTAGCTCTAATAACTCGTATATTGTCCTTAAAAGGGAATACAAGAAAATATGCATTGACTAGGGATGGTAATGGGTCAGGAGGGTTCATTGGTCCTTTCACTACCCACCTCAGTCTTAAAAAGAAGATTAGCACGAAAAACTACTAAATTCAAAATTTCAGTCCAATCATTTCAAGGCTCAGCCCTCATATTTTGTAGACTAAAAACTTGAACCCATTACAACCCCGTGACATGCCATTGAATCTCTAATGTTGATGATAGCAAATGGTCACTCTCCCAAGACAATCAAGTGAGATAAAAAAAAAAGACAAACACTTCCACGCTATAAACAAGTAGAATATTCGTGTACAGGCCCACTTCACTAATCTAAAAGAATTAAAGAAGTACACTTCACTGGAAGTCTGGAACATCAGAACCCAACAAACATCGGCACACATTAGTCATTTAGTATCTCTCTTGTTTGTGTGTTGCTGCCATTGTCTATCACACACCACCTAGCAATTGTTTCAATACAAACTAAACGCAACACCAAAATGAAGAAGAATTCATGAAGAAAGTGGACATAAAAGAAGACTCATACAGACAGACTCTACATAAGCTGATGCACATTCTTGTCCAGTCATTAAGACGAATTTAGAATGATGTGCAAACGCCATTGCATATTTGATTTTTTTTTTAAGCCAGCAGTTTCAAGGGCAAACTTTCACAATACCGAACTTTTTCCCACTGTTTTCTTATTCACCTTCTTCTCCAGTAGGATCATGCAGTGAATAACTTTCTCACATGTGGAGTCGACGAACTGGAAATACCTCTTGCCCACTGCCTTGCTGCACACAAGAAGCCACCACACAGAAGAAAATCCTACTCCGAAGCCCAATCCTGAAAATATATACAGCCAGATATCATGGACATCATTATGCTCTGCTTGATCAACATGGTTATCTTTCTGTTCAAAACAGCTGCCAGAAGCAAGATGGATGCAGAGATACTTGTTGCCAGCATAGATGTATGGATCTTCATCACCAAGGGTTTGAAGCTGAGAGCCCTGGGGTACCATCCCGGACAGATTGTTGTAGGACATGTTCAGGTGGCTCAACAAGTGCAGTGATGTCATGCTTCCAGGAATTATGCCTGACAGTCGGTTCCATGAGAGATCAAGCGACTCCAATGAACTCATATTACCAATTGTCTCTGGAATATGACCACTCAGGAGATTTTTCGAGAGATTCAGGTTTTTGAGCCCTACAAGATCTCCAACTTCAGCAGGAATTCCACCTGTTAGGTAATTGTTAGAAAGGTCAATGCTCTTCATCAGATAAAGGATCCTAGAATACAATCTTTCTTCTCCTTTGATGGTAATGTATAGGCTCTTATTGTAATAGAGAGGACCATCAAGTCTACTGCCTAAATTCAAATCAAATGGTATAATAGGTGTAGACCTCTGTGAAGCCATTTCACTAAAATTTCCAAAACCCTGTGGCAGAGGCCCTTAAAGCTTGTTATTGGCAAGATCCAACACTTTAAGACCTTGAAGCTGTGACAATTCAAATGGAATGCTTCCATTGAAATGATTTGATCGCAAACGAAGAACCATGAGGAATTGCATATTATCTCCTATCCATCCAGGTAGGGAACCCTCCAAATTATTATCTCCAAGATCAAGGAAATTCAGAAACCTACACGAGCGTAGAGAGGAGGGCAACAACCCAGATAGCCTATTATTATTCAAACACAGGGAATCAAGAAAAGTAAGAGAGCCAAAACTTGAAGGTATTTGTCCTTCCAGGTTGTTGTTCGAGAAGTCCACCGAAACTAGTCCTGTGCGCTTCTTCCAACAATTGGGTAGTTCACCTGATAAGCTGTTGTTTGATAGGTCTATTTCTGCTAACCATGGCATGTCGCAAAGGTACGTAGGTATGCTTCTATTTAGACGATTGCTTGACAAGAAAATGAATGTCATGTTCCCTCCTACACTGTGAGGCAATGATCCAGATAAAGAATTGTTGGAGAGATCTAGCACCACCAGACTTTCTGGCATATCAGGAACCTGACCTTCCAATTGGTTAGAGCTGAGCCCCAAGAACTGCAGTGACTTCATATGAACCAGGGATGCTGGTAGCATGCCTGTAAGAAGATTATTGGAGAGATCCAAGCTAACGAGAGAGGTCAATGAAGTCCAAAACCAATAAGGCAATTGACCTAGAATCCCTGTTTTGTGCAAATCTTATATCTCCATTCCAGTTTGTGTTTGGAGCCACTGTGGGAATTGTGATTCTAGTGGGCAAGAACGTAATAGGAGTTCATGAAGCTGAAAAGGCGGCAACCAATTTTCTCCCACAGAAACTCTCAAGGAATTATAAGATAAATCTAGCCTTGATAGTATAGATAGATTTGCTAGGTGTTGTTCAGACAGGACACCTTCGAGCAAATTGTGGGAAAGGTCCAAGTCATTTAACTTTGTGAGCTGACTGATATTGGTATGGACACGACCTGATAGTGAGTTTTTGCTGAGATCGAGTGAGAAGAGGTTTGTGAAGGATCCAATCCACCCAGATAGACTTCCAGATAGATTATTATCCCTCAATTTGATCATAAATAGTCCCTTCATGGAATGGTTCATTGCATTTCCCAAATAAGCAATATCACCAATTAGGTTGTTGTTCGACAAATCAAGGATCTTTAAGTTACACAACTTACTTATTGAAATTGGAATTGCTCCAACCAAACTGTTGTCGGACAAGAACAGGTTAACAAGGGAAGTTAAATTTCCCACAGCTTCTGGAATCGATCCATGCAACCCACAACTTACCAAATCAATGGATGACAGAGTGTATATGTTTGCCAACCAATACGGGAATCTAGAGCTGAAGTTGTTGCCTAACAGATCAATGTCACTGAGAACTGTCAAGTTAGACTGGGATATAGAATTTAGATTAGTGGCCGGAAGAAGGGCACCAGACAAACGAAGCACTTTAAGGGAAGAAAGCATGTTCAAAGACTCTAGCCAATCTGAAGCCGCAGAAAGGTTCCACCATGACATGTCAAGGTAAACCAGTGAAGAAAGCTGAGAGACCCAAAGAAGATTGTCAACAGAGCTACTGAAAGTAAAGCTGTTAAAGCTTTTATAAGGAAAGTTAATATCTAGGTAATTCAGCTTAGATAAGTTTCCAAGCTGAGGAGGAATTTTCCCACCGAAATTAGCGAAGGACAAGTCAAGATGCCTCAGGTTCTTCAAAGATCCTATGAACGCAGGGATTCTTGCACCTCCAAAATCATTCGAACGAAGATTGAGGTACATCAAATGAGTTAAATGAACCAATGATGGACTGATATCACCTGTTAGAGCATCCTCCTTGCTGATATTATAGTTTGCGAGGTTGAGCTTGATAATATGTCCAGTCCTGTTGTTGCAAGTCACGCCATACCAGTTGCAACAATTTAGACCTACCCAAGAGGACAGCATGCCTCCAGGGTCTCTCAGGGTGGCCTTCAAGTCGAATAGCGCATCTCTTTCCTTTCCAATGCATGGCGTTGCTGCTGTGATTTCAGAGGCTACTAGCAACAGAGGCAACAAAGAAATCAGTGAAAGGCGCATGATGATCACAGTGTTGGTAAGTGGTACTGGTAACCTTGAAGCTTATGGGGATTTATATGAGAAACAGAGACTATATGAGCCACCTGGCTTGCATCAGCACCCTGCAGGATAAGATGATCAACAAATGCCAGCTTTCATTATTATGAAAACTACTCTTAGTATTGACTCAAATTTAACCTGGATTTGTATTTAATAGAGACATAGTTTTATCAAGATAATGTTCTTGGAACAAAGACCAAAGACCAGAACAACTAATCTACATATAAACACGGTCATATCTCTTATCTCAGATAAAAAAATATGTTGTAAACTTATAATGATCTTCTGGCTTGATGTGACTACACCCTAATGAACCCCCTAAATTAACAAATCAACCAATAGCGAAGGTTTGTTTGGTCAATGGTCATCCCTCGTGAGTTAATACGAGAAATTGGTCATCACTCATAACTGGGGAATAAAAGCAGGAAATAACTTAAACATTTGCCGCATTTGTGCAACGATTTGCATTAGCAACGGAGTAGAAAATGGTGGAGAGGTTACCAAGCAGGAGGTGTTCGCCACCACAGTTCGCATCGGAAAAGACAGCGAGGTCAGTCCGCCGCGGAGCACTTGCACAAGGGGCTAGCGCCGCCGCTCGCCGGACGGCCTCCTCGCCGAGGCCGCCACCGCCGCCCACGGGAGCCGGGTGATTGGGCCATGGGTTGGCTTCCAGTCTCAAATGCGGAGCAGAATGGACCAATGGAGTGCATGATATGCGCGTATTCGAGCTGGGAGGAGTATCTCGAATCCCGGTGGCCGCTCGCGGCGGGGGATCGCCGGCCGCCGCGGCGCCGCCGTGTTGAGAGCTTGAGGAGGAGGAGGCGGCAGTGGGAGGACTCAAGACAAAAAAAAAAAGGAAGGCCAGGGTCTAATATGAAAATATCCCACTGAATCGATGAATTTTCAGCATCAATTGAGCCATTTTTCGTGTCAATTATGAGCCGGACCAATTGAAAGTGTACTACATTTCAAGTGATTCTGTTATCATTTGAGCCACAGCAATTCAGCCACGCATTTGCAAAACAGAATCAAGGGGCAAAGTTTCGCATAAAATGTGGCAATATTCCTTGTGTTTTGCTGAAGTATCTCAGGTTGCAAGCAAAGTTTCTGTTTGGGAAGAAACTTCAGCAATTTCAGTTGAAAACACCTGAGTCACACATTATCCTGCAACCGCACAAAAATACTAAAAATGCATGCTCTATTTTTCATCAAGAAAAGTAAAACCCATTGAGCTACGAGGGTTTACAAATTTCAGGTACTTTGTAACTATAAAGTTTGCTAAAAGAGAAGACGAGAAGTCTTCTGGAATCAGTAATCTCTGCCTTGTTCGCTTAATCCTGGTTTTGTTCCATTTCTTTTTTACTCCGTTTCCTGATTTGTAGATGATCTTTGGTTCATCAACGAGAAACTTACTCGGATAAGCTGTATTATTGAAAAGCCAGAGATAAAACCAAATACAGATAAAACGCCTAAACTATAAGACAATACTTCTCCAGACCCATACAATTGCATGGCGAGCCCATGCGAAGGGTTTGGAAACGTCAGAAAAACCATTCAGCTAAGGCAGAAAAGCCATTAACATACATAACATGACAATCGATACAACCAAGTATCTGCAAACAGAATATGTACAATGCTGTTATAGCCACTCTCTCTCATATTCTGCCAAACATTTCACACACTTCAAGTACGTTTCTCTGCATAGGAAACAGTAGGAATTCCCAGTTGAATTTGTCTCAGTTCGATATCAAAAAGAGCACGACGAGTGCTAGTCCTTCTTAAACCCAAAATCATCAAACAGGCCCTGAAAGTGGAAGGGACAACTATTGGTCATTTTGTGTACACTTGGAATCATGGACAGAGCGTAACGAAGGTATTCTGTAGAGAACGTTTGGTCGCTGATATAATAGCATGCTAACCTTGGCATCATTCATTCCATAAGCCACACAATAGTGTTCCTGAGAAAAGAGACAATGTAATGAAGAAGTGGAGTTCATACACAAGCTGCTAGTTTTGTACGGGATCCCTCACCAATAAGTGGAAATTCTCATTAACTTACCTGCATCATATGCCACTCTTCGAACTCATCAAACAATTCCAATCGTTCAATCCTGCAACCATGCAATTTCATGGGTGTTACCAAAAAAAATAGATGTTACGTGAGGCAAATTTAACATAATGTCCTTCGTGAAGATCAAATGTAAAACTCAGAAACTCAGCATCATACATCAGAAATATTACCTGCGTCTTTCTTCACTGTCAATGAAATCATTGTATATTTTTAGCATATCCCATGCAACAGCTCTCTGCAAAACCAATCAATAAATCCCTAGAAACAAATCATATTCGAACTGTGTCTTGAGTCTTGACCAAATATACCTGCCATCCATTATCAAGAAAAAGATTTTCCTTGTGACTTAGGGTTGGTGTAGCATTTATACCAAGGAGAGGGCATCCTCTACTCTGCATTAGCAGGACAACAAAAGGCATTGAGCTATAGAATAATGCTATGACTAAAGTAATAAGCACCTTAATATATCTGTCCATGAGAAATAAAAAGACAGGTACCAACCAAAAACAAGCAAAACATCACCTAGCTTAAATCGTACAGTAAGATGCCCTCCATAAACTAAGATCCACAAACAGAAGTTATTTACACAAATGACTACAAATATTTCATCTCAAACTTCAACTTGTAATTTCAGGCTGCCTTCATTATGTGCATAATAAGCTAATAACTTCTTATACTGCCTCCTTCAACTGTCATACAGCAATAATTAGCAGTTCATTGTTTAATATAGGTCCAACAGCTCTTGTATAAGGATAGTTTATGAGAATCAAAGGCCACAACCGAATTGTTCAATCAGGAAACCTGCAATATGCCCGACTCTTTGGAACTAAGTAGGCCTCTTTGACTCCACTCAGAGATATTTACCCGACTCTTTGGAACTAAATATGCCCGACTCTTTGGAATTTTAAGATATATATGTTCCTTCTTTTAACAAAGGTACTATCATGATGATTGGAAGCACAAAAAATAAGGAGGTATATTTTTTAGGTATTGTATAGTTGGTTGCACTTTCTTGTTGACATACAAAAAGGTCTGCAATTCATTAAATTTACTTCTCGAACAAATCCATGTGGCAATCATGCAATTCGCCTATAAACATTCCATTACGCCTCAGGGGCAAATGGCTCATGCACCACAAGGGAATAAAGGATTACAGGTTACAAAGGTTCATGGACAATCTACAAGAATGAACAAAGGTACCTCAAGGTTTATAATCATTTGCTCTCCAAATGCATCATCTGGATGGATCTGCATGAGAGCAGAAGTCAATAGTGCAAAAATATATCACATATGAGAGTGGAAGAGTACAAATGAGAGAATGATTTCACCTGCTCATATAAGAAAAATATGGCAGTGGAGAACTTATCAGATGCCCAACTAACAATAGAACTGGTTGAAGCTGGGTCTAAGTAAATTAGCACACACTCTGCAATTATAAAGGTCGGCAAGCTGATGACAACAGAAAGATTTATTAAGAACTTGAAAATTTGATCATGATTCAAGTGTTAGAGACAAAGGCTACGCGATGCAGGTATCTAACTTGACAATGTTGCTATAGGCAAGAGGTGTACATCATAAGTTCATTGGCTGATTAAATGAGCTAACTCCTACAAGTGTCACTTGAATAATTAATCAAATTTCTCTAAAAATAGGACAAGCTATGACATATGAAATAGAACAAAACATGAACATTTATGTTCTGAGAAGTAAATTACACATGGTATAACAGGAAAACTTAGTTATAAAATATAACATAAGCGAAAAACGTAGAGGGCATAAATTATGAAGCTAACTGAACTTGCACTCATTGTAAACCATAAAGATATACCACAAGAACAAAGAACCAAAAAAAAAAAACTTACGTCGGGTCCATTTCAGCCATCTGAATAACTGAATCAAGTTTTGGTATATCACGAATATCAGCAGAAAAGAGCTTGTAATGCGCACTTCTCACTTCACCTTTTTCTGAAATATTTGACCATTATCAATTAATATCAGAACACGGAAAATAGAAAATAACAAATTCTATGATATGGAAAGTTCACTTCAACTCACAATTCTGGCCAGGGTATAAATCATTTTTGTCACTAAAACCATTATGCTGTCAATTAAGTTATACCAAGAGAAACATTCTTCCAAACAGAATGAAATAGCTACCTCCAAGAGAAAAGATAACAGAAACTTTATACAAAAAAGGTACTGAATAAATCAACAGAAATGTGGAGAATGGCCTCTAGATGGATTCAGGCAAACAAAAAACAAGTAAATTAGCCTCTAAATGTGAAGAATGGCCTCTAGATGGTTGAAGCTGGGTCTAAGTAAATTAGCACACACTCCTTAATTGTCATTAGACACTTATTTCTGCTAAAGATGCATCAAATAAGAAAAAGGCACCAAGTATTACAGTAGATACATATAGAAAGAACATGGTAGAACCATTAGTGGGGATGATCCTTAGATATAAACAGGGTAGGCATTAATCGACAGTATCATATGCAAATAAGAGAACTACCAATTGATATCGAAGCTTCTGGTCCTAACTTTTCCTTCATTTGACTATAGTGGTTAATGATGGCAGCCTTTTTGCTGGTTACCTGCCAATCATCAAAAGTTGCCAGAAAAGTTACTTATGCACAAAGAGAACAAGCTGCTCCGCTGCCATTACATGCATCACATTATGCAGAGTACTATGCTACACTTAAAAATAGCAAAGAAACTTTATCTACCTCCTTGAAATCCAACTCAACATAAAGGTATGGAGCAATGCCTTCGTCCTACAGTAACAAATACAGCACAGACTGAGAGAGATGAATTGATATTAAAAATATACCAATATACTTTGTGAAGTTTGATCTTAAACGCTGCCTCCACCAAAGCAGGATATGATTAGGATGCAAGGCGTACTGGAACCTATTTAACTAGTTTATAGTAACGAAGGGCATACAGAGTTAAATAAAAATGATATAAATTATTCAGATCAAACAGTAGATCTGATAATGGGCCGTAAGCATGTGATTGTGATGCTCATGAAATAGTGAGTAATGGATAACCCTCTCTCATATTCTGCCAAACATTTCACACACTTCAAGTACGTTTCTCTGCATAGGAAACAGTAGGAATTCCCAGTTGAATTTGTCTCAGTTCGATATCAAAAAGAGCACGACGAGTGCTAGTCCTTCTTAAACCCAAAATCATCAAACAGGCCCTGAAAGTGGAAGGGACAACTAATGGTCATTTTGTGTACACTTGGAATCATGGATAGAGCGTAACGAAGGTATTCTGTAGAGAACGTTTGGTCGCTGATATAATAGCATGCTAACCTTGGCATCATTTATTCCATAAGCCACACAATAGTGTTCCTGAGAAAAGAGACAATGTAATGAAGAAGCGGAGTTGATACACAAGCTGCTAGTTTTGTACGGGATCCCTCACCAATAAGTGGAAATTCTCATGAACTTACCTGCATCATATGCCACTCTTCGAACTCATCAAACAATTCCAATCGTTCAATCCTGCAACCATGCAATTTCATGGGTGTTACAAAAAAAAAAAAATAGATGTTACGTGAGGCAAGATTTAACATAATGTCCTTCGTGAAGATCAAATGTAAAACTCAGAAACTCAGCATCATACATCAGAAATATTACCTGCGTCTTTCTTCACTGTCAATGAAATCATTGTATATTTTTAGCATATCCCATGCAACAGCTCTCTGCAAAACCAATCAATAAATCCCTAGAAACAAATCATATTCGAACTGTGTCTTGAGTCTTGACCAAATATACCTGCCATCCATTATCAAGAAAAAGATTTTCCTTGTGACTTAGGGTTGGTGTAGCATTTATACCAAGGAGAGGGCATCCTCTACTCTGCATTAGCAGGACAACAAAAGGCATTGAGCTATAGAATAATGCTATGACTAAAGTAATAAGCACCTTAATATATCTGTCCATGAGAAATAAAAAGACAGGTACCAACCAAAAACAAGCAAAACATCACCTAGCTTAAATCGTACAGTAAGATGCCCTCCATAAACTAAGATCCACAAACAGAAGTTATTTACACAAATGACTACAAATATTTCATCTCAAACTTCAACTTGTAATTTCAGGCTGCCTTCATTATGTGCATAATAAGCTAATAACTTCTTATACTGCCTCCTTCAACTGTCATACAGCAATAATTAGCAGTTCATTGTTTAATATAGGTCCAACAGCTCTTGTATAAGGATAGTTTATGAGAATCAAAGGCCACAACCGAATTGTTCAATCAGGAAACCTGCAATATGCCCGACTCTTTGGAACTAAGTAGGCCTCTTTGACTCCACTCAGAGATATTTACCCGACTCTTTGGAACTAAATATGCCCGACTCTTTGGAATTTTAAGATATATATGTTCCTTCTTTTAACAAAGGTACTATCATGATGATTGGAAGCACAAAAAATAAGGAGGTATATTTTTTAGGTATTGTATAGTTGGTTGCACTTTCTTGTTGACATACAAAAAGGTCTGCAATTCATTAAATTTACTTCTCGAACAAATCCATGTGGCAATCATGCAATTCGCCTATAAACATTCCATTACGCCTCAGGGGCAAATGGCTCATGCACCACAAGGGAATAAAGGATTACAGGTTACAAAGGTTCATGGACAATCTACAAGAATGAACAAAGGTACCTCAAGGTTTATAATCATTTGCTCTCCAAATGCATCATCTGGATGGATCTGCATGAGAGCAGAAGTCAATAGTGCAAAAATATATCACATATGAGAGTGGAAGAGTACAAATGAGAGAATGATTTCACCTGCTCATATAAGAAAAATATGGCAGTGGAGAACTTATCAGATGCCCAACTAACAATAGAACTGGTTGAAGCTGGGTCTAAGTAAATTAGCACACACTCTGCAATTATAAAGGTCGGCAAGCTGATGACAACAGAAAGATTTATTAAGAACTTGAAAATTTGATCATGATTCAAGTGTTAGAGACAAAGGCTACGCGATGCAGGTATCTAACTTGACAATGTTGCTATAGGCAAGAGGTGTACATCATAAGTTCATTGGCTGATTAAATGAGCTAACTCCTACAAGTGTCACTTGAATAATTAATCAAATTTCTCTAAAAATAGGACAAGCTATGACATATGAAATAGAACAAAACATGAACATTTATGTTCTGAGAAGTAAATTACACATGGTATAACAGGAAAACTTAGTTATAAAATATAACATAAGCGAAAAACGTAGAGGGCATAAATTATGAAGCTAACTGAACTTGCACTCATTGTAAACCATAAAGATATACCACAAGAACAAAGAACCAAAAAAAAAAAACTTACGTCGGGTCCATTTCAGCCATCTGAATAACTGAATCAAGTTTTGGTATATCACGAATATCAGCAGAAAAGAGCTTGTAATGCGCACTTCTCACTTCACCTTTTTCTGAAATATTTGACCATTATCAATTAATATCAGAACACGGAAAATAGAAAATAACAAATTCTATGATATGGAAAGTTCACTTCAACTCACAATTCTGGCCAGGGTATAAATCATTTTTGTCACTAAAACCATTATGCTGTCAATTAAGTTATACCAAGAGAAACATTCTTCCAAACAGAATGAAATAGCTACCTCCAAGAGAAAAGATAACAGAAACTTTATACAAAAAAGGTACTGAATAAATCAACAGAAATGTGGAGAATGGCCTCTAGATGGATTCAGGCAAACAAAAAACAAGTAAATTAGCCTCTAAATGTGAAGAATGGCCTCTAGATGGTTGAAGCTGGGTCTAAGTAAATTAGCACACACTCCTTAATTGTCATTAGACACTTATTTCTGCTAAAGATGCATCAAATAAGAAAAAGGCACCAAGTATTACAGTAGATACATATAGAAAGAACATGGTAGAACCATTAGTGGGGATGATCCTTAGATATAAACAGGGTAGGCATTAATCGACAGTATCATATGCAAATAAGAGAACTACCAATTGATATCGAAGCTTCTGGTCCTAACTTTTCCTTCATTTGACTATAGTGGTTAATGATGGCAGCCTTTTTGCTGGTTACCTGCCAATCATCAAAAGTTGCCAGAAAAGTTACTTATGCACAAAGAGAACAAGCTGCTCCGCTGCCATTACATGCATCACATTATGCAGAGTACTATGCTACACTTAAAAATAGCAAAGAAACTTTATCTACCTCCTTGAAATCCAACTCAACATAAAGGTATGGAGCAATGCCTTCGTCCTACAGTAACAAATACAGCACAGACTGAGAGAGATGAATTGATATTAAAAATATACCAATATACTTTGTGAAGTTTGATCTTAAACGCTGCCTCCACCAAAGCAGGATATGATTAGGATGCAAGGCGTACTGGAACCTATTTAACTAGTTTATAGTAACGAAGGGCATACAGAGTTAAATAAAAATGATATAAATTATTCAGATCAAACAGTAGATCTGATAATGGGCCGTAAGCATGTGATTGTGATGCTCATGAAATAGTGAGTAATGGATAACCTGCAACTGGAAGAATGTTGTGTCAAAGCCAGCACCAAGAGATAATATTTGTTTCCGGTTTTGATCATTACTGCCATTTCCAGCACTGAGGAACTGATGCAGAAGCTTCCTAAGAACAGACCAACGTGCATAGTACCCTTTGCAGAGTTATTTGGAAAGGTAAAAAAATTAGTATTTCCAAACATTTTCAAGTTTTGAGAAGCAGATAAAGATTCAATGAGGCACTACCAACCTCGATTTATTATTGGAGCCCTTTTTGTTGTTCGTCTGACAAAGAAGTGCACATAATCATCCTTCATGTATCCTTTATTAACACATGACCTGCAAAGGAAAAATGAAAATGAGTATGGCATATAGCACGCAGCAACAGTCAACCTCTACCTTGAAAACTACAATGACATCTATATGTATAAGCAATACACCACACTTTCCATGCATATTGAATAACATGGACCCTTTTTACATTTATCTGTTCATTGTTCAAGATAGAGGCCTCTGCAATGTCATAGGCAGAAGAGATGAAGGTAGATCATTTGCTCTGTGTACCAAGGTCAGTAGGCCAGATAAGCACTGGAAGTTGAGGTGCCCAATCAATTTCTCCAAACCACTATTTAAAGCATCAATTCACTCCAAACAAATAAGGAAGAAATTCGCAAGAAATTTTTTCTAACACGCAAGAATATATAAAGTGGCAAAAGCTAGCTGATACACTCAACAAAAGTACTTCATTCATGAAAATTGGTAAAGAGGCACATAGCTCCTTTCCTGCCATTACACACTGATTTATTGCAGAGAGATAAAAATTGAATCGGTTCAAAGGAGTGGTTATACGACATTGCATGGTCCTTCGCAGAAAAGGGTCACCTAAGTGGAGCGCGATTCCGGATCTTCACATGAAAACTGTATAAACCATCCCTCTTGCTTACTATAATAATTAGTACATTTTAGCATCACGATTCAGCATGTCTTTGGCTTCATTTTGTCACGGTATTCCATTTTGTCAGGGTATTCACTAGCGCAACAAACAGTAGCAGCATAGCGCGACCGCGGATTGATCCAAACAAGCACAGAGGCGACCGCTTCCCGATGGCGCCTCGTGCAAAGGAGAGAATATCACGCGGAGCACACGAGACCTGGTGGTCATGCGGATGCGACTACGCGAGGGGAAGGAGAGCTGGAGAGGTCGAGGGGGGAGTCGAGGTTGGTCACTCACAGCTTGCTGGCCGCGGCGTCGTCGTTGGTGGCCTGCACGGCCGCCGGGCTGCTCCGCGCCGCGACGCTACCACCTCCCCCTCCTCCTCCTCCCGCCGCCGCCGCCGCCGCCGCATCCATTCCGGCCGGTCGATCGCTGGGGTCACGGCGTGAAGGGGAGAGGAAGACGAGAGCCGTGATGGAAACGAAGGGGCTAATGGGCCTCGAGGAATAAAGCTCGAGAGCTCGACCCGATTTAGATGGGCTGCACGTAGCTGGCATTCACGGCCTGGCCCAAAGCATAAGGGTCGCACGTGGGCAGCTGTCCCCTTCGGATTGGGCTGCAGGATAACGGGCCGTTGGAGTAGCGGGGTCCGTTTTCTGTTGGGCCTTACAAAAGAAAGGCCTGAATAAGCACACGGCTTAACCTACCTCGACCCGAGTACACGTTCTTTTCTACGGGTGAAAACAGTACGAAAATTTCCGAGATTTTCGACTGCCGTTTTCAGTTTGCACAAACCGTTTCAGTCGGTATCAATAATTATTGGTATCAAAAATAAAAACGGCAATATCTTTCGGAAATGGTAGTGGAAATGAGAGGGAGGTTTTTCCGACTGTTTTGTCGGTAACCGTATTTGTCCGGAAATTTCCGTCAAAATTCCGAAAAAATTTTAAAAGTTCCCCAGTGGCCCAGCCAGCCCAACCCATTGGAAGCCTGGCTGGCTTGCAGCCCATTAGGAACAGGAAGTAGCTAGGGAAAAACGTTGTTAACCCTAAGGCATGGTATGTGGACTTTGTTGAACTTTGGTCTACTTAACTTATCGATGTTGAAGTATTGTTAAACTTTGTTTATATTGTTCGTTGAACTTATTATCATATCATTAATCATCACATAACAGTGTTATATGGAGTGTGATGATGCAAAAATGTTATAAAGTCATCTTCATGCATAGTTATGTCACACTCTGTTGTTTTCGACTTCCGACTTCCAACGGTGCCATTTCCGATATACCAATATTACCGATACCGTTACCGTTTTCAGGTCTACCGTTCCGATTCCGTTTTCAAGAAAAAAAATGGAAATGAAAATGGTAGAGGGTTTTTCTGACCGTTTTCATCCGTATTCGTTTCCGACGCATATACTTCTTTTTTTTCTGAAAACTTTCATCCGAAAAATTTCTAACTAAAAACTTTCATCGAAGAAGTTAATCTTCTAAGTTTTTGAAACCATGGTAAATCTCGCGGTTACCGCGATAACCGCCTTACCGTGGGGTGGTGGTAACGCCATCCAAAACGGTTTGGTGAACCCTGATGATGACACAATTTTATTACTACTACTTAGGAAGAAAATGACGGGATTGATGCCGCTACCGAGAAGAAAATTACGTAGACTGGACTTCTAGTTATACACCTGATAACGGAGATAATACTCGCAAAAGAAAAAAGAGAGAAAATTACTCTGGCTCTGCACTGTATTAAAACATGGCAAAGATACACTGACGTAGTGATGCATGCATCTTGTATACAAGAAGGTACATTGGTTGTATCTGAACCAGAACCCAGATGTCCAGAATTATTTTTACTATCTGAACCAGCAGTCTACAGATCGACCATACAAGTTATACAAGAACACAAACTAGTTACCTTCCGTAGATCCAAGTTCCAATTCATAGCAGGTGATTTGAGTTCCGGCTGCCAAGACGATAAATTTCCATGGATTGGCGTCTTCCTGCCTTGATCCTGTTGAGTTTTATCTGAACCATAGCACGGAAATCATCCAATGTCTTGTCAGTGAACTGGAAGTAGGCCTTTCTTGCAGTTTTGCTGAATATGAGGATGGCAGAAACGACAGATAATCCATATGCAAACCCTAGCAGAGTGCATAAGTATGTCCCCCTGTCAATCCTGTTCTGATGTTTTCTAGTAGCAATATGTTGCGAGCATACTCTTGATAGCGAGGCACCACAATTTCCACAAAGATCTGCATTGCCTAGATATGGTTCATTTGTGAAAGTTGAAAACTGAGAGCTACATGGTATCACTCCTGACAGATCGTTGTAGGACAAATTTAGAATCGACAGATAATTCAAATTTGTGATGCTTGGAGGAATTGGTCCTGACAAATCATTCGACGAGAGATCAAGTGCCTCTAAATGACTGAGGTTCCCAATTTCATCAGGAATACTCCCAAGTATGTGATTTCCTGATAGATTCAAGACACTCAATGCAGATAGAGCTCCTATTTCTCTGGGGATGTCTCCTGTCAATTGATTACTTGATAGATCAATAACGTTTAGCAGGTAAACGTACGTTGAGCTGTAACTCTCAAGATTATCCGTGTATACGTGTATGGCCAAATATGTACGTCCATCAGTATAAACTGTAGCAAATTTGGCGAAAGGAAACATGACAGCATATCCCCGTAAACTATTATGATCAACATACATGGATGTTAAATTTCCTAGAAATTGTGGTACAGGACCAGATAATTTATTAGAAGCAAGATCTAAAATTTGCAGAGCATGAAGCTGGGGCAGTGACTCAGGTATTTCACCAGAAAATTTATTTGAGCGTAAAGATAGAACAATCAGAGAGCCCAGACTATCACCCAGCCATGACGGTAAGTTTCCTGATAAACTATTCAATCCGAGATCGAGAACAATCAATCCGTTACATGACTGCAATGAGGAGGGCAATGTGCCAGATAAGCTGTTCTCTCTAAGAGATAATATTGCAAGGGAGGTTATGAAACCCATGGTTGAAGGTATTTCTCCATGAAGATTATTGCTCGAAAAGTCAATGGTATGCAGTTTTGAGGACTTCTTCCAACAATCTGGTATAACACCTGAAAATAAGTTGTTTGAGAGGTCAATTATTTCTATCAAATCCATCTCACAAAGATATGTTGGGATTATCCCATTC
>CM020183.1:1950066-2030658 GCA_009805545.1 Oryza longistaminata
TCATTTTCTCCAAACTTGTTGGCAAACTACCAGTGATCATGTTACTTGAGATATCCAAGGTAGTGATTGATGAAGAGAAGTTCCAGAGCCAATCAGGTAATGTACCTGCGATTTTTGTGCTTCCTAGATCAATCATCTTAATTTTGGTTTGTGATCGCAGCCAGGCAGGGATGTGGGGTCCTACATGGCAACCATGTAGTCCTAGACCTGTGAGTTGAAAAGTTGGCATCCAGTTGAGTTCAATTACCATTGTCAGTTTATTTGATGCTAAACTCAGGAAATCCAACCTGGATAGATTGCCAAGGTGGACTTCAGACAGTCTACCCCCAAATGCATTGTATGAAAGATCCAGGTAAATCAATTGTGACAACTTGCCAATATCTTCTGGTATTTGTCCAGTGAAAGAGTTCTTGCTGAGATCAAGAGTAGTTAAACTTTTCAAGTGCTCAAGCCAGCCAGATAGATTTCCAGTTAGATTATTGAAGCCAACATTGAGAACTTGCAGCTCCTTCATGCAGTAAAACAGATTCTTTTCCACTGCAATATTCCCTGATAAATTATTTCTAGACATGTCGATGATATTCAGGTTGCACAATCTACTCATGGTTTGCGGTATCTCTCCTTCCAGGCGGTTATCCAGCAACCGAAGAAAAGTCAGGGAGGACAAGTTCCCTATCTTATTAGGAACCGATCCAGAAAGCTGACAGCTAGACAAGTCCAAGTAAGAAAGAGAACGCAGGCTCCAGATCCAGCTTGGTAAAGTAGAATTCAGCTCATTGTTACTAAGATCAAGCACCGTGAGAGCCGTGAAATTGACATAAGAAACTGAATTCAAACTGGTGGCAGGGAGAAATGCATCATGCAAGCGAAGCACTTGAAGCAAAGGGAGACCACTGATTGCCTGCAACCAATCTGAACATGCAACAAGATACAACCAGCCGAGGTCCAAGTACCTGAGGGCACGGAGGTGAGAAACCCAATGGAAATTATCCATTCTGATTGTAGAGGAGGTCAAAGCAAGGTGGCTGAGCATTGACAGATTGCCAAGTTGAGAAGGAACCAACCCGGCAAAACCAGCATGTGAGAGATCAAGATACCTCAACTTGCTGAAGGAGCCTATGAAGTCTGGGATGGCCACACCACCGAAGTTGTTTCCACTCAGGTTAAGGTACCGTAGATGAGTCAAAGCAACCAAAGATGAGTTGATTTCACCTGTGAAGCTAAGAGCATACTGGCCGATGTCAAGGCCGATGACATGGCCAGTCCTCTTGTTGCAGGACACGCTACCCCATGAGCAGCAGTCATGGCCTTGCCAGGAAGGCAGCTCACCAGCGGAGTCAGCACAAAGGCCTGCTTTGAAGGCAAGCAGAGCATCCCTCTCGCTGGCTATGCACACGGCAGCAGCGGCTTCCTTCCCTGTGTTTGTGATAGGGTGGCAAAGGAGGGCGATTAATGCTGCAAGCCACACCCCTTGCATCCTTCCTCTCATCACGGACATCCAGTAGAGCCTGTGTTACGGTTACTATTCCTAATCCGACAATCTCCAACCCCATCAGGCAGCGCACGCGACAGTCACGTGTGAGACGGGCTAATGTCAGGATTAGTGGTCCCGAGTGGGTGGGCAATACAGCTGTGCCAAGTGCGGATATATAAGCACTTGTAAGGGAGGAGAGAGAGGCATCGAATTTGTAAACACAAAACTAAATCCTGAAATCCCAATCTCTCTCTCTCTCTCTCTATCTCTCTCTCTCTCCTGCTCTGTTCCTTCCTTGTTCCTTCTCCTCTGTTCTTCCCCAAATTCTTCCTGAGAAATCTCGAATCCTCGCTAGATCGTAACAGCCTGTGACTAGCACTGTCAAGTTAGCTTCTGATTTGTGCTCACAGAAGTTGCTAGGGTACTGATTAGTCAAGTTTCCATGAATGCCGGAGCAGATGTGAGAAGCAAAGAGCTGAAGACGAGGTTAAAGTCATGTGTAATTTTCTTCCAGGCCCTGAACCCCAACCCAAAGACTCAGGCAGTCAAAGTCTACTCATGAAGTCAAGCTGTCTCTATATCTGTTTCCTCTTTTGACCATCCTGACATTTCTAGCACTGAGGAACTGACGCAGAAGCTTCCCAAGAACAGACCAACGTGCATAGTACCCTTCACAGAGTTATTTGGAAAGGAAAACAAATTAGAATTTCTTTTTTTTTAACGACTCGCACAAGACAATGCGAACTTCATATTGATATAGCAGGAAAAAAATTACAATATCATAACCCTGGGAGGTTATAACTAGAAAAAAATAAAAAAACAAACACATCGCCTCCACGAGCTGGCAGCTTCTCACACAGCACCCTGGAGAAGACACTAGCACCCAACTGACCGCCGCTAAGCGTCGCCGATCGCCACTAGGCCAACAATGGGGTTACAAACGCCTCGCCAAAACACCAGCTTAACTCCGAAAGACAACAATAAGGTTCCGGTTATCCTCACGTAGAGGGACAAATTAGGCCCTGTTTAGTTCCCAAAACAAAAATTTTCACCCTATCACATCGAATGTTTGGACTCATGCATGGAGTATTAAATGTAGACAAAAAAAAAACCAATTACACAGATTGCGTGTAAATTGTGAGACGAATCCTTTAAGCCTAATTGCGCCATGATTTGACAATGTGGTGTTACAGTAAACATTTGCTAATGATGGATTAATTAGGTTTAATAAATTTGTCTCGCAATTTCCTGGCGGAATCTGTAATTTGTTTTGTTATTAGACAACGTTTAATACTTCAAATGTGTGTCTGTATATCCGATGTGACACCCCAAAACAAATTTTTTTGCCAACTAAACCGGGCCTTAGAATTTCCAATTGTAGAGAAGCAGATAAAAGATTCAATGCGGTACTACATACCTCGATTTGGAGCCCTTTTTGTTATTCGCTTAACAAAGAAGTGCACGTAATTATCCTTCATGTATCCTTTATTAACACATGACCTGCAAAGGGAAATGATTATGTCACATAGAAAGCAGCAACAGGTAATTTCTACTATGCAAACTACAATGCCATCTAAATGTATAAGCAATACCCCCACATTTTGCATGCATGTTTTGCACTGTCTATACATTTATTTGTTCATTGTTCAAGATATTGGCCTATACAGTCTCATAAATGCATGCTGAAGAGTTCGAGGTAGATCATCTCTGTATACAAACGCTACTAGCCCACATAAGCACTAGAAGTTGAGGGTGCCAATGCCACTCAATATTTTTTTTAGAGAAAAGGCCTCACAGCACTGCTTATATTGAAAGCAATATTCGAAACAAGGTTATGGGGATACCCATTTTACATTTTCACAGGCTCAAGCACATTTCTGATTCAGTGGGACTAAACAGTCAACACAAAAGGCCATGATAAGGAAAACTCTAAAGAAGACACCAACAAAAGACACTACGGCAAGCTAAGACAGAGCACAGTATCATCCAACACCGGTTCTCTGGGCACAGGGCAGACAATATCGGCTAATCGTTATCTAAAGCATCAATCCGCTCCAAACAAAACAGGGAAAAATTAAGAACACATACAACTATATATAGAAGTGGCCGCCAGCTATGCCTCCCAATAAAAGGACGTCGTTCAGTACAAATTGGTGAACGAGGAATAGTTCCCTTGTCACCAATTTATCATTACAATGAGTTATTGCATGAACCCTCGCAGGAAAGAGGCACCTAAGTGGTGTGTGCAACTCGGGAGCATCAATGGAAACTGTTCAAACCATCTATCCTGCTTGTTATGACATTTTTTTAGTATCACGATTCAGCACCAGGTTTACAGGCTTCTCTTGCTTTTGCCTCTGTCAAAAAAAAAAAAAACAGATTTGGAGGAAATACGTCCCTCCAAATATTTTTTTAAGAAAAAATTATGAGCGGATTGAACATAAGATCTTAAGGTTGAAACCACACGCCTCTTGCAATATCAAAGTGCATCTCGCTTTTGCCTCTCTACCGCAACACAGCGCGGACCAAACAGCACTCCCCGAACCGAATTGATTCGAAACCACCAAGCACGCCGCAGTGGTAGAGAGAGAGAGAGAGGGGTCGGTCGGTAGGTCACTCACAGCTTGCTGGCCGCGGCGTCGTCGTCGTTGGTTGGCCTGCACGGCCGCGGGGGCTGCTCCGCGCGGCGGCGCTACCACCTCCCGCCGCCGCCACCTCCATTCCGGCCGGGTGCACGGTGCGGGTGGATCGATCGATCGCTCGGCTCGAGCACGGCGTGCAGCGGAGAGGATCAGAGGAACGAAGGGGGCTCGCTAGCTAGTGGGCCTTGCGAGTGTATCCAGAGGATGTCGTCACCGGGCCGGCTATAGAAGCCCAGAAACGCGAAACTGCTAATACGCGGTCAGTCGTACGCCCCCTCCCACGCGCGACTTGACACGCGTCGCGCGCGGAGAGGACGGCGGCGGACGGCGCGTTTTTTTCTGCGTACGTATCTTTTTTTTTTCTGTTTTTCCTTCCGTATATTTTTCGTTTACGGTTTCTTTTTTTTTCTGTTTTTTTTCTTCCGTATCTTTTTCAATTTTTCTAATACAAGTATACAAACTTTGTATATAAACTCTGTTTTTTTTATACGTGTATTTTTGGGTTGTTATATGTACGTATATAAACTTTATATATACGTATATAAACTTTGTATACACGCGTATATAAAGTTTGTATACACGTAAACAAAGTTGTTATATACGTGTATACAAAGTTTGTATATGTGCTAATATAAACTTTTTTTTATGTACTAGTATATATATACACACACATATACATATTATAGTACTAGTAGTAGTATAAAATACTAGTATAGTAGTATAAAGAGGAAGGATAGTATACTAGTAGTAGTACAACGAGACATAAGGGGCTCGGCCGCGCGCGGTCAGTCGCTAATCAGCCGTCCCCCCTAAACGACCGAATTAATGCTCTATCGACGCCTAACTCTTACTCCCTCCGGTTTTTAATATACGGTGTTGTTCCTTTTAAGATATGTTTGACAATTTCTTTTATTTAAAAAGTTTATGTAATTATCATTTATTTTATTGTGACTTGATTTATCGTTGAATGGAAATCTTTTTATATTTTTAAAAAATAAATAAAACAAATAGTTAAACATTTGTCAAAAAGTCACATGTGTCACCATAGGTAGTATTAGTGAGCTGTCTTGCAAGTCAAAGATGGAAGCTTTTTAGTGTCCTGATCATTCCTTTTAAACCAGTTCCATTTGAAGTTGGTTCTTGAATTGCTTGTTTTCTGAATAAACCTGTCGACTGGATTTGAAACAAGTCCTTAAAAAAACTAATCCGTTTTTAAATTATTCTTCGAAATATAGAGCAAATAATCTGTTTCGATAATCTGAGAAATAATACTACCTCCTTTTCAAAAAGTATAATGCCATTGACCTTTTCACAACGTTTAACCATTCGTCTTATTAAAAGATATAGTATAAATATGTAAAATTATAATCGATTTTATTTGATGATAAAATAAGTCACAACAAAATAAATAATATTTATATATTTTTGTTAATAAGATAAATGGTCAAACGTTATGTGGCAAGTCAATGGCACCATACATGTTGAAATGGAGGGAGTAATAATTTGAAAAGAGCTAAGCCTTAGTGCATTACACTGCTTAACCCACCTGTCAAATATGTTCGGATAAAATCATTACACTGCTCAACTAACTAAAACAAAATCTTCATATATCATAATAGCCAATCCAAAGCATAGGCTATCATAAGAGTCTTTCATGCAACCATGTAGGGTATCAGGATGACGAACATAATGCAGAATCCAAATGCAAACCCAAGCAGTGCACTTAAGTATGTTCCCGTGTCAAAGTTTAGTTGATGCTTCCTTTTGTGGTACAAACAGCTTCTTGACAGTGGAGGCCCACAGAGATTAGCATTACCAAAGTATGCGCTTTCTGCAAAAGTTGCAAGTTCATTTCCAAATGGTATAGCTCCTGTAAGGTCATTGTATGATAAATTCAGATGGCTCAAACCAGACAATGACAGGAAGCACTGTGGAATTGGGCCTGACAGATCATTCCTGGAGAGATCAAGCACCTCTAAACTTCTTAAGTTTCCCAACTCCTCTGGAATGCTCCCTCTTATGTGATTTCCTGACAAATTTAAACCTGTTAGTCCAGATAGAAATCCAATTTCAATAGGAATCTCCCCTGCTAATTGGTTACCAGAGAGATCGATATAGAAGGCAGTTCCATTATATTGAAGCTTGCCAGCAAGCAGACTATTCAGGTATAAGTATGCATACAGCCGATACAAGACTGCACCACTTGCACCATAAACCATGAAATGGATGTCCGAAATGGTTCTAAATTGCTGTTGTATCATGTGCCTGCCTAACTGCATGGCTGCTAAATTTCCCAAGGATTTGGGTACAGGGCCTGATAGATTGTTATCAGAAATATCTAAAATTTGAAGAGCGTGAAGCTGAGATAGTAGCTCGGGAATTTTACCAGAAAAGTTGTTGGACCTTAAACTGAGGAGAATCAGAGACTGCAGGCTGTCACCAATCCAGGTTGGTATGGTTCCTGACAAATTATTTTCTGAAAGATCAAGAAAGATTAATCTGTTGCATAGCTTCAGTGAGGTAGGGAGTGGACCAGATAACTTGTTCCTGTGGAGTAACAATGATTCAAGGGAAGTTAGATGACCCATGGTTGAAGATATTTCTCCGTGAATGTTATTGTTTGAGAAGTCTATAACTCTCAGCGCTGAATCTTTCCTCCAGCAATTTGGGAGTACACCTGAGAAGTTGTTTAGTGATAGAAGAACCTGTTCCATCCAAACCATCTCACATAGGTACGTAGGGATGCTTCCACTGAGAAAGTTGTCTTTGAGTGATAGATAGTACATTTCTTTGGCACCCAGGCTTTGTGGAAATGGTCCATATAAGTGGTTACTTGACAGATCCAATACTTTCACACTAGATGGCAGATCAGGAATGCATCCCTCCAGTTGGTTCGAACTCATGTCAAGTAACTCCAGCGCTTTCATGTGCTTTAAACTTTTGGGCAACTCTCCATTAATCATATTTCCTGAGACATCCAAGGCACTAATTGTTGATGAGAAGTTCCAGAGCCAATCAGGTAACTTGCTCTTGATCTGTGCTCTGCTTAACTCGATCATTTCAATTTTGGCTTGTGACTTCAGCCATGCTGGGAAGTGTGGTCCTACCTGACATCCATAAAGTACTAGGACTCGGAGTTGGAATGGTGGCACCCAGTTTGCTTCAGTGACAATCTTCACAGAAATTGACTCTAAAATTAGCATATCCAGCTTGGACAGATTAGAAAAGTGGAGTTCGGACAGTGTGCCTTGAAATGAATTGGCTGAAAGATCTAAGTAGGTTAAGTTTGATAACTTGCCAATATCATCTGATACTCGTCCGGATAATGAGTTCTCACTAAGATCAAGAGTAGTTACACTTGCTATGTGCCTGACCCAACCAGACAGACTCCCGGTTAGATTATTGAGTGCAAGGTCAAGAATCTTCAACTGGTTCATGCAGGGGAACAAGGTATTAGCAAGTCTTGTAATATCTCCTGAGAAATGGTTTCCAGATAAATCAATGTGGCGTAGGTTGCACAACCTACTCATGGATCCAGGTATTTCACCTTCAAGGTTGTTCGCTCGTAATTGAAAAAAACTGAGGGATGTCAAGTTCCCAAGGTTCCTGGGAAGTGAGCCTGAAAGCTCACAGCTAGACAAGTCCAAATATGCAAGGGAACTTAGCTTTGAAATCCAATCTGGCATTCGTGAACTGAAGTTGTTACTCTTCAGATCAAGTACCCTAATGGCTGTGAAGTTGGTATGAGAAAGAGCATTCAAGTCTGTGGCAGGAAGAAAAGCATGATTCAAGCAGAGGACTTTAAGCAAAGGAAGCTTATTTGTAGCCTGCAACCAATCAGAGGAAGAAGCAAGATACAACCAACTAAGGTCTAGATAGACCAGTGAAGTGAGGCGAGACACCCAGTCGAAGCTTTTGACAGTAACTGTATGACTTGGTGAGCTCAAATCAAGGTGGCTGAGCATTGACAAATTACCAAGCCGAGGAGGAACTGTCCCTCCAAAACCAGCATGTGAAAGATCAAGATACCTCAGCTTCTCGAAGGAGCCTATGAAATCTGGGACGGCCACCCCACCGAAGTCATTTCCACTCAGGTTAAGGTACACTAGATGTGTCAGAACAGCCAGAGATGAGTTGATTTCACCTCTGAAAGTGAGATCATAATGGCCGATATCCAGGCTGACAACACTGCCGATCTTTTTGCTGCAGGACACCCCGCTCCATGCGCAGCAGTCTTGGCCTTGCCAGAAACGCAGCGCCCCTCCAGCAGGATCAGCGAAACCGGCTTTGAAAGCAAGCAGAGCATCCCTCTCACTGGAGATGCACGCAGCATCAGTGATCTTGCCTGCATTTGTGATCAACTGGCAAAGAACAAGCAACGCTGCAAGCATTATCCCTTGCATCATTCCTCTGATGGCTAATTGGCTAATTCAGCTCAAGTTAGTTTCCAACTAGAGCAAAGCTGTAGTTTCCCTGGAGCAAAGGTAAGTTAAAGTCACCCTACCTTTTATGCATAAAAAGATGTAAGTTAAAGCATTTTTGCTAAACAGAAATAGCGCCGCAGTTTCGATTCGATTTCAGTCAAAAAAAATTTCCCTATGTGATTGCTACATTTTTTCTTATATGTAAATTGCTACATTTTTTTTCTTATATGTAAATATGTTCTCTATCTCTTACATCTCCTTTATCAGGTAGGTAATCAATCGATATTCCCTATTTCTCTTATATGGTGTGTACTCGAAAATTTACAATTACAATGTCAGCACTGAAATTTACAGTGTAGGTTTCAAAAGTTAAAACAAAATTACTACACAATGTAAATATATGTTCATTTACAGTCTCTTTTTTGGTAAAAGAAATTGTGACGCCATAAATATAGTTAGTCTCAATCTAAATGGCGGCTTCAACTTAAAAGAGGCTTCAAGTTAAAGACGATAGTTTCAAAGTCAGCACAGGGAGCTTTCCTCTATTCCCAGTTTTACCAAGTTAAACCCTGACGTTTTGCGGGAAGAAAATTTCACAGGAAACCAGACGCAATCTGCAGTAACAATAACCAGGTCATTTCTCGCTTTTTCAGCTTCTCTCATTCGATATACCTTTCCGCGTTGATCCAAATCACGCACGCGCGCAGCCAGGCGTCCGCTTCGATGCGACTGTGCGAGCACAGTGAAGCGAAACAGGAACCGCATCGAGCGCACGACTGCACGAGATGCGCGGGTAACGGGGGAAGAGGGGTAGGGGGGGAAGGCGGGTTGGTTGGTCACTCACCGATTTCTGACCGCGCGGCGGCGCTACCACCACCTCCTCCTCCCGCCGCCATTTCGGCCGGGTCGATCGCTCGGTGCCTCGGTGACGACGTGAAAGGGGAGAAGAAGATTAGCGCTGCGGGAAGAGGAGATGGTGGAGGATTTCGCGGCGGGGCTGCTCCGCGCGGCGGCGTTACCACCTCCTCCCGCCGCAGCTGCCGCCGCCGCCGCGTCCATTCCGGCGGCCGGGAGATCGCTCGCCCATGGCGTGAAAAGGGGAGAGGAGACGAGAAGCCGTAACGGAAACGAAGGGGTAAATGGGCCTTGAGCAATATATCGACCCAACTAGAATGGGCCACGCATAAGTGGGCCAAACCCTTCCCGGCCCAAATTATACGGGCCACACGTAGCTGGTAATCCCGTTCGAATAAGTCCACTTTACGTTCGTTATGTTTTCGTCGATTTTAATTTGTACATCTCAACCACAATACCAAAAATCTTAACCCACAACCTGCAAAACTGGGTTAAATTAGATCCCATAATAATATGGATGGCTGATTTTGTTGACGTGGCATACTAGTTAGCAAAAACAAAATAAATAAAAAAACATATAGTGCCTACGTGTAAGTGGCAAATCTTAGGGTCTGTTTGGCACAGCTCCACCTCCACCTCTACCTCTCCTAGAGCTAGAGCTCAGCCAAACGCTCCACCGAAACTAGGAGTGGAGTTGGGTGGAGCTCTCTCACAAAATGTACTAGAATTGTGGAGCTCGGTTTAGGCAGCTCCACAACTCCACTCCAGATTCAACTCCTGGAGTTATATTTAGGAGTTGAAGCTGTACCAAACAGACCCTTAATGAGGTATTTTAATTCTTCCTCTCCTATCTTCTCTTCCCCTCGTCTCCTATCCCGTTCCAGCCCAAATACATATGGGCTGTACGTTGGTGAAAATCCCGCTCGAGCCCAACATGGTATATGGGCCGCAATCCCGTTCGTGTTGGGCTGCAGAAATAAAATGGGCCCATTTGAATCCCAACTAAATCTGTGGGCGACCAGGCCGGCGCCGGAGAAGACGCCGCCGCCGCCGCCAGAGAGGAAAGAAGAAGAAGAGGAGTAATAAAAAAAACACAGAGAGAGAGAGAGAGAGGAAAAGATGAGAGAGAAGATCCCTCTGGCTCCCGCGACCGCGCGCACCTGGCATGTCCGGCGATCCGGCGGCCGAGCCACATGCTCGCGCGCGCGCCACCGATCAAAACCAATCATTTCCCATGGCGGATTCGTCGCGTAGCCCCCGTGCGCGCAGTCTCCTCTCCTCTCCTCTCCAGCATCCACCCATCCATCAACCGTCGCCTCGCTCGCTCGCTGGCTGCTTCCTTACTGCAGATTTGCAAACCACACCCATGACATGAGCAAATCAATGGGGGGAGAGCCGCGTGCTAATTGATTAACCCAGCTAACCTGGCTGTCCGACCCATGATCCATCCATCCATCTTAATTATTAATTTAATTTGAGTTCATCTGCCTCATTCAGCTAGATCTAGGAATATTTCAGACTTCAGAGAGAGCACCCATGATGATCAGGCAGACAGTACTGCATGCCCATCTTGATTTGTTTATGCAAACTTTACAAGGAGTATAGTTTCAGCAATTATTTTTTTTCTCATTTGCACGAGCACTACAGGTGTAATTATTAGTAGTTATCAAGTTTAATCATACAGACATATATGCACAGCACAAATGCACATTAATCATTATGCAAGCCCTAGCTAGCCCAGACCGGAGAGCATGTGCAGCCGCAATGATGCAGTAGTGGTTTAATTTGCTAGCTAAGCTGCCAGGGATATGAATGTATGATCAGATCAGTTATATCATCTCGTTCGTTAGTTTGTTAGTTACTGCTAGTACTACAAAATAATTATGCTTTTATAATTATTAAGCAACTGTTTTTGCACACCAATATATACCACGAATGATTTGGATAACATGCCCTTGTCGGACCGGCAAAATGATTAATAATACTCTCTAGCTACCAAAGCCAGCCAGCCAAGTACTACTACAGCTAGGATTATTGTTCTTAGATCGTACTCCGTATATGAAAGATGGTATCAATATGATCTATGAGCTAGTTAGTGGTTATCGACCTAATTAACGAGTCCTACTCCTACATATCTTAATTAACTAACTAACATTGTGCTCTAAAACAATATAAAATTTAACTATGGCGTACTTATGTTCTCGCAACTGTTTGTGTACAGGATTTTCAGTTATGTTAACGACCACGGCTAATGTATTCTTTTTCAACATACTTTTATTTGAGCTGACCCCCAACAGACTGGTGTCTGGTGGCCAGATCGAATATCGATCGATCGATCGTACGAACGTACCCACTTTCACTCGATCATCAATTCATCACTCATGATGAATCTTACTCCTACGAAATAGGGGTTGTCAAATCTAACTAAATCAGGGGACTTTTTATTGGTCATGCATATATGATTATATGGCCTACTTTTACCTATGTTAGAGCAATATAAGTCCTTAGAATTCGGCCTCGCTTATATATCGTCCGCAATTAAATTTTAGATTTTGAAACTTAATTTTAAAGTTTTTTTTATTGTAGTTTATTTTGTAATTTTTCACTTAACCAATCGATAAAATTCAATTGGGAAAGCACTAGCGATGTGGTGGTGGAGTCGTGGTGCATGACTCTATCCACCAAAGCTTAAATCATGGTGCCCACAAATATTACGCACATGCAGATGGAATTTCAACAAGACTTCAGTGAGATCAGGGATGTGCTGTTGGTTTCCATCTCTTAGAGCATTTGTTAGGGGATGCATTTCAGGTGATCCGGGGTGAGAGATTTGCTTCACTCTAGTGCGGCACCACTTGTAACCTAGGCTGAAGAAAGGCAGGTCAAATGAAGGAAGGAATGACCTTTGGGCCCAAAATCAAGGAATGATTTTGATTAACTTTTTCAATTATAGTCTATAGCGATCTTAATGTTTTAATTGATTGTTCAGCTCCTAATAGTTGTTGTAGCGCTAAAAAAAATGGCTTTTCCTTACAACGTATGGATATTTTTTCTAGTTAAATAAAATATATGATAGTTAAGTTTTTTTTTTGTTTTGGTGAAAAAACTTATATGATGATCAATATGTAATGGAGGGAATATTTGATATAGTCAGCCTTATTTTTAAAAATAAGTCTCTTTTTTTAAAATATTGCCTCTATTTTTTTAATAGATGACGTCGTTAACTTTTTATTACACGTTTGAACATTTGTCTTATTAAAAATACGTAATTATAATTCATTTTATTGTATGTGAGTTGTTTTATCACTCAAAACACTTTAAGCATGATTTATATATTATACATTTGCACAAAATTTTTGAATAAGACGAATGGCCAAACAAGTGTTTAAAAGTTAACGGCGTTATCTCTATGTTAAAAAAAAGAGAAAGTATAATCAGCCTGAGTAGTAGTATAGCATTTCTTCTTGTTTTATAACAATCCAACCCCTGAACTGTTGACCATATGCATATGCTGGCTTGCTAGACCGCGAGAGGCGTGGAATGGGGGTTTGACCGGCAAACTAGCCGGCCGGCGCGTGCACGTGCGAGCGGGCCGCGGCCGTACGCCCGGCCGCGCTGGCGTTTGCCACGCGCGCGATTCCCCGGACACGGCCACATGCTCGCGCGTGCAACCTCACACATTGCACGTACCCTGCTGTACCCACCACTTACCTCCTAGCTAGACTAGCTAATTCTATACTCCATCCGTCCAAAAAAAAAACCCAACATATTATAAGATGAAACATAATCTAATACAACGAATCTACACGGAAGTCTGTCCATATTCGTTGTACTAAATTATATCGTATGTCATATTTGGTTAGTTTTTTAGGATGAAGGGAGTACTCTCCTGTTAAAAAAAACTAATATAGAATCAAAGACGATATTTTCTAATAGTACAATAAATAACAGCCTCTTGTCCAAATTCGTAATACTAGACAATGTGATTCTCTATATTCATTATAGAAAATATCGTTTCCGATACTAGATTAGTTTTTTATAGGACAGAAGGAGTACATTAAATATCTCAAAATGCAAATGATTTACACATAAGCAGGCAGCAATGAGAGCAAAGACTCCCCAATGATTAGAGCAAAATAGCATGTCGTCCCCCCTGCATCCTTAACTGGCTGTGTCTCGCCCGGCCTGAATGCCCCTGCACTCTCTGTCCCCCCTTCCTCTTCCATGCACAGCTTAGATCTGGAATGAGTACTAGTTGTACATTTAAATAACTACAACTCCTCCAATAATCCGTTAATCATTTGGTCCATTAATTTTAGAGTATTTCGATGCAATTATATGTAGTATTACATACTCCCTCCTGTTTTGTGAATGATCATTTGTCTTATTTAAAAACTTTATGTAAATATTTCAAAAAATAAATTATGCTTCAATTAAGCAACTTTAATGATAAAACAAATTACAACAAAATAAATGATGATTACATAAATTTTTTAAATAAGACAAATAATTAAACTTATGTTTTAAAAAAATCAATAACATCATGCATTAAAATACCATGTTTTACGTAATGAGTAAGCTTGCACGTACTCCTGTAATATAATGCCGACTGGCGGCCAGCTAGTTGCAGTACTGTGAAGTACTTAGGTTTTAAACCATAATTTAATCTCCAATTACAGGAGGGATTAACTTAACATGGCAGGGCATATGCAAGCGTGAGTGACAGCTGATCGAGGAAGATCATAGGAGGGTAGGCCATGTGAGGCCGGTCGGTCGCACACAATGATTCGACAGTTACGTTAGTCGCCCACTGATGAATAATCCATGATTATGATATATGATGACTATTATTAATTAATTAAAGCTGGCCTTAATTCGATCGATAGATCGATCTCATCTGAGCTGGTTAATTAGACCGGTCGTATCATGGATCGATGATCCGGCCGGTAGTATATAGTACTACCTCCGTCCCAAAATAAGTGCAGTTTTGCACTATTCACGTTCAACGTTTGACCGTCCGTCTTATTTGAAAAATTTGTAAAAAAATTAAAAACATTTAGTCACACATAAAGTAATATTCATGTTTTATCATCTAATAGCAACAAAAATACTAATCATACAAAATTTTCAAATAAGACGGACAGTCAAACGTTGAACATGAATAGTGCAAAACTGCACTTATTTTGGGACGGAGGGAGTAACACACTGCACGCACGTACCAACATAATTAAGCCCTTTAATTCAGTAGTTAGTTAGTTAATTAATCACACTGCAGCAGGAATGATTACCACAACATGGCGTTGTCGGGCGCGATTATGTATCTAGCTACTCACTCAACTACACACATATGAATGCATCCATCTTGTGGTTAACGTATAGTAACCACATTATATATGTGTAATGATGTGTCAGGGGTAGATCGATCTCTCCTCTCTGCATACATGTATGGTAATATATACTGTAAGCAATGTATATATACTGTAGTCATGTGACACTGATGACATCTTCAGAAAGCAAGAAAATTCTCTGATGCATCTGAAGTTTTGGTTAATTAATCCTTCCAATGCTTCTGAGTTTGTTGTCAACTTCATTGTATACCCCGAATTTTAGAAGAGTCAATTTGTTGGAATGGTCTAGCCAGTTAATTTTGTTGGTTTTGTTAGTTATGTCGTTTCTGCTAGATACTATATGTAGTACATTCTTCTGTTTTTTTCTTAATGATGAGTACACTAGTGTATATTATCTTCATTCACACTATTTCTTTTCAACAAACACAACACCATGATAATTAATCCACCTCAAAAAAATGCAGTACGTACGGATTATATGATGTGCACATGATGTCTAGCTACCATTATTCAACTAACTAAGCTATAATCAACCAACATCTGACATGAAATGCATGACTAATATAGGAGTGCGCGCACACACAACATCACATTAATTAAATCATCACTACTGATTGCTTAATTAGGATTATGCACTATATACGGTTCATATCTATCATGCAAAGAGCTTAGTCTCTGCAACTTGCACAGTGATCACAAATTGGCTCCTCTCTGTCTCCAGATTCCCTTTCAAGTACAACTACTGTGCAATGAGTACTACCTAAGCAGCTATATAGCATCTTATAATTCAGACACAAAGCTGGCAATATAGTCCATGAAGGGGTTAAGGACCATGTAGTAAGCTGTCTCATGGGGTCGATCCATCATTAGAACCATGATGAAATTGATGAGTTGAGTCGAAAATGATGAGCTAGCCAGCCATGCCACTGTACCATCATTTGATCGATCTGCTGCTTAACCCAAACCGATCGATCGACCGACCGACCGAGCCATGAGACCAGCAGGGCTCCACCCAGCAGCAGCCATCCCGACATGCCCAAACTGGATTGTCTCTCAATTTTCACCCGGGACCAACAATAATGTCGGCATGATTAAGGCCCCCGTTTGGTTTTAGAATGGATTTTTAGGAGTAATTATGTTTATTTGTAATTTTAGATGTGAGAGATCGAGTTAGTGCAGTGGAAAGGGGTGTACGATTCCAACTCTAAGATTCCGTGTTCAATTCCCAACACGCTTACAATTATTTCTTAAACAAATGTTTGGATGGACGTAGCGCCCTCCAAATCTCTTTTTTTTTTCTAAACAACAATTTTCTCACAAAACAAAATTACAACAGTTTACAAATCTATTCGAGGTTGAATTTTATGAACGATGCTAATGCTTTGTAATAATGAATAGTTGAATGCATGTACACCTTATGCACAAGCTGGAATATTTCTTTATCCAAAAATACGAATTCATGCTATTACTCTGACATACCAAAGATTGAAATGGGTAGGTAGTGTAGGATTTTTCAAAGGAATTGAATTAAATCGTATGAAAATCCTGCAAAATTCCTCCAAATACCGTCAGCAAAGCTTCTTGCACTGTGGCTAGCTTCAAGCTCAAAACTGAAGCTAAAAAATTCCTAGATTGGCACAACTACACAACATCTGAAATCGTGCAGCCGCACTCCATATATTTCTTACACAGATCGATAGCGACTCACCCAAGCACACGTACACAGCAACAAATATTTTGGATGAAGAAAAATATTCTCCCTTGACTGGACTAATTTAATTAATCAGCTGCTAATCTCACCTGGGAAGAATCCCCAATATTATTATTCAGATGATCGATTACCTTCTTCGTCTTCTTCTCATCAAGCTCTATAGCTGTATGCTGTAATGGTGGCCGGTCAGGTCAAAGCAGCAGCCTCGATCGCAAACTGCAGGATCGTCGCTGGCTGGGCCTCAAGAATCTCCAAAGCAGATCCACCCACGCGCCACCAGCTCATCATTGTCGACCAATCTTCTTTTCTTGATTTGTTTTCTCGATTTCTTCTCATCTATTTATACCCCTCGCCTTCTTCTCCTCCTCTCTTCATCGTCTCCGACGCCGACGAACTCCCACTCACTAGTAGCACTTACTTGTAGCTATTGATCTAGAGCACTTAAGACATGGAGAGGCAAGGCTTGGATCTTGGCCTGAGCCTCGGGCTAGGCTTGACGACGGCGGCGACATGGCCGGCTGCCGGGTTCTGTCTGAACTCCGGCATGGCGGAGCAGGAAGTGATCAGGCGTGATGATGTGGTTGCGGCGGCGGCGGCGGAGGATGAGAGGTTCGCGTGCTCACCAGGCAGCCCGGTGTCGAGCGGCAGCGGGAAGCGAGGCAGCGGCAGCGGCAGCGGCGACGAGGTCGACGACGCCGGATGCGGCGGCGGCGCGTCCTCGAGGAGTGCTTCAAGACGCACCACACCCTCACTCCGGTAAGCTTCTTCTCCTACCCATCGCCAATGGTGGATTGGATTGGAGATGGGATTGAATCCGAGAGAATGGCATGGCTGAATTTTCTTCCTCTGATCCATGGATGATGTGCAGAAGCAGAAGGTGGCGCTGGCGAAGAGCTTGAACCTGCGGCCGCGGCAGGTGGAGGTGTGGTTCCAGAACCGCCGCGCGAGGACGAAGCTGAAGCAGACGGAGGTGGACTGCGAGCACCTCAAGCGGTGGTGCGACCAGCTCGCCGACGACAACCGCCGCCTCCACAAGGAGCTCGCCGAGCTCAGGGCGCTCAAGGCCACGCCCACACCGCCCGCCGCCGCGCCGCCATTGACCACCCTCACAATGTGCCTCTCCTGCAAGCGCGTCGCCAATGCCGGCGTGCCCTCGCCGGCGGCGGCGATGTTCCCCGGCCACCCCCAGTTCTTGTGCGGATTCAGAGATCACGCCGGAGCAGCGTCGTCGTCGTCGTACGGCGGCCCATCATCTGGACTCGCGAAGGCGGTCAGGGCGGCGAGATAGATCGATCAATGCGCGCGCCGCCATGATCGACATGATGACAAAGCTAGCGATCTCTAGCTAGAAGAAGAAGATGACATTGAGCAAGACGCAAGAGTAGAACAGAGTTGAATTAATCTCTCGTTTTTCCTGTGTATTTTTAAGGATCAAGTGCAAAGTTAATTTAGTTTTTGACAAATGTAGGATCGATCCATGTATGCACATGAAAAGTTGATGAAATAACATGATAAGAACTAATTAATTGACCTCCTTTTTTAAAATTCGTATTTTAGTATACTCACTGTTTTGAGCTGAATTCTTTTCCGTCTACCAGGCATAGCCTCTTTTTTTTAAAACAAATTAAAAATGTAGCTGTTGAATCTTTGGTAGTTAGCAAGCACAAGTGGGAATTGAATCAACTTTTGACAGTTCATTTAGATTGGGAGTTGGTCTATCGTTTGGTTAGTTACGTCAATTAGTTGTGCACACTTGCACTAATGTAGTAGTATCATCTACGTCAGTTTTGAGCAGACAAACAAACTGCAACTTCAAGGTGTGACTTACGATTTTAGTTACTCTGTTGTAGACTTATGATTTAATTATTAGCGTATTCTTTTGCCATCCTTAAATAAAATAATTATTAGCGTATTGCGCCAGCGATTTTTGGCCTTACACGACACCTATCTTACGTAATGAAGTGTTAATGGGAGTGAGGAAGTGTATACTTGTCAACAATTTTCAGGGCCGGCTCAACAATTTTGAGAGCTCTAGAACACACTTGTCACCAGATTGTCGGAGGTGGACTAGTACAGTGGAGTTGTTGTGCAGTTGGATGGTCGCACCGTGATCCATCGCAGTGATCGCTCATAGTACGCGCAGAGTTTAAAATGGTACACACGAAACATACGACACCTTATGTATACATGAACCTAGGCCCCTAATCGAGCAGGGGCCTAAGCTTTCGTACCCTTTGACCTGCCTATTTGAACCAGGCCTAACTATTCGTAAATCATAATAGTACCTCCATAAGAGCAAGGTTAATAGTAGCGTAGGCAGCCGGCGTTAATTCCATCCAACTCAGCTAGTAGCTCTCTTTGCACCTTGTGAATACAATAAGTGACCTGCAACGCTGGGCCCATCAACTTCACATCATAATAAAATAACTTAAGCTTCCTCTCACACATGCAGCTCACAACCTCTGCGCTCACCACTTTTCACCAGTTTTCTCTCGAAGCTGGTGCTGGAGCCGGCGATAAAACTGTCGCCCACTCTCACTCTCTCTCCTCTTCTCACTCATCCAGCTCAACTCTGTAGCTGACGTGTTTCTCCTATCGCCAGTCCAGCTTGTATTATTGTACTCGCTCTAATCTCTACTATTAAAAAGTAGAGTCATCCGTCCTTCCACCCCTCGCACGTAGTGCATGCACTCCTCTTCCCACACGGTCTCAATGGGAAAAAAAATGCTTTCCCCTAGAGAAAAAATAGAAAAAGAAAAACGGTTGCTAAAAAAAACGTGTGCTTTAAAATAGATCACACACATTCTATTCTAAGTGGTATGGCCCCTATTCTCATTCTCAGAATCTCAGAGGTATGGATCCGTTTTAACGTATGAACATATTATTAAGTTAAATGTTTAATGTTATGGCATTGAGAAAACATCTCGTTCGACACTTAGAAACTATACATGCAAGTTCATTTTTCTTGGCTCACACGTTCGATGCACTTAAAAACATTTTAATTTCCTCCCCCGAGTCAGGCTCACTCATTTTATTCGTGCTAGCTAGTTCATTAGAAAACCGGCACTACTAAAACAATATCATGTGCTGGTTTGTAACAACAAACGACACTAAATATATGACATACGATGTTATCAATATCTTATTTTTATAAACCGACATCGATGTAGTCTCATCAATGTAGGTTTTTGTCCGTTTGGGATGCATGGTGGGAAACCTTTTATCAATATCGGTTTTTATTGACCTGATGCTGAATGCATGGGTTTAACTATTTACCACTTTAACTTTAAAGATGTGTCAATTATGGATTTACCACTAATAGTCTATGACATGTGGGTTCTTATATATCTATGATATGTGGGTCTAGTGATGAATCTTAATTACTGCTTGTAAGAGTGGTAAATAGTTAAATACGTCGATGATGATAATATTGATAGGGTACCTTTCAGCAGTTGTATAGTATAGTGGCTGTACATACATATATGGGCCTAATTATTCTCTGGCAACACTTCTCTTCAGCCCGGTCGGCCGGTCAATCCGGCCATGGAAGCTAGCTAGCTTAGCTCTAGCCGGTTGACTGTGCATGTATGCATGCACCTGATGGATGGATGGATCGACGGCAGTTTAGAAGCTGGCAATACAATGTGGAAATTCCAGTGGCACGTGCCGTGCGAGAATCAGATGCCCGCGGACGGACACGAGAGCGAGCGCACACCTGCAACACGACCACGAAAGTGCCAGGAAAGCGCGACCACACGCACACACGCCCGATCGATGAATTCGAACGATTTTTATAAACAAAAGGCATCCCATTTGGTCATATTCAAATCAAAAAGAGAGAGAAGAAAAGCAGAGAGGAATTGAAGCTAGAGCAGAGCAGAGAGAGAGAGAGAGAGAGAGAGAGAGAGAGAGAGGTCTCGTTGACAAGCCATACGCGCAACTGAAGGGTGTGATATAAGGGATATAATGGTCGAATTTGCCCCCCTGTAGGGTTGTTAAGTACTCTCTTTGATTCACAGTTTTATCCAGTTCATGATAAACGATCATATCAACAATTTCAAGATGCATGTTATTTTAGTACTTTTACTGTGCTCAGAAGCTACTCCCTCCGTCCCAAAAAAAAAGGCAAACCCTGGGTTTCCGTGTCCAACTTTAACTGTCCGTCTTATATGAAATTTTTTTATAATTCATATTTTCGTTGTTGTTATATGATAAAACATGATTAATATTTTATGCGTGACTTGTCTTTTTTATTTTTTTCATAATTTTTTTAAATAAGACGGACGGTCAAACATTGGGCACGGAAACCAGGGTTTGTCTTTTTTTGGGACGGAGGGAGTACCTCTCTATGGGATGATGGGAAGTGAAGACTACCTATGGGCTATGGCACAGTGGCAGGCTGGTAGCATCGAGCCAGAAAAGACGATGCTACTTGACTTGTGTTCGAACTTAAGCAGAGAATGATGCCCTGGTTCAGTTCTCTCCTTCAAAGAATGATCATCCCTATAAATTCAGACAGTGACATCAATCCTCCAATATTAAATCTCCACGAACTGTAGTTGTCATGCATAAATATACACCTAATCCCATTGGGTTGACCTGGAACTCCCATACCAACAAACCATTTTTATATGATTATACAGTGGCGTGCACTCGGTCAGACTTGAATGAGTCCACTGCATTCGACTCTTCGTCTGCATAAGTCCTTAAGGAAATAACCAAAGAAACATGTTACCTGATTACTCGGGAGCAGTATCTCTAAATCCCATCGATTATGCAAGCAGGACGCCGCCGGGCATCAAGCACCAGCCAAGGGAGAGAGTCCACTAGTTTCAACCATGAGTTTCAGTCAGATCCTGGTTTCTCCTGGACATCCACCTATGCAGCTCGTTCCCCCCCTAAGGTTAGCAAGAAGGGCAAAAGCTCAAGATCATTCTGGGAGGTAGTTGACACAATTACAGGGGGATGCACAAGCTGTTTTGCTCCTCGTCAATCCAAAATCAAGGAAGGACATGTCAAGCCCTCAAACGATGGCCATGACATTTCTATTAGTTCAAGTAAGCTCACCTTCCTTTCTTGATTTATCAATCAAACAAGATATATTTCTGCAATTACGAAATCATTAATCATAATTATGATTTTTGCATACAAACAACATAAGATATATCCATATTTCCAAGTTAGATGTGGTTGGACCGTATCTTTTTAAAATATATTTATCATCTACATTATTTTAATAATAAACTATTTTTAATTTCTTCACCTTTTTACTCTTTAACCGTATGAATTTGTTCATGGCAATCAAGGTCGATGAACGGTTGATTAGAATTAATCATTATTTCGAAGCATACATTATACTATTAAGGATGGTATTTATTAACTAGCAAACAAACAAACAAATTAACTAAGACAGCCACGCATGTAGCTAGCGTCCCACGTACACAATTATTGACAAATATATTTGCTGATCGATCTACTATCTCTCTCGCTCGCTCGCTGCAGGATCATCGATCATCATGATGCAGGAAATGATTACGAGCAGAGCCATCCATGTGCAACTCCAGATCAATCCTACTAATAATAATTTAGCAGCAGCAGTTACCGACCGATCCATCCAGCTAGCTAAGCTGCTTGTTACGAATGAAAAAGGCAGGCATGCATGCAGCTTCCCCTCCTGTACATGTCAGCCTGTCTGCCACACTATAGGTTTTATTCAAGAAAATTTTTAACAGCGGGCGGCAGCTTCTTAATTGCTCCATCAATTAAAATATAAGAAGTTTTAGGATTGAACATAGTTAGTAAGAAAGTAGATTGAAGTGAGTGGTGGAGGGTTATAATTGGATGAGTAGTGAAGTTAGATGAGAAAAGTGAATGGTGGATGGCTGTAATTGGTTGGAAAAAGAATGTTAGTGAAAAAGTTGTTATATTTTAGGACAAATCATGAGAGCTAAAAGTTGTTATATTTTAGGAATAAGGAAGTACAGAATATCCATCTTCTCTAATCTAAACAGTCCAAATTCTCAAAATTTAGAGAATAAATTAGAAATAAAACTAAGTGGAAAATCTAACATTTTTATATACTCTCAAGTTGATATAAACTCTAGTACATATCAAATACTTTCACTTCTCAAACAAGGACCTACATTACTCAATAATTAACCATCAGCTAGGCCGGCTAGGCTCACACGGCCGGTGTCGTACATGCATGTGTGTGTGTGTGTGTGTTTTGACAGCATGGAGATGCCGGCTAACTGCAGGGTCAAACTAAACCAGCATATGTACTACTCTGCTAAATTAGCTAGCGGCAGTGATAAGGTACAAATGCAACTATATATTCATGCAAATACAAGGCAGCTAGCTGATAGTATTATTGGCACATGTGACAAGTGGGCTATGTGGAATGTGGTGGATATATACCACAATGGAGTAAGTAGACAGGTTCAGTTTGCTGTCGTTACTTGTGGGTTGCTTGTTTGTGAATTTGCTCTGGAGAAAATGGCGGAAAATTAAACATATTAATATGAGTCAATGGAAATGACTTGCAAGCAATTGCTAAACGAGAAATATCGGTTACATGACGATATATATATATGGTCTCTTGATATCATCCATCTCATACAATTGACCGTTAGTTATACATACCTTTTCATGCACATACGACTCTTCCCAAAATGTTGTCACTTTATGAAGTTTTTCATAAGGTAAAAAGACTAGAATGTCATTCATCAATTATAAGACTAGAATTTCATTCATCAATTATCAATACCTTGAAGGTACTATTGGTGGAAGGTGTGTGCATGGGTTGTAGAGATGATGGTATTTTAGACGTTTCATTATTACAAACGCAGGCTACTTGAAACATAAACGCACCATGTGTACACAAGTTTTCACGTGTACACACCGTGCACAACAACTAACAAATATCGTAAAAAAATTTAGAAACATTTGTATATGTACTTCAATAATATCCTTAAAAAAATTAGAAAAGATTTGTACATGTACTGTAAAAAGTTCTATCTTCAAATTCATCATACGCAGATAGCAATAGAAAAGAGAAAATTTTGACAAATTTATATTCTTAAAACTATTTTTTAATGGCTAAAATATAACGAATTTGACTTTAAGACTTTACACGTAGGTATAATACTATTAAAAGTATATGCATTATTTTTTCTTGAGTCTTTTTATGATATTTATTAGTTGGTGTGTATAGAGTGCGCACGTAGAATTTGTACACATAGGGTATGCTGCCGCTTTGGATTTAGCTATAGTTTGGAACAAACTTTGAACAATAGAGGTAATTAACTACATTCTAGAATATACTAGGAAGTATACATATGTATGCATTAATTGGTGGATCCATATGTCCACAAAAAAGTGCAATAATTCGTTCAGTCGTTTAATGTGTGCGCATTCCACCAATCATTCGATCGATTCATCGATCGATCGGCCCAGAGAGAATGAGACCCAATATAATGGGTGTGTACATGCATTCAAGCTTCGATCCCGTACGTTAATGCGCATCGATCGATCGATCGATCATTCATTGTTGGCAACGGAAAGCTAACAAACGCCGAGCTGGCCGTCACGCTGCATGCCGGCCACCGTTTTGTACCATGCATACGCTTCTTGTACTATCATCTACCTATATACATAGCTAATTATTCCCTCTGTTTCTAAATATTTGATACCGTTGATTTTTTAGCACATATTTAACCGTTCGTTTTATTAAAAAAATTTTGTGAAATATGTAAAATTATATGTATACATATAAGTATATTTAACAATGAATCAAATGATAGGAAAATAATTAATAATTACTTAATTTTCTTTAATAAGACGAACGGTCAAACATATTTAAAAAAGTCAACGGCTGGCTAGAAACGGAGGGAGTAAATTCTTATATCTTCTCTCATTATATTGCACACATTTTCACTCTCCAATTAGTTTATGGGGAGTACTATATATAGTACTAATACGTACTGCAAATTTATTTTATGTGCATTGCACCATGCAAGCAAATTATTAACTGCAAATAATAATTAACAGAAGTAGTAGACGAGAATTGAAGCGTACATGTACATATGGTGGCGTCTGACTTAGGTAGCTTTCAACTTCCACCATCATTTGAGACCAATAATTCCCTGACTAGCTATCCAATTCTCATCATCATCGATCGATCAACATTTCAACAACAATTAATCTCACCAATCGATCTCCAGCTAATCCCTTGTACCACTAACTATACATGCATTATTACCGGCCAAGTTCGTGTGCCAATTACACAATGCAGCTATAATTATGTAAGCAATAATATATTGTCAGTAATAATCAAGCAACCGTCCAAGCAAGTTGCATGCGCAACGACTGAAGAACAAGGCATGATTAGTTGGAGGGGATCTGGGATCCAATGACGAAATTAATCATAAGCTAGGTTGAGAGAAGCTGTAGCATGTATGCATGCTCGATCAAGTGGACAAAGAAATAAATAAATAAATACGAAGCAAGCACAGCTTAACTGGTCAGGGTTTTCTGATAGAGCTAATCCACCTGAGTTTAAATCCCAAAACTTATACAGATTCTCACATTTTCGTAAGCGGCGACTCATGGGGTAAGTCCTTGCATTTACGGCTAAAATTATTCTGTCAGTTATAAATGACCTACTCTTCGATAGGTGAGTGTGTATACGTACGTTGTGAAAGCCTGCGTTTGTACTGTATTTTTTCTAAAAAAAATTATCTTTTGAGAGAAAAAAATAAATAATTGGGAGTGAGGTGATGAACGACCAGCGGGCTGGCGGCCACGAGGGAGGCACATGGGGAGTCCCCGGCTGCCTCGTACAGGTGGGCCCGGCCCGGTCGGGGCCCTCACTCGGTGTGCGCATGATTGGGCGCACGTGAGCTACAGCTAGCTACCCACAAGTAACCACCCACCATTTCAGCCACCCCCAAGTGCCAATTGTACTACGACTACTCTACCCCATGCATTGGGGTTTGCACTCCCCAAGGGTAAACAAACTAACCAATTTGTTACATCCACACACACACCATAGTACTATGTGGTATACTATGCCACCAAGCAAATTAAATTAATTTCAAGCAGAAGTTAATTGCAAATTAAGGGTCTTATTGTTTGGCTTAAGTTACATTTTGAATTTTAGAACTTAATTTTGAGTTTGGATTTTTTTGGTTTTTTATATCGTAGTTTATTTTACACCTTTTTTTAATCGCTTTTTGAATTTTAGAACTTAATTTTGAGTTTGATTTTTTTTTATTTTTTTACTTCGAGGTTTATTTTTAATTGTTTAAGACACGTATATAGAAGTTTTACTAACAAATAATATTTTATTTGCGAATAAGAGATTCGGATAAGCATATGAATAAGCGAAACAATGAGGTTGTAAGTTGATCCGAGCCTTGCTGCGCGATGGATTTGAAGACAAGCTAGCGAGGACGGGATGTTTGTATACATGGGGCCTGTTCGGCTACACTCATACGGCTGTGGTGCAGCCGGCCAGAACAGTACTTTATGTAAACAGCTGCAGTAGCAACACTGTGGTACAGCTGCTGCACCTTGCAGCCGAACAGGCCCATGATAAGTCAGGGATGGGGTTTCACGAAGAACGAGTGTCAATTAAGGAAAGTGAATGTTGTGGTGGTCTATTTTAATTTACAAATTGTTTCTTTGATTTATTGGGCTCTAATTGGTGGAGCAAATCCGATCAAATCACTCGCTTTCAGAAGAAAGACAATGGAGTAATAAGAGCATTAACGAGGAAACGTCAAAAGTATATATCACGGTGGAGATTATGGATATGTATGAATCTCTTATCCCTTTTTCCTCCAATTGATGGAGACATTAGCCACTGAATCACAAGCCAATTATTTGGTACTCCTACCTGATGATACTCTTTCCTTTTCTAATAACCCTGTGACACCTTCTTCATTAGTACTTTTGTTCTGAATAAAATTCTCTCAAATAGTATCAACAACTAAACCATTTCATAATCAAGAGCACATCCACATATATATTTATCTCCTTTTAAAATCCGCGAAATGGTGCTAATCTTTCTTAATGATCACATTCCAATTAGGACATAAACAAATGTGTACTAGTACTCATCAAGTAGCTACTACCATATGCCTTGAAATGTGTAGGGTCAGCTCTAGTGGCCGTTCATCACTGGCTAGCTATAGCTTGTGCATGTAGTGATTAATAATTTGCTCATAAAATTTTAAAAAAATAGTAGAAAAGAAATCACCACTTGACCCGACAACAACATCTAGGGGACTTGAACGCCACCCTAAGTGGACATCCTATAACCATTATTCAAACACCCCATCTGCTTAATGCAGCTTTCAGCACAAGATTGGTCCTGTAGTCCTCTCTGTCATGTCAAGATACATAAACATGGGACCTATCATTGCATTGCATGCTGCCCATCACCAGTTCCCTCTGCACAAAGGCAAAAAAGTCCCCAAAAGATAATCATATGCATACATAGAAAAAAAAACCAGCTAGCTGAAGATAAAAAAAAAGGAACTTTCTATAACCTTTATAGCTAGCTAGGGACTGTTAAATTGGAAGTCTAATCAGCTTGTGTGAATTGGCTAAATATTGGTAAAACTATATTATTGGTTAATTGTGGAATGGACAAAAGTTTTAGTCAAGGATTAAATTCTCTAATTAATCTCTAGCTAATCCTTTGTTTCCTGGAAGATCCACTCCACCTTAATGATGTTTGTGTAGCTTCTAACTGATAGCTCAACTTGTAACTCGAAATTTTGTTCGTTTACTCCCAAAATCCCCCTACTATGATTATGTCTGGTCAGATTCCACGAGATTAATTATCTCTGCACATTTCTTTATCATTCATGCCTAGTCAAATTGAACAAAACGGCCGGTGAGGAAAAGTGCAGATTTTTTTAGAGCAAAAGCAGAAGTTATCAGGGAAGAGAGAATAAGAAAGAAACTGAGGATGCAATGCAATGATAGAGTGCATCAGGGCAAAAGTTGATGGCCCCACAATCCAGAGGATGGAGGAACAAGAACCACCATTGAGTTGGGAGGCAGGCATGGCCCAGCCAATAATTCCTCCAACCTGGGGTGAGGTTAGTTTGGTTGGAGTACTAATAGAGTTGGAGAGATAACATGCTAAAGGTTGGAAATTAAATGAATAATGCTTCAAAAGCTGTGGAAATGCGACCGACCATTATGCGAAAAATGAACACACTATCTTGTGTGGATAGTCATCACCTACTACAAGCAACCCCTACAAAATGGCCTGCATACTAACAACCTCGGTGACATCGATCGCTACTCTCACAACAAAATATACATACAGAGTTCCGTTAGTTTATACACTAAATTGATATTGATATGTTTTAGACGTCAAAATAGCTGTTTCGTGTGAAATTCTCTGCTCCAACATCTGGACTAGAAATCTTACGCGTTCTTTTATAAGGAAAAAAATTAATGTTGGATAATTATATGCATTTGGACCCACAAGCTTTCAGGTGGTGCAATTTTCACAAAAAAAAATTTCTACATATGAATTATTTGAAAACTAATTTTTAAATCTATATTTTACAACTTTATACTAATATTTAATTAATCTGTTCTTATCTTGTAAATCATTCAGCTATTTAGCACAAAAGAATAAACTTTACTACTATAATAGTGGTAGTATCTAGCCTTGATTCAAAAGCCCTGAGATTATTTATGCTGTAGTAGTAGTGGTGGAGTATATTTCTCTTTTATTTGGTGTTCAAGATGAAAAAGATTTTTTTTGGAGGAGTACAGTATAATTTAGGGGGGTGGTAATGATGAAGGGGAATGAATAGTTTAAGTACAGCAGTTGGACTGGAGGCCCCCAATGATTGCGGGGAGGTTGTGGGGGTGTCAGGAAAAGTACCGGCAAAGCGAGCCGCACGGCCGGGCCTGTGGGCCCACCCTGTCTTCTCCCCCCATGTGGGCCCCACTCCTCAGGGGCCGCAGCCCAGCTGGGTGATGAGGAGGAGGAGAAAATCATGGCCCTTGCTTTGCTTTGTTGTCTGCCTAGCCGGCTCCTCGAGCCGATACGGCATCGGCTCGGGATCGGCTCGGTTTGTATTTTAGTAAAGCTGATGGAGTGATTTTGTGAGGAGTGAGTTCTAGAATGTTTGCTTGGACTGTGATGCATGGTTCACGAGCACAGCTGGAGAAAAAGGATGGACAATGCTGCAAGAAGAAGATCCCATGATGATGTCGTACGTTGTTGGTTAATCTCCAGCTTAATTCTGATTCTACTCGTCAATAAGTATACAGATGTGTTATCTGATATGATACACTTGGATATTCTTTTTTGTTTTTGTTTTTTTGTGTGTTCTTGAGTGTTAGAGCAGTTCACTTAGTTTTTTACAAGAAAAAAAATCATGGCAATGGCATTCCTTTTTATGCTGGATTTTCTTCTAATTATTTAGTATTCATGTGCTAGCCAGAAGTACTTAGCTAGCTGACAAACCTGGCTTTGAGTAATTAGGAGGCAGGCAGGCCGGCCTGTTGCTGCTTAAATTGCTAGGCAGGCTAGCTAACCCAAAAATGCAGGATTCATGCCTGTTGCAGCTGTACTATTTCGACCAGTTTAATTAAGCTGGAGTGATTAACAATTTCGTCAGTTATTATTGCCATCCAAATTAACGCGACATCCATGGATTGGAAGGTAAACCAGTGTTGTTTTGCCAGGGGACATCAGCAACCTACCGTCCCAGGAATTCAGACTTAACAGTTAATTAATTAAACCAAATTTATATGCATGCATGCACGATCAGACATTGACCTCTTCCTAGCTCCATCCGTGTTTTGGATGATATGATCCATCCATGTTTCCATGCAGTCTTGTCAGCTAATCCCGGTCCATCGATCGATCTGTTTCCTGCTCCGAGATCGATCCTTCGTTGTTTGCAGGTTTTGCTCCTTGGAATCTGCGTCACTGCTCGATCGTCAGAGGAGAGAGAGAGATGCAGCTGATGAGCAGCTACAGTAAGTAGGTCGTCTGAATTAGTCTGAACCATTCGTGTGTTTCTTTTCTTTTTTTTTCTTCTCTGTCAGATCGATGAACTGGTCAGCAGTAAGATCCAATATTCTTGTAGACGATACCAATGCAAAGCATAGCCTGCCTCCTCAAACCGTTCCTGGCCAGCAGCGCCGATCGGCGGTCTGAATTTATTTGTCCCAGGAGTACCTTTTCACAGCTGCACTTTCAGATTTTATTAAATTCACTGGTGGTAATATATCCCAGTACATGCTGGAATATCTGAAAAACAATTGCATATATATGCTACGATTCAAAGGTTTCACCTGCATGCAGTGCTGTGGATTTAAGATATAAAGAAGTACAACATATGTACAAAGTACAAGACTGTTTCATGTGAAATTGAACTGTTTCATGTGAAATTCCTACATTTCAAACAAATCACAGCGATTTTAAACCAGTCGTGTTTCACTTATACATGTTACTAAGCTCCCATGCATGTATTCAAATAATTCTCGTGGAACATGAACGGTTAGGCTCCCTTGGATTTGTAAGAAAAATATAAAGGATTTTAATTCTATAAAAAAATTATATGAAAACCCTTTAAACAAGAAATTGAATCCTACCATTTCCTTTAAAATTTTATGGAATGAATATTCCTAGAGAGATTTTGAAGGAAAGTTAGCAAGGGCTCAAACCGCCACTTGAAAAAATTTCTTCAAGTCTATCTCACTCAAAGTATGTGTTTTTTTCTCTTGCCTAATTAAACAATCATTCCCGTATTTTTTTAGTGTTTAATTTGCAATCTATATTTTACACATATATTTATGTTAAAATTATGTGTGTTTTCTATCTCTTTGTTTTTTTAGTCATGTGTTTTAAACAAGACCCTTAGAGTGCAACGATGATCGATGCTGCTAATTTTATCGTCAGGGCAAACTTAAAGCAAAGCCAAGCCGGCAAGATCGAAATTAAACCAAGTTCCAACGCGCACACACACTCAACGAGCCAAGCCCGAGGCATTCAGCCTCGGCTCTATCTCTCAGCTCAGCTCAGATCGAGCCGAGCTGGGGCCCCACCCCACCCCGCGTCGCAATTAATAATTGGTAGCGACTCGCGACGAGATCCACTCGCACCAGCTCATCATTTGCTCCTCCACTCCACCACTATTTATAACCCCCCTTCGCCTCCTCCACCCCCACTCATCTCCTCCACCTCCTCCACCTCGCCGCCATTTGATCGAACACCTGATCGCCATGATGGATCTCGGCCTCAGCCTCGGCCTCGGCCTCGCCTCGCAGGGCAGCCTCACCTCCTCCACCACCACCACCTCCTCCCCCGGCGCCGGATCATCCTCCCCGTGGGCCGCCGCGCTCAACTCCATCGTGGGCGACGTGAGGCGGGATCAGGCCGCGGCGCATGCTGCCGCGGCGGTGGGGGTTGGGGTTGGGGGCGAGGAGATGTACCAGGGGAGGGCGTCCACGTCGCCGGACAGCGCGGCGGCGCTGTCGAGCGCGAGCGGGAAGAGGGAGAGGGAGCTGGAGCGGTCGGGATCCGGGGTTGACGACGACGACGGCGCGGACGGCGCCGGCGGGCGGAAGAAGCTCAGGCTGTCCAAGGACCAGGCCGCCGTGCTCGAGGAGTGCTTCAAGACGCACTCCACTCTCAACCCCGTAAGCATCCGCCTCCTCCTCCTCACCTTCCATTATTTCCGGTTCTTGCGTGATCTGGAAGGTGTTCGTCCGATCCATGGCGTGCGCTGATCGGCGGTGTTGGTGATGATGCAGAAGCAGAAGGTGGCGCTGGCGAACAGGCTGGGGCTGCGGCCGCGGCAGGTGGAGGTGTGGTTCCAGAACCGGAGGGCGAGGACGAAGCTGAAGCAGACGGAGGTGGACTGCGAGTACCTGAAGCGGTGGTGCGAGCGCCTCGCCGACGAGAACAAGCGCCTCGAGAAGGAGCTCGCCGACCTCAGGGCGCTCAAGGCCGCGCCCTCGCCGGCGTCCGCGTCCGCGATGCAGCCCTCCTCCTCCGCCGCCGCCACGCTCACCATGTGCCCCTCCTATGCCGCCGCGTCGCCACCCCGGCGCGCCGCAGCAGCCTAACCACCAACAATGCCATCCCAAATCTAACAGCACCATCTCCTCCTCCTCCACCGCCGCCGCCGCCGCCGCCGCCGCCGTCGCCGGCGCCGGCGGCAACGTGCTGCCCAGCCACTGCCAGTTCTTCCCGGCCGCCGCCGCCGCCGCCGCCGCCGACCGGACAAGCCAGAGCACGTGGAACGCCGCCGCGCCGCTCGTCACCAGAGAGCTCTTCTAGAAACAATCCATCCATCGCCATGACAAACTTGGGAAAGGATCAGGATCAAGCTTTGATTGGTCAAGACAGAGTTTTTACCAGGTGGTGATTTGGTTAATTAATTAATTATAATTAATCACTCAAGAGGAGGGGATTAATTGCCTTGATTTGGTACCTAATTACTAGTATGATTAGCAGCAGTAGTAGTAGTAGCAAATTTGGTTTAATTCAGTTTGATTCCATGATATGAACAAAAGGAACAAAGCAACAAAAAAATGGCTGTCTGCTTTTTCTTGGACGGCATTCTTATGTACCAATTCACCAAATCTGCTGGTTGGTGGATTAACAGCTTGATAATTGGTATATTGATTGTACTACTACCACTAATTGATTGAATTATGAGAAAAGTTAATGAAATCTTTTCTAATTCTTCAGCAACAAGAGTATTATCTGGAGCCATGTCCATTTTGATCAACCAATCAATCAATCATTTGTACTACTATGCTCCCCCTTTTCTGCTGCAATGCTTGCAGGTGACCTAACATTTTGCGACTTCTTTAATCGCAAGGAAATCTTGTAAACAGCGACACCTGATGAAAGTTGGTGATGTTGATCCACCATATTTCATCATAGTACTATTTATTCAGTTTCTTTCCTGGATGGAAAAAGAGAAAATGGTTGTTGATAAAATATGTTGCAGGATTAAGTTAGTCATGATCTTTAATAAAAATAAAGGTAATCTGCAGAGACAGGTGATAGGTTAAAGTCATGGTCATCAGATCTTTATAGGAGATGATGATGTGATTAGATTATAATTAATCCTCTCAGTGATTAGTTTTTTTTTTCCTCCTGGGCCAAGTTGTTTTCAACCGACAATTGTATCTTTACGCGATTCGCAGAGATCAAAGTTAATTGAAAGTTTGCTTCCAGCTTTTCAGCTATGCTCACACACAACAACAACTTGCAAAATCAATCAATGGAAGAGGGAGAGCTAACCTAACTCATCATGGCAAAGAGATAAGATATAGATAGATAGCTGCATAAAACAGCAGCAAACTTATTTTGCTTATTGACTTTCCTGTCTAATGAAAAAGCAATCTGCTTTGCAAATGAGCCTGAGCCCAGTGCTTCATCATTATGTCCTATACTTTGCGCTGCAGATTGATATATTAAGTCATCTGATTTCCATAAGATCATCAATAGCTGAGATTGTTTTAATTGGTTGCAACTTCTGCTTTTTCACTGAGGATGAGACAGCCCAACAGTATACAAAAATGACAGCATAGAACAACAACCCTATACAAAGCTTCATACTGAATTTTCATTAAGATTTCCTACAATCAGATCAAATGTTGAGAGCACTAATTACAAGCTTACAACACATCATTATGAATGGCAAAGGAGAAAAAAAAATTGTTCACCATTCACTAAGACAGTGAGGTGGAAGGCATTTGCCTATGAGCTAGTAGGAAACAATTTCTACTACTATTTGATAAAGCTGCACAACTTGAACCTCTTTATGAACACCACTTATTTTATTTTTTTTTATTTTTGGAACCAACATGAAGACTACTTCTACATGAGATCTGCAAAAACTTTACACCTTGAGAAGAAAATCAATCATCAACTGCTACATTCTGGAGAATGCAGGCCACAATGTGTATCAGCTACTAACTCTTTGTTCTCCAGTCCATGATTGCAGAACGAAGCGAGTGATTTGGTATCAGGCTCTTGTGAGGCAATCTCAGATTTGTCATAGGGGACTTGTCATTCATACTTAGCCACAGCTCGATCGCCTTCCGGTCATATGTGTACCCATCCGATGCGACGTATGGATCAGCCATCACTTCCTGAAACATTATTAAGAACATTATCAGCAAAGTTACTGTGATTCTCTTTTTCAAAGGGAAAAGGAGTAATTTTTGCTGTGAGACTGTCACTATCATGACAAGTGCTGATACAAACCTGAAGTATGGGGCAAATGAAGTGACTTGGAGGTGCTGTTTGGTGGCCATTAAGAGCCATTTCTCTGGCCTTGGTTGCAACATCCTTCAGCCGCTCCAATGCCGGAAGAACATGATCGCTCAAGTCGGGCCGGTCTCTGCGCCTCATTTCGGCACACTTGAGGGCTAGGAAAGCCAATTCTTGTGCCTCATTCAAAGGCCACTGCCCAGCAGCTGCATCCAGAATGTCCACAAAGTGTCCATCTTCTAGTGTAGTCTCCACAACATGGGCAATCCCCATTGGTGACTTCGCTGTCAGCAATTGCAAGATCACGATCCCTAGAGCATAAACATCGGACTTCATGGAGACCACGCCACTTCTCTGATACTCTGGGTCTATGTAACAGAAAGTGCCCACTGGAGCAGTGTTCTTGATCATTGTGGACAGGTACTGATCCATACTTGGAAGCAAAGTTGATAGACCTACATCACCTATCTTGCTAACCAAGTTCCTGTCAAGCAATATGTTTGCAGGCTTCAGATCCCGGTGTATGATAGGCTCTGGTTTGGAACTGTGAAGGAACATAAGAGCAGTTGCAACCTCCCAAGCAATTCTGAAACGGTCAAACCAGGTCAATGGCGGTGTATTATTTCTCCGTTGCAGCATGTCATCCAAGCTGCCATTTTCCATGTATTCGTAGACCAAGCAACCATGCTCAGGGCATGCACCTAGCATCAGGAGCAAGTGAGGGTGCCGGATTTTACCTAGGACCTCAAGCTGACAAAAAAAAAAGATGAGTTGCATCGTTTAGACTGAAGATGTTATTGTACTTTGAATAAGGATGATCAGAGGATGATTTTGCACTATATCTGCATAAATAGTTTGTGAACTCCTATTAAGACAGTTCAGAGGGTTCATGAATTTTGTCTTAGCAAAAGAGAAGATTCTGCTGTTTGCTTTTGCACATCACAAAATAAAGGTGTACCACTGGAGAATAAATTTTATTTTGTCAAATTTGATTGATGAAACCATTGCACTTCGTCCGGGGTTGTTTAATGGTGGTTAGATCTTGCCTTAGAGTACAGTATACTGAACAGCTAAAAAGGTGAGTGTTGGGGAGAAAATGACAGTACCTCCTGTTGTAATTGCTGAGTTCCACAGCCTTCAGGGGAGTTCAGAACTTTTACTGCTGCAACTGTATGATGAAACTTAGCCTTGTACACTGTACCATATGATCCCCTGCCAATCATAAGATCCTCAGACAGTGACGAAGTCGATGCTTTTATCTCCTCCCAGGTATACCTGTTATACTCGTCAAAACAGCGCACAAAAATCCTCTCTCCTGTCTTATTCTCATCACCTTCCTGATTGCCATTACTCTGTTTTGTTGCTTCCCTTTCAGCATTTTCATTTCTTAATTGATCTTCTCTTCTGGCAACTTCCTGTTCTTCTCTCTCTTTTTTCCTTATCAATCTCCTTACCTTTTCTTCTGTCAGTTCTGTCTCTTTAAGCTTAATTTCATCCTCAATGTCCTGGATGCCCAACTTATGTAACTAATAACAAACATTCAACTGGAAAAAGTTAGACATTGTAGGCTATGCCCAAATTTATTGTATAGCTCCTACCATTAAAATGTAAAACTTACTTTCTGATTGGCGTCCAATGATTCTTTCTGAGCTAACTCATTAAGCTTCTGAAGATGCCGTAGTTTAACCCTCAGCCTCTCAATCTCAAGCTTTAGATACTCCTGCTTAACAGAAGTTACATATAAGGGTATGAGAAACATGAAGTTTTCAGTCATGTGCATATTACTTTGAAAAAGAATATGTTTCATCTTGTTTTCTTGAATGGATTTAATACCTGGTCATGAGAATGTTTCAGATTTGTTGCCATATCTGACACGGATGCCTGATCAGAGTTATCAAATGAACGATCTCTATTGAAGCTCTTATAGATAGAATTCCCACTGCTGCTGCTACTGAACCGTGTTTCTGAATTGATCGAGTGTGAACTTGTCAGGACTGTATCATCATGGTTGGAGATCTCACTCCCACCACTGCCTGAAGGGCTAGCTGTCCTGTTGGATAACTTATTCATGTTTGCAAGTGCTTGGTCACGCTGAGATGACAGAGATGGCTGGTGGAATGACACATTTGCTGACCCATATGTGCCTCCCCATTCTGCAGTATACAACATATTTAGTACATTGACAGAGAAAAAAAAAAGGCACTAAATGATCAAATACACAGTTCCTAAAAGGTTGCTACATCTAATCAAATGCATTAAATAGTCTAGGGTGGTAAATATGTTTATAAACCAGATGTTATCTTACATGTTACGCCAACATTCGGTCATTGATTATAAAAAATATATATATTAGGCCATTGAATTTAAAGAGAAATAAAATGGCAAGCGCATGAATTGATGAACCTCAAAACATTCACGTGAAAATGATTGACAGTAGACCAATTTCATTAAGATTGGGAGAAAAATACAAAGTGAAAAACATTGACTCTTCATTGACTTAGCTCTCAAGAAGTCGAATTCATTGTATTCAGTTGAAAGGTGTACCAACAAATACACAAGGCAAAAATATACAGACTTGTGTATTACCTGAGGGTACACTGGATGAAAAGCTTCTAGAGCTTGGGGATGAAACAGTTGAAGAAGATATGGATTCAGGTGTTCCGATGGCATCAGATGTAGCTGAGTGCACAGATGATAGTTTTCCTTTTGAGACAACGTATGCTGTGCAGAAGCTTGGAATGCACTCACAGATTTTGGTCGCAGTCTTACTTCCTTTGTTTTTCCTGATATAGTAGTTAAAATTGTTAGCGATGTGAATAACATTGTACACATATAAAACACATTTTCTAACTCTAGAATGCACATGCTGTGAATTCTCAATAGAGCAGCTTTAAAAGGTCTATCGATTTAGGACGTACATAATGGTGAGTTGATAACCATTGTAAGTTATATTAAAAAATGATCTACTGAAGAATTGCCCTGAACAAATGAATGTGAAACGTTGGATATGAGAGGAAGGGCTCTCATATCAAAATTTATTAAGAGAGTGGTGAAGCTTAAACCCGGGTCGGCCTTTCTCAAATGAATGTGAAACAACTACTCCCTCTGTCCCAACATATAACAACTTATAGCATTCAAAATTAGTTCCAAAATATAACAACTTATACCATTCAAAATTTGTTCCAAAATAAGTTCACTTCTATACATGAATTTGGATATAGGCTATGTCCAGATTCATGTATAAAAGTAAACTTATTTTGAGATGGACGTATCTGCCCCTGCAGTACTCAATGCCTTTTTTGCTGTATAATTGTTTAGTTTGGATTATTCGTCCAATTTCATTATTAACAAAACTTGCAATCAAGTAGTTGCAATGCAAACCTCAGTGGTAGGCTGCAACATGGGGCATTAAATGATCAAGGATGATCGTTGTACTGAAATCTTAGGTTTCCTTATGATCAATTATAATAGACCAGCTATCCGCCCAAAAGTTTATCACCATTTGCACTAACTTGCCCAACTAATGCATGCCACTAGAATGGCATTTGTCCACAACTACACAGTGCAGCAACATTGTAGTGTTTAAACTTTAAGTGATAAGTATTTTCTGGAACTAGTAAGTAAGAATTCGAAAGGTTCCTGATAGATTACTGAATATAAATATATAAAGTTGTTAATTCTGATTTGTGGATCAGAAGACAAATTTTAGTACCTCTGCAATTAGCAGTTAGTAATAGAAACATTGAGTAGCATGAGTATAGGAATGTTTTTCAAACATTCAGTGGTCATGTATATAGATTTATATTTGGTAATATAAATAAATGCTCAAATAAATTAGGTAACGAATAACGGGGAGAATTAACCTTCGGAATATGCTACTAGAAGAACCTAAAACTAACTTGCAGACACTGAATTTGCTGATTTCTTCGCTTATAGCAGTAGGCACATCGTCAGATTCGAGTAAAACAGCTTCAGCTTCTACCTGTACATCAGATAGAGTAAAGATGCTATTTTAGTCATCAGTTACACCAAGCACTGCAATCAGCGCGCTTAGACAAATATGTAGGATAACCTTTCTCTGAGCACACATCTTCTTGTAAGGAAGCAACATATTGTTTGCTTGCCATTCCACTTCTTTCTTGTATGCAGTTGCTACGTCTTCTCGCACTTGTGTGATTGGAATGAAATTGCCCACTTAAAGGAGTAGGGAGAAAAGAAAAGCTCCGTATTAAATGGTCGAAATGGTAACTAGCAAAAAAAAGCACTCCTAAATAGAAATTATCCACCATTAGTACACAAAAGTTATGGGATTCGTACTCTCCCTAATTATCCACAATTAGTACAATCAAACAACCTCATATTGCAGCACCCCAAACTATTTTAGTTGGTACTCGGTAGTTGTGACATTACAATCACAACTTTGTTCATAGATGATTAGATGGTACTATTGAACAGATCTAGATCAATTATTGAAAGTTTGGAACTGATAAAAATCACTTCAATTTCCTGCCTCCCCGTTTAATTGAAGTTAGGAGTATATTCCTACAAGGCATGAAAAGATACCACATAGATACCTTGGGTACAGAGCATAATACATATATCTTTCCACTAGTTGCAGTGAGCAAAATATTTGTTTATCATCCATTAGTTCCTTCTAGCAAATCAGATTTTTTTAAATAATAATAATAATAATCAAGAGCTCAAGTTTCACACTCATCAATTGGGTTGGGTAGTAGTAGGCAACAACGACAATGTGCATTGTATTTGGCCAGTCTCTGCAGCTTTGTGAAACGAATTCCACATTTGGTCGCAATGACCAAGTATCACCTCTCTGATGTATCAAATGACACCTCCTCCAATCAAAACTTCCTAAACAACAAACATATGATATTCCCCTCTTTAAGAAAAAGGATTTTTTTTTTAAAAAAAAAAACTCATCCAAGAGACTAGTCACTTCACAACAAGGTTCATTGCCTTTCCTAAACAACAATTTTTCCCCCTCCCTGTAGACTGCAAGAACTGAAAATTCAGACAATCAAGAGGAAGAAATGTCTCACTTGGAGTTGGCACCATCTTGATGGTGGGGCGGACATGCAAGATCTGGAAGAGGACCTTCCCTTCGGGGACGAACTTGTCGAGAGCCCACTTGAGTGCGTGCTTGCTGTTCCTGCTCCCGTTCACCGCAATCGCCACCGTGCTCACGCTCGGAGCCTCCATTTCCAGCTCATCCTCCCCGGCGCCGCCCGCCTCCTCGATCTCCATCTCCAAACTAATCGTCGATTCTTGATTCCTCCTCCTAATTAATCACTGCTCCAAGAAAAAAGAACCACATGATTAGACTAAAGATAAATCGCTCTGTCCGTGATTCTTCCCCCAAAATTTCTCGCAACACAATGCATAAACAGTCATGGGAAATAATCTCAGAAACGCAAAGGAAAATCCCTGCCCGTGATTCTTCCCCCAAATTTCTCGCAGCACAATGCACAAACAGTCATGTGAAATCTCAGGAACGCAAAGGAAAATCCCAGGTAAAAAAACCCACAATCCATATGGCGAAAAAGGAAGAAAAAAACCGGTACGACAAGATCCCCCTCCAAAAAAAAAAAACAAAACAAAAGGCGACAGCTTTCAGCCGGGGTTGATGTTTCGGATGAAACAAGAACTCGCGAGGGGCAGAGAGATTGCCTTGTCCGTACCTCTGAGGCATGGAGGAGACGAGGAGAGTGGCGATGAGAGGGGAGGAGGAGACTGAAGACGACGGGTATAGAGTCAAGCGAGAGGTGCCGACATGGAAGGAGAGCCAGAGAGGCGTCTCCAGTTAAATCAGTTGGGAAGGTAATAATTGCAATAAGGAAGAAATGTGTGTACAAGAGAAAAATACACACCTGTGCTAATGTGCTATGCACACAACAAATCTACCACATATACAATCAAATACTCCCTTCGTTTTATATTATAAGTCGTTTTAACTTTTTAGTAAATCAAGCCTTTTAAGTTTGACCAAGCTTATACTACCTCCGTCCCAAAATATAGCAATTTTTAGCTATGAATCTGGACACATATTTATCCAGATTCATAGCTAAAAATGCTTATATTTTGGGATGGAGGGAGTAAAAAAATAGCAACATTTTCGATACAAAACAAACATACCATCAACATATATTCAATATTAAAATTAATGAAAATAATTTGGTATAGTAAATATTGTTATATTCGATCAAAACGACTTATAATATAAAACGGTGAGAGTGTTCAAACAAGAGTACATATGATGGAGACCACAGATTCTTTTTTCCAAATAAAAAGTATATTCAACCTTTTTTTAGCAAGCCGTGGGAGGATTTCCAATAAGATATTTTGGTGACTAGTGATCGATGGTGATTTGCGAAAGATTTTCTTATGTCTTGTTTGGGATGCATGGAATTTTTGGAATTATTGAGCATGCGTAAATTATTTTGCCTTATAAGTGTAGTACTATGTATGTTATTACTTCCTAATGTATTGGTGTGTGTGTTTACACTTCTTGTTGCACATACTAATAAATGTGGAAATAGTTTATAATTTCCCCACATCCAAACCATATTATTAACACAAAATACTACTCCCACTATCAATAAATATAAGCATTTCAAAGTACTAGTTGTCTCATTAAATACCACCCTCTCGTCTGCAACTCTGCATCAATCCCTCATTCCCTCATTTAAGGAGGGACACCAAGTATTTTCTTTTTAATCTTAATCCATGCTTAAAATATTTTAGAAATATTTATATTTTTGGATGGAGGGAGTAATTTCTTTGTGGCCAACAGATTTCCCCAAAGACTTTAATTTTGGCTTGTTCTTTACTACATACAACATGAAAAAAATTGTTCTCTACTATACAACATGAGTACGAAATTCCTGGGTCATAGTCTCATTTGCTTTGTAGAAATTTCCTGTGTGACCATAGCATTGCTCAACACGAGTACACATGATATGATTGGCAAGTTGATCTTAATGAATTTTAGTAGGAGTAAGCAACTGCTTTGACCAGTGCCCTGAGGGCATCCTACATACAAGTCCATGGCCCAAGCAGGATGTAAACACCATGGAAATGCAGACATTTCTTGACAGCGGCATAAATACCGTGGTCAGTGCAATTGCTTGGAAGCCTGGGACTCTGAATGTGGCTGAGCCATTTTGACCTGATTGCGACTTGAAGGTCGCTGCCTGCCATGGCCAGCTCATCGATCAATTGCTCTTCTGGTCCTAATAACTGGATCGTATGAGAGTAGTTTTACGTGAATTGTCTGTCCTTTCGTTAATACATGAATAAAATCCCCTATATTTTAAAATAAAGATAGTAATTAGTACTACTACCTCAATCTAAAAAAGTCTTTATTTCAGTCTAAACAAAACACTGACGGTAGGACTCAAAGCTGTGACCCATAACTGTTAAGCACATAGTATGTCATACAAGTTGTTCATACTCCTAGCTCATAAATAAACATCTCATTTATTTGGTTAATTTCTCATTTAGTTAGACATCATTTCCGGACCAATTTTCCTGGTATCATCATAAAAATCACAACATTGAGAAAATACCATATCTTTTGCCGGGCCGGCCAATATAGGCCGACCAAATTTTCTTAAGATTGAGGAATATGTACAAAAGAAAATACCATCACATATTAATTACTTTCACATACGATAATATTTTACAACTCAGGTATCTCTGCTATTTTTTTTTCATCAAATGTTCTTAGATTTCATTGGACCAAGCTATAATCATGACTCATTTTCAGGTTGCATCGATCTTGCAGCTGAAACGGTCTGAGATCCGGTAGTTCAGTTGCAACTGTAACTGTCAACGGAGTGGACGGCCGGCGGCGTAGGCGACGCCGGGATAATATCCGGTCGTGGTTAGTTACGGCGGTTGTTGAAAAGAAACCGCCACTGCAGGGTGGGTCCGTCCGTGTTTTCTGGTGGGTTTTCGTTTCGCGCCACGCGACGTGGTCGGGCGCGCGAAACCGCCGGTGGATCCGAGAAAGGTGGATGGGCCGGATTTTGTTGGGCCGTACTTGAGTGGGTGGGTGGATGGGTGGATGGGTTAGATTAGTGGGCCCAATGTGTTTGAAGAATCTGGGCCAGTTTGTTTGGTGGGTTGGTTGGAGCACCAAGAAGCGAAGGGCCGAATGGCACCGTAAAGGGTTCAAATTCTGTGTCACTGACCCTTGGGGCCCACCCAACCACATCACGGAAAACATTTTCTTTTAAGTTTGTTTCACAAAACTATGGTTCCATTACTGGTGCCAAAATAAACCTTATTAAAATTTTGGCAATGGCAAATTGGCAACATTGCTAAAATTTTGGTAGGATTGACTTAATAATGTTGTCAAAATTCTATACACATTACCAATATTTGGTAATAAATTAAACGTAGCCACATAATTTTTAATTTTATCAAATAATGATATGGTTGAAAATATCATTAATCTGAACAAGCCCTATAATTATTTAGTCAATATCACCTTACTACTTCATCCGTTTCACAATGTAAGTCATTTTAGCATTTTCCACATTCATGTAGATGTTAATGAATCAAGACATATATATGCATAGATTCATTAACATCTATATGAATGTGAAAAATGCTAAAATGACTTGCATTGTGAAACGGAGGGAGTACGTTTTAAGATATTCACTTTGTCCCATAATAAGATTATTTTTAGCTCCTTCCATTTGTTCAGAAATAAGTTTATATTTTATCAATTATTGCATAGGAGTTTTTGAAAGTAGTGGATAAATTAATACATTGGATGTAGATAAAGAGAGAAATAATTGCATTTGGATTTGATAAAGTGAAGGTATTTTGGTTTTTGGTTTTGTATGCACGTGTTGGGATGTATGAAAAATGAATTTATTTTATAATGCAGGGAATAATTTTATAAAACTGTAACAATAGCAAACGATTTTATCATAAAAAAATACAATTTTACTCCCTACGTGTGTATGACATGTAGACGGTAGACCTGATTTGTAAGATCATGAGTAGATTTGTAAGATCATGAGTATTTGATGTGTATGTATGACATGTAGATCCAAGGATATTAGAAATATAAAGTCGCAGCTTATGATAAAGTTATATATGTCAATATTGCAGTTCTCTTAAACACTTGACTAAAGTTGTAGCATACTGATATTTTTAACGAAATAGCTATAGTTGTCTAAAATTGACTCATCATTTTTTCTCCCTCTCCGGACCATTATCGGCCGTTCCTGCCACATTACACCGACGATCATGGTTTCAGCTTGCAAATTTTGTTCACGGCATACATAAACTCGGAAGAGTTAAGCGTTGGCAATATGCACAGTGTGATTGTATTATTGTGTACGTCCAACTGAACTGGAAGTTTTTTTTTTTTTTGAAGGAAAAACTGAACTGGAAGTAGAGCATTTGATTCATTCCACACACCAACTATGCATTCTGCAAATTTCTAAAAGGCACAATAATGTACTATTATTATGTGTCCAACTAAACTGGAAAGCAACATTTGATTCCATACACCAACTCTGCATTCTGCAAATTTCTAAAAAGCACAATAATGCGACATATAATTTGACAAAGGAAATATATATGTGGTTTCGTGCATATGATTCATGCTCTAGCTCTCAACTTGTTTTCATTTTAGCAAAAGTGAATGTATTAGTAGTACTTTATTAGTCCTGATAGCCTGCTGGTGGACACATTTTGTTATTACATGATTCTGTCTGCATCTTTGAGATTAGCTGGTTAGGTCTTTTTTTTTTCTGGGAAGGAAACACAATTGGTACTTTCTTTAAAGAATTGCATATTGCTTTGGTAGTTTGGCTCGTTTGGACATTGGAATGAACTAATCTGTTCTCTCATTAACTGCCCAATCACATTTAAAAAATGAGAAAATAATTCCTCTTTTTCACATTGATACTTTTATTGGTGGGCCCAATGTGTTTGAAGAATCTGGGCCAGTTTGCTTGGTGGGTTGGTTGGAGCACCAAGAAGCGAAGGGCCGAATGGCACCGTAAAGGGTTCAAATCCTGTGTCACTGACCCTTGGGGCCCACCCACCCACATCACGAAAAACATTTTTTAAGCAAGTTTGACAAAAATATATTTATTTGGTCAAAACTACCACCTTAGTACGTCCATAAATAGATACTCCCCGCTCATTCCCATAATAAGTTTATTTTTAGCTCCTTCCATTTGCTCTGAAATAAGTTTAATTTTTATAATTGCATTTATGAAAGTAGGGGGATAAATTAATACATTGGATGTAGATAAAGAGAGCAATAATTATATTTGGATTTAATAAAGTGAGAGTATTCTAGTTTTTTTTATGGTATGTGTCGGATGCACGAGAAATTAACTTATTTTATAACAGATGGTACATTTTTATAAAACTATAACAATAGCAAACAATTTTATCATAAAAACTATAAGTTTACTATCTACGTGTGTACAACATGTAGACGGTAGACCTGATTTGTAAAATTATGAGTATTTCATATGTGTATGATAGGTAGACCTGAGCATATTAGAAATACAAAGTCACAGCTTAATTATGATAAAGTCATATCTCAATATAGCATGCAGTTCTCTTAAACACTTCTAACGAAATAGCTATAGTTGTCTAAAATTGTAGCATACTGATATTTCTAACGAAATAGCTATAGTTGTCTAAAATTGACTCATCGAGTTGGTTTGGTTTGTGGCCTAAATAGGCCTTACCAAATTTTGTCAATGCCAAATTTTGGCAAGTTTTGGCATGACTAATTTTGGTAAGGCAAAGTTGTGTTTGGATTGAAGCCAAAATAGCCTAAGTTCACTATTGAAATGGCCTATTTTCTTGGGCATGCCAAAATTTGGCTTCAAACTAAATAAACAGTAAACACTATTAAAATTACCAAATATTGATAAGCCTAATTTAGGCCTCAAACCAAACTAGCCCATCATTTTTTTCTCCCTCTCCGGATCATTATCGCCGTTCCTGCCACATTACACCGACGATCATGATTTCAGCTTGCAAATTTTGTTCACGGCATAAACTCGGAAAAATTAAGCGTTGGCAATATGCACAGTGTGGTTGTATTATTGTGTCCAACTGAACTGGAAGTAGCGCATTTGAATATTTGATTCATTCCACACGCTAACTCTGCATTCTGCAATATTCTAAAAGGCACAATAATGCACTATTATTATGTCCAACTAAACTGGAAAGCAACATTTGATTCCACACCAACTCTGCATTCTGCAAATTTCTAAAAAGCACAATAATGCAACATATAATTTGACAAAGGAAATATATATGTGGTTTCGTGCATATGATTCATGCTCTAGCTCTCAACTTGTTTTCATTTTAGCAAAAGTGAATGTATTAGTAGTACTTTATTAGTCCTGATAGCCTGCTGGTGGACACATTTTGTTATTACATGATTCTGTCTGCATCTTTGAGATTAGCTGGTTAGGTCTTTTTTTTTTTCTGGGAAGGAAACACAATTGGTACTTTCTTTAAAGAATTGCATATTGCTTTGGTAGTTTGGCTCGTTTGGACATTGGAATGAACTAATCTGTTCTCTCATTAACTGCCCAATCACATTTAAAAAATGAGAAAATAATTCCTCTTTTTCACATTGATACTTTTCATTCCTCTTTTGTGATGTACAATTGCATTCGTATTTCTTATATTGACTTTTTTCTCAATATTATTTATTTTTACTATGAATTTCATATATTTCTAAACAAATGGACTATTATCTCAATATTATTTATTTTAATCCAAACTTTATATTGTATTTATAAAAGGACTCTTTTTATTCCTTTGTTTTTATTCCGACCTTCAAATATTTTAAATTGTATTTTGACTTGGATTCTTTGGTTTAAACTACACCATTATAGTTTAGATCCACATTATAATCAATGGCTTAGAATTTTTAATTTTTTTTCTGATTAATGTGAAAATTTCTAAAATCATGAGAGCGAACGTGTACAGAGACCATCAATAAACCTGTGGCCTCACAAATTATTTTTGCTCACAACATAAGCTTGGAAGAGTTAATGATTAGCAATACGTGCTGTATAGTATTATGATGACTCACTAAACTGTGGCACCAACTCTTCGAGTTTCTAAAAGACATAATGATGTGATATATAATTAGAGTAAATCAAATGGAGAGAACGGTATTCCGTTGGAATGGTATAGGTATGATACCTAGATATCGGGCATGATACATAGTATCATCTGTACCATTCCAACGGTATTACCGTTCCCTAGTCTCCCTCAGAAAATTATTCTCCCTCAGAAAATTATTTTTCCTGAGAAATTCGTAGCCATGTGCAGTTGCATTTTATTCTACACCAACCTGCCCTACATTTCTAGAAGGGCACAATAATGCCAGATAGAAAATTAAAGAAATTATAGGCCCCAGCTAATGATGTATGTTCTCTGAACTTGATTTTTTTTTTACTAGATAATATGTACATATCACCCCTTCAGCCTTTTTTAAGTAGTCCTGACATACATGTGAATATACAAATTTGACATTACAGATTCTGACAGCTTCAATAAGATTATGCAGCAGCTTTATTGGTTGAGAAGGAAACAAAAAACTGGAACTATCCTAAAAAAGAATGTTGGACAGAGAGCAAAAGAAACACATTGTTTGACCTGGCATAATCTACCTAGATGCTGGCAATCCTGCAATCTCTTCAGGAAAATTCAGAAAGAAACCATTCACATAATCAGGACCTCCAAATCATTCAGAGAAAGAAATGAGCTCCAAATTAATTATGAATCATCAGCATAAACTGAAGAACAAAGGTGCCTTTTCTCTCTATACAACAGAGAGCACTTCTTCATTCATCCTATGAATACTTGTTCATCAATACTCTCTTTTTTTTAGACTGGTGTTCATCAATAATCTTATACAGGGAGCTGGATAAAACTTAATTTCAGGCCCATATATACAAAAATAGTGCATACATAATTACAGATACATGCATGTGCTTGCATGGAACCAAAAATCGAAACAAAAACTGAAGATCAGAGAGCAAACGATTCAGAAGAGAGCATCCTTTCTTGAAGAACTAAAACGCACTTAATTCGGATGCAGAAATATACATCAAGAAGAACTGAAGAAGAACAACAAGATAGCAGAGGAATTGAAGCAACTTAATTACAGCTTACAGGTTGATGATCAACCGATCATCATTAATTCAGACGATGACGGTGGCGGAATCGAGGCGGTCGAGGCGGCTCAAGACCTCGCCGAACGTCGGCGGCCGGCCGCCGCGGCGGCTCCGGTCGCAGGCGACGACGAGCATGATCCGCTGCAGCTCCTGCACCAGCCTCACCATCCTCCTCACCGGCGCCACCAGCAGCGTGAACGGCAGCAACCAGATGCCCACCTCCAAGATCAGCATGATCGATCGATCGATTGGTTTCTTGCTTTCTTCCTCCTCCTCCGATCCTGTCTCCTCTGTCCAACTAAACTGGAAAGCAACATTTGATTCCACACCAACTCTGCATTCTGCAAATTTCTAAAAAGCACAATAATGCGACATATAATTTGACAAAGGAAATATATATGTGGTTTCGTGCATATGATTCATGCTCTAGCTCTCAACTTGTTTTCATTTTAGCAAAAGTGAATGTATTAGTAGTACTTTATTAGTCCTGATAACCTGCTGGTGGACACATTTTGTTATTACATGATTCTGTCTGCATCTTTGAGATTAGCTGGTTAGGTCTTTTTTTTTTCTGGGAAGGAAACACAATTGGTACTTTCCTTAAAGAATTGCATATTGCTTTGGTAGTTTGGCTCGTTTGGACATTGGAATGAGAAAAATGAGAAAATAATTCCTCTTTTTCACTTTGATACTTTTCATTCCTCTTGATAATTTCATTGTGATGTACAATTGCAATCGTATTTCTATATTGGCTCTTTTCTCAATATTATTTATTTTTACTATGAATTTCATATATTTCTAAATAAATGGACTATTATCTCAATATTATTTATTTTAATCCAAACTTTATATTGTATTTATAAAAGGACTCTTTTTGATTCCTATGTTTTTATTCCGACCTTCAAATATTTTAAATTGTATTTTGACTTGGATTCTTTGGTTTAAACTACACCGTTATAGTTTAGATCCACATTATAATCAATGGCTTAGAATTTTTATTGTTTTTCTGATTAACGTGAAAATTTCTAAATCATGAGCGAACGTGTACAGAGACCATCAATAAACCTGTGGTCTCACAAATTATTTTTGCTCACAACATAAGCTTGGAAGAGTTAATGATTAGCAATACGTGCTGTATATTATTATGATGACTCACTAAATTGTGGCACCAACTCTTTGAGTTTCCAAAAGACATAATGATGTGATATATAATTAGAGTAAATCAAATAGAGAGAACGGTATTCTGTTGGAACGGTATAGGTATGATACCTAGATATCAGGCATGATACATAGTAGGCAAAATTTGCTACAGGACACCAAAAGATTGCGGCCTTTGCTGTAAGACACCCGAAGATCGTGTATTTGCTCGTGGACACTGTAAAAAAAGTGGTAATTAGCTGTTGGACACTCCTCCCATTATTTTATTATTTCCGGTCAAAATAGAGAGAGAAAGAGTTGTGTAAGTACCAAAATACCCTGAACACTGTTCTTCCTCCTTCCAGCCGAGTAACAGAGGAGAGGGAGAGAGTAGGGCGTTGGTGCTCCGGTGGCCGGGGATCGGCGACGTTGGTGGCAGATGATGTTCCTAGGCGACGCGCATCCGGGGAGGGTGGTGTCAAGCAAAGGGGAGAAGGAGATGGCCGGAACGGCAACACAAAGAGCTCAGCTCCGGCCAGCTATGGTGGTGGCGGTGGTGGCCTGGCTTATACAACAGAGAGCACTTCTTCATTCATCCTATGAATACTTGTTCATCAATACTCTCTTTTTTTTAGACTGGTGTTCATCAATAATCTTATACAGGGAGCTGGATAAAACTTAATTTCAGGCCCATATATACAAAAATAGTGCATACATAATTACAGATACATGCATGTGCTTGCATGGAACCAAAAATCGAAACAAAAACTGAAGATCAGAGAGCAAACGATTCAGAAGAGAGCATCCTTTCTTGAAGAACTAAAACGCACTTAATTCGGATGCAGAAATATACATCAAGAAGAACTGAAGAAGAAGATGGCAGAGGAATTGAAGCAACTTAATTACAGCTTACAGGTTGATGATCAACCGATCATCATTAATTCAGACGATGACGGTGGCGGAATCGAGGCGGTCGAGGCGGCTCAAGACCTCGCCGAACGTCGGCGGCCGGCCGCCGCGGCGGCTCCGGTCGCAGGCGACGACGAGCATGATCCGCTGCAGCTCCTGCACCAGCCTCACCATCCTCCTCACCGGCGCCACCAGCAGCGTGAACGGCAGCAACCAGATGCCCACCTCCAAGATCAGCATGATCGATCGATCGATTGGTTTCTTGCTTTCTTCCTCCTCCTCCGATCCTGTCTCCTCTTGGATTCTTGCTTTTCTTATTGGCTATGATAATGATGAACAGCAGCAGCAGCAGCAACAACAACAAGAACCTTCAGTTTTGCTAGCTTCCAACAACCAGAAGATGCATGATTGATCACTATATGTCTCGAATTCTCGATTGATTCCTCCTCTCTCACTCTCCTTGTAAATAAGATATATATGAATTGTCGTGGCGATCGATCGATCGACTAACAAGTAGCCTGATGGCTGGCCCAATGCATGATTGGCAGGTTGGACCCCAGTTGGCCACACAACATGTCTCCACGTAGGCATCCATATGAAAACTCACCAGATTCTTTCAGATAATAAATACCACTCACCAAATAGGATAGATTTAATTTATATATATGGAGCCATTAGTTGTTGCTGTGAGCTTCTTGTGACGTGTGTTTTTGCTTCGCTTGGAGGATTGGATTGGATACGCCTAATTTGGTCGCTTTTTCATGAAAGTTTGCTTTTTACCATGGTTTGTCTATCTTCACCGACGACGACGTTCTTGTAGGCTCCACGACACCTGGAGTGCTGCTATTAGGTTAACGTCCCAACGTGAGCTAAACTCTAAGATTACTAGATGAGTGGCCGACATGTGGTCCAATAAGTGATATTTACCAGAGAAATTTTACGGTCTTCGAGACATATTAAAACTTATGCTAAATCAAAAGTATGGTACTTTTTAAGTATTGTAAAATCCTATATTTGCGTCTTTTGAAGCGAGGTAATTATGAAGGAATTTGATAAGTTTTATTTGAAATGCGGGAATTTTGTATGAATTATTTTTCCCAGATAAGATCACTCATAGACAAGTGTATATACCTAGTTGTTGCTTGTTCCATTCCAACCAGATGAGCACATGGATAATTACTAGAGAGTAGATGCATGGAGTGATGTGTGTATATCTACCAGGCAACATGGACAGGTGTGAGAGGTATCAATCACACAAGCCCCAATAATTCAGGCTCCATAACACTAACAATGCAGCACAAACCGGTCCAAATACTGTCCCTCACTGCACTTGTACTGCTGCTCCCTGTTCAGTCTATTCTCCTTAACCTGTTCTAATAATTCTGCCCGTAATTCCGATCAAGGAGGAGAAAGAAGCATTCTTGCACATCTACACTGACTTTTTTTTATCTTGCCCCCAATTAGTGGTAGATGCTGACCTGCTGGGCAGAGGAGATGATCATGATGTCTCGTACAGTAATTATTCTGAACCTTGCAAACTGTTTGTTACTAATCTCGTCAGATCTAGCCATGTGTGATACTAGCTAGTACATTTATGGTGCCTCATGCATGATTGTTCATGTACCTTGATAACTGTTGTTGATGTGATTTTCCAACAGTTTTTGCACATGAGTTTTACGGCCTGAAATCAAAACGATTGGTTTCAGAGTACAGGTTACACCAACTGCATGTTTTCTACACTGAAATTAAGCATAGGGACACTCTGTTGGTACTGTATAAGCTACACCTGGAATCTGAAGGTAGTACATGTTCTGACCTAGAAAACATTCCTAGTTCAGAGCGCACCACACAGGCCGAGTTTAGATTCAAAGTTTTTCTTTAAACTTTCAACTTTTCTATCACATCAAAACTTTTCTATACACACAAACTTTCAATTTTTTCCGTCACATCGTTCCAATTTCAACCAAACTTCCAATTTTAGTATGAACTAAACACACCCACAGTCAACTCCGAATCTTGGGGGTTCAAAAAAAAAAAAAAGCTCTGAATCTTGGACCCCGTTCGAGATAGATACAGAGAAAAGATTAAGTATAATCACGCACAAAAAAAACATTAACACATGATTAATTAAGTTTTAATTTGTTACAAACTTAAAAACATATATTTATTTGATATTTTAAGACAATTTCTATATAAAAAGTTTTCGCATAAAACACATGGTTTAGCAAAAACATGCCAACAAACAACCGAGATAAAATATGTATCTTAATCATAAAACAACGGGGCCTTGATGTGTTGAAAGCTCCGAATCTTGATTTATCTGAAAACGCTTAATCTTGTAGTAGCATACTAACTCCATCTCTTCTGGTCATATATCTATTACTCTGCAAAAAAAAAATCAAACCCTAGATTTCAAACCTAGGTTTGATTAATTTTTTTTGACGGAGGAGGGGTAGATAACACTAGCTTTTGATAATGTGTATATATAATTTTTTTTATATTTTCGTACGGAGGAAGTACAACATTAACTACTCCCTCCGGTTTGAGATTAACTGACGTTTTGCACATCATGGCAAATACCAATGACAGTATTAATTAGATCCATATTTCCTGTTATACCCCTCATTAATACTCCAACCAGCAGTTATTTTTTTCTGTTTGCATGTATGCATGAGGGTATTCTGAAGAAATAGAAGGGAGAGAGTAGTGGAGAAAGCTAAAACATCAATTAAACTCAAACCTGAAGGAGTAACCCATAACGTCAATTAATCTCAAACCGGAGGGATGTGTCTGAAAACTCTGAATCTGTAGGTGTGTTCTGTTTTCTGAACAAGGTAGCATAGAAACGGAGGGGGGGGAGATGCGCGTCAAGATTCGTGCAACGCACTTTGGATATTGCGCCCGCGTGCGTTTCAGTCAAAGCTTCCCGGCAATTATGCGCTCCTCTCTCCTCGCCGTCGCCGCCGACGACCCTGGACCAGAACCAGTGGCCCCGCCACAGCCGGCGACCTCCTCGAGGGCACCCCCTTGGTCTCCGGCAGGAGGAGGTACACGAACGCGGTCATGGCGGGCGAGCCCGCGGCGAAGAAGAAGAAGATCCCGGCCCTCATGCGGCAGAGCATGGCGAGGAACGCCTGCGCCACGAACACGGTGAACACGAAGCTGTCGCCACCCGTCACGCGCCGTCCTCACCTCCAGCGGAAGATCTCGCTGGGGACGAGCCACCAGCGGCCCCACGACCACCCGAATCCGGCGACGTACGCCGCGATCAGGAGGATCAGCGCCGCCGCCCACCTTGCTCACGCCGCCGTCGTCGCCCAGCTTCGCCGCCATGATGCCGCCGATCAGCACCTGTGTGACGAGCATCTGGGCGCCCGCCGGCGAGGAACAGCGTGCGGCGGCCGAAGCGGTCGACGGCGCATGGAGAGGAGCGTCGCGCCACGCCGACGACCCCCGTCACCACCGCCGACAGCAGCGACGCGCTCTCCCCATGCCGATGGTGCGGAGGAGCACCGGCGCGTAGAACGCGATCGCGTTGATCCCGGTCACCTGCTGGAAGAAGGGTATCATCACGGCCATGGCGAGCTGCGGCCTGTACCGTCGCTGGGAGAGAAGCATCCGCAGGCCGCCGCCGCCGACTCCGGCCGCTGTTCGCCGCGACGATGGTGTCGAGCTCGTCGCGACGTCGTCGGCGCCGCGGATCTTCTTGAGCAGCTGCTCGACGTCGCGGCGGTCGACCTTGCCCTGCTGGATGAGGCTGTTGGGTGTCTCCGGGAGGAAGAGCGCGCCGAGGGTGGAGAGCCCGGCGGGCACGGCGGCGAGCGCCAGCGAGACGCGCCACCCCCACCCCCCCTGATCTTCTCGTGCCGTAGTTGATCACGTTGGCGGCGAGCGCGCCGACGCCGACGCTGAGCTGGAAGCCGTTGCTGAACGCGCCGCGCCACCGCGACGGCGCCATCTCCGACAGGTAGAGCGGCACGGCCTGGTTGGCGAAGCCGAGCCGACGCCGAGGAGACGCGGCCGAGGATGACCATGTAGATGTCACCGACGCGCCGCCGACGGCCGCGCCGGCGAGGAAGGCGGCGCCGCGAGGAGCATGGACGGGCGGCGCCCCCGCCCCGCCGTGACCCGCCGACGCGCGAACGTGGTGAGGAGCCCGGCGACGTAGAGCGAGGAGGTGAACGCCGTGAGCAGCTGGCGTCGAACTTGCAGTAGTTGCTGACCCGCACGTCGCCCTCCATCCGCCGGTGCACCTCCGGAAGAACTTCCTCAAGAACGGCTCCATCGACGACACGCCACCTGCACCACCATCCGCCGCCGCGCCGCCATTAACGAAGCTTCATGCATGCCATGTACATTGTGTTACACTGTACCTGCGATCCCGATGTCGTAGCCGAAGATGACGCCGCCCATGGCGGCGGTGACGCACGACAGCACGACGAACGCGGTGACCCTGCCGGTCCCGGCGCCGCCGCCGCCGCGGCGCTCCTGGCTCTCGGCGACGACGCCGACCGCCATGGCTGATCAGATCAGTTCCAAGCTGCAAGTGATTCAAGTGTTGCGTTGCATTGCTACTGCTGCTTATTACTCTATCCATGTCTCCATCTCGTTGCAGCTGTGCACCGTGGAAAAATCTGGCGCGCAACAAAGACAGTGGTAGTCAACGGTTTGACTAGCTTGTGTTGACTAGTCAACGGTTGACTAGCTGTGCAGCTGATTGGATGGTTTGCATCTTGTTTCTTCGGCTGCAATTAGAGCTTGATACGTTTCGTCTAATGACAATGTTGCACATGTTGCTGTGACCACCTCTCTTGTGCTTGAATCAAGTCACTGTGAATCAACATAAAACGTGTCACAAAGTGCAAAATTAGTACTCCTAATTAATTAAGTACTACCTAGAGAGGAACAGCAATTAATTAAGTGCTCCTAGCATATAGTAGTACTGTATATGAGGCTACACCTAATCAGAGTTCCTGCCTTTGTTCTGAACTTGAAAAACTGACGAGAATTCTTTGTCAGTAGTTGGATGAAAGCATAAAAAAAATTAGTACAAGGTGCTGTGGTGTTGCTGTCCAACAGTAGATTTTATGTTGACCAGTTGAAGATTGATGCGGGTTAATTATTGTTTTTGTGCAACAGATTAGTCAAAGATGTCATGTGGTTGCTTGTTTCAAGGAGAAGCTTCAATTATGATTAGCAACAAAAGTCCAGGCACATCACTCTCTACATTCATTTCATACCCCTATACACTGAAAAATCAACCCCTGCACAAGAATTCTTGATTCACTTGCATGACAAACAGATGTACTCATGTGGAAAATTAACTTGAATATTCCAGTTTTCTCCAAGCAGAACTATACCAGTCAACATGTAAAAGATTGTCCTCAACTTGTAACAAACCTGGCAAAATTTCACACTTGATGCCAGCTCTTTGAATATGGAAGATACAAACATCAGCACATCTGTGCTGCATCTATACACTGTTACAAATTGTATGCTAAAATATTACACTTGCTCTGTAATCTGTACTCCCCCCAAATCCTCCAGTGAACGTGATGTACTTTTCTTAACCTTTTATTACAACCGGCAATGGACATATTTCACATCTACACTAACAAGAAACTAAGGCATACATGATACATGGGACTAAAATTTTTTATTCCCTATCTCCTGTTGTTGTGTTGTTTAGTGAAAATGAATAACAGGATCAAGGCTCATAGGTTGGAGAAGGAGCTAGGTGCCTTTGGTGCTCCTTCAAAAGCCCATGATGATATGAGGTGGTGAGCAATCGCATAGGGCCCAGGAACGAACATTGGAGCAGGCTCCTCACTTTCGATTTTGAGGTCAGCAGAGATGCTCTGCCTTTTCTCAACACCCTTGAATATTTGATTGACCTTGAGCGCATTTGTTCTCTGAGCTTTCTCGTATTCTGCAAATGTTAGTGCTTTCTTGACATCCTCGCGGCTGTGCCATTGGGCATCTACATTGGTAAAAGAATGGCATTCGAGAGATGAGAACTAAAAGGTCTGCGCAGAACTATTATGAAGTTCATTGTAGAAAAGTATCTTCGATGTATTACAGATCACCAATTTAACAATTAGATAAGTTTTACTCAGTTAGTATCTAAATATTCTTGTAAGATTGCATAAGAAAAATAACAGAAGACCGACTGAAACGTAGGATTATATGGATGGACCAGGCCAATCAGTTGCAAAAAAGAGTAGGAAAAAAAATAACATTTCATACTGACAAACCTTCAAGCTCTTTCTTGTCAACATGTATCTCCAATGATTTAGCGTAAGCAAAGAATCCCACCATCAGTTGGCATGGCATAGTACTCGGCCCAACTGAAAAAAGCATCGGAAGCAACATGGATACTATCAGAGTGGGTTAGGGAGATTGTCACTGATTCTATTAAGACTTTTCTCTACAACTCAAGAAAAAGACGATAACAGCTCATAATATATCCCAAAGCACAAATAATTTTGTTTTGAGAATACACTCTAATGCCAAAGGGAGCCCTAATACATGTCTCTTGGTATGCATGTACACCACCACCACCGCCCAAGTCCTCTACCTATTTCTTCTTATTACTTTAATTTGATATAGTTCTTGCCTAGTATCTTTCATTATAAGTACTTCTGTATTTTGATACGATAATTAGAAAGGTTAAAACATATTTCTTATCTTCTAGTGTTATCCTTTCCTGTGTTTTTCATTCGAAAGATATATGGTAAGAACAATTCATTACCAGGCCACGGTTGAGAACTGTGATAAATGACTTCCCCAACTTGAATACCAGTCTCTTCCCACGTTTCCCTTCTCACTGCCTCTTCCAAGCTTTCTCCTGGCTACAAAAAGAACAGTTGCAGCATGTGTAAGCTTCTTTCAGTGCACGGCAAGATGATAATGAAATGAACTTGCTAGTACCACAGAAAGTTGAAGTTAGCATAAGCATAGGACAAAACTTAACAAGAAGACAAGTTACTTTTCAGTATTTGGAATGAATTCATCATAGTTAGGATAGTGAAGTGCTCTAAATAATCTCCTACAAATTACAAGCATGGCTAATGAGGATATGGTAACTCTTTTTTTAAAAAAATAAATAAAATGAGGATACCCACGGGGGAAGATGAATCCAAGTTAGCCCTAGAGGATCCAAACTTGTGTGGTGGGTGTGTACATACACTCCTCCGGTCCTCCCACCAACTAACAAATAAGATCTAACCATCCCACCAACTCACAAATAAGATCAAACCAGGATTGTGCAGTATGCAGTAACAATGGGTGTAATACAACCAAGTTATCTATAGCATCCTTCTGTTTCATCCAAACCAAAACCAGCATAAGAAAATTACAAGTGAAAGGAATGGAACTAAGCACATATTATTATGAAGAAAATATCTGAACATTAAACATAAGAAATCATGAAAACTAAGAGCTAATTTGCACCTCTATAAAACCAGCAAGACAGCTCCACATTCGAGGCACAAATCTCGACTGGCGGCTTAAGAGCGCACGATCGTTTTCCTTATCTATGACCAACATAATCACAACCTGCAATACACCAAATAGGGATAACAAAACGTCAAATTCAACAGGTGCCATCTCCAACTGCAAGATAGGTCAGGAATTGAGCACAAATCATACGGGATCAACTCGAGGGTATATCCTCTTCTTGCAGGATTCATTGCTGCACTGCTTCCGTCTTCCGGCTTCAGCAGGAACAGCCCTTGATCCACAAGCTCCGCAGAATTTTGCTGTGCTATGCCATTCTAGCAGCGCCCGAGCCTGCTCGAATCAGAAATCCAATCAACCACAAAAAATGTAGTAATTCGAATGTCTCTGATAACAACACAAGAATCGCCACGCACGTGGCCCGCGATGGCGAGGTCTCCCATGGCGTCCTTGTCCCTCCAGTCCGTGGCCACCATGAGCGTCCTCAAATCCACAAACGCCGACCCATCCCCGGCGCCCTCCCCGTCGCGCTCGCTCACATCGACGGCCCAGTACGCCGCGGCCTCCTTCCCCTCCTCCTCGCCGTGCGCGCCCAGGAACACGAAGGCGTCCGAGGGCACGCCGGGGACGCGCGCGGGCGGGAGCCACGCGAGGCGCCAGGCGGGAGGAAGGCGGCGGCGCCGCGCCGCGGCAGCGGGGGAGGAGGAGAGTCGTGGGAGCGCGCGAGGGGCGGCCGCGGCGGAAGGGGAGGATCTTGGAGAAGTGCGGGTGCGCGGCGTCGGCTGCCCCGGCCCCGCGTCGAGGAGGGAGCGGAGGGCGTCTGGCCGCGGCCGACGGGGAGACGGCGGTGGTGGAGGCGGAGAGGCCGCGCAGAGGGCTCGCCGCGAAGGCGTGGGCGCGGAGGTGGATGGACATGGCGGCGGCGGCGAGTGTGCAGTTGCAGCTTCCCGGCAAGGTGGGGGTAGTAGGTGGTTGGATTGGTAGGAGAAAGCGTAGGGAGGTTGTGTCACTGACATGTGGGCCCTCGTGTTCAGTGCTGCAGTTGCAGGAGGCCATCTATTGGTCGGGCCGGCCCAATTCTCGTAGTTGCCTAAAAGTTTCAGCCCATCATGAAATAGCACAGGGTAGTGCGCATCAGCTTTTTTTTTTCTTTTATCTTTTTATATAAAATTTACTATTGTGTTCGGGAGCTGAGCTGGCACGCAAAACGAAGTAACATTTAGCGTATGATTAATTAAGTATTAGCTAAAATAAATTTAAAAGATGGATTAATATGTTTTTTAAAGAAACTATCATATAGAATTTTTTTTTGTGCAAAAAACGCATCGTTAACGGTTGAGTTGGGAAAGTAGAGATAAGAGCTCAGCCTATGCGACAATCAAAGTTTCATCCACGGCGGTAGAAGTGGAAAGGCCATGGAGAGGGTTGGGCTTGTAGTTGGAAGGACATGGCGACAATGACGATGACTGGCGCGAGTGGGTAGTTACAACTTCCCGACAAGGTAGGGGTAGGTAGGGCTTGAAGGTTGGATTGGTAGGACAAAGCGGCAGACTGACATGTGGGCCCATCTGTTTAGTGTTGCACTTGTATGAGGTCATCTTTTAGTTGGCTCAATCCTATGATCCAATTGTCGTTGTTGCCGAAATATAACAACATAGTGCATAAGCGAATGTTCTTTTTATACTTATTTTTTAAAAAAAAAATTATGGCATGATTTTTTTTTCGAAACACGTTACAAATGCAAGCATTCATATATATGCTTGCATGCTTACCCCTATAAATACGTGCACACGCACATACTTACCCTTGTAACACCTCCAAAATATTGGTCGGCATATTTGATATACGAAATTACCATATGCGTTTCATTATCGATATATACACATTGCCTAAAATTATTAGCCGTAAAAGTGAGCACCCATATCAAGTATAGACTTAATTTGAGTAGGTATGTTTCACTGTAAGAAACCTAACAAGTTCATCTACATTTACAAATGTATTCTACGACCTGACTTTGAACCTTTTATCTCCATCGAGGATATGATAATAAAGTTGTGATACTGTAGAAGCATCTTTATATGTACTGTAGAAGTACATATATATATAAAGATTCAATTTTATATGACAAATATAGGCAATAGGACAATAGGAGAATCTTCTAAAACATCGAGCCTTGGAGATAAACACCTGAGCTGAGAATACATTCTCTCCACACTCGATTAGTGGCCCACTGTGGGCTAGTGTAGATCACCACTTTGGTCCCTAGCTACATCTACGTGCCCTCTTATCTTGTAGAGTTACCACTACACATTTATGTTTGTTTTCAAAATACTACTTCAGTCCCAGGATACTCGTCGCTTTGAGTTTTTTTTTTTGGTAACTTTTGATCTTTCATCTTATTTAAAAAATTATGAAATTATTATTTATTTTGTTTATGATTTGCTTTATTATCAAAAGTACTTTAAGTATGACTTCTCCATTTTCATATTTGCACTAATTTTTCAAATAAAACGAATGGTCAAACGTTACAAGAAAAAAAGTTAAAGCGACTACTAGTACAACATAAGCTCCGAAGCTTATGTACATACATGTGCATTTACCAACTACGAATACACATATATCCTACCTCTAGAAGACCGAAGTGGTCTTGAAATTGACGTCGTCACCACAAACACCTCACTATGGACATATACATATATGCATTTTTGTTCTTATGCAAGCTATGATCTTATACAGCTCATTTACAATGGAGGAATTCTGAAGGATATTTTTTTAGAAGTTGAACTAAATTCTGTCAAATACTGTAAACTTCTTGCTTAATTTCAAAGGAGTCCTTACTGAATGAATTAGTTCGTGCACCTTTCTTTAACAAAGAAACATGCCCGCTAAAACTTTGCAAACGTTCAACAACAAATAATAATAATGCATAAGCAGTATATAGCAGACTCTAAATAATGACATGAGTAACATACACTATGTAAGAATAACAAATAAAGCCTTCAAACCCAACCAGCTGTAGCTAAGAGCAGTAAGGCACGAATTATTGCATAATTATATTGGATGCTTAATATTATAATGGATAATGCAAGTACATTACCCCGTACAATCCTGCAATCACTAGACTTATTACTTAAAACGCCAAAATTAAACTCACACATTACAACGATTTTGGAAGCTAAGGTACTTCTACCACCCTTGCAACCATGCAGTAGTAACACTTAGCAATAATATATCAGCACGTTACTACATAGTCCCATCCATAGTTTCTGGATCGCAGCCTGTGAATGTGACAACTGACAGCAGTCACTTTATTCATCCTCGGCCAGCTCGTCACGTCTCACGATCTTTGGTCGCGTCAGTCCTTTCTTACTTCACATTACCTGATATACAGCAGAAAAAATCCTCTTAGGACGTAAAGCATCGGAAGAGGTTAGAACTTAATTGAAGGATCATCTCATAATTATTTTAGAACTTGAAGGAAGGAATTTCATTGATCAGGTAAGAGTCAGAAAGAAAGAAAGACATGATCAGATAACTAATTTGACTGCTAGTAGATTTGGCTAGAAATAATCAAGTATTGTTAGCTCTTTAGCATCAGGTATTTGCATGTAGATTTAAATCAGGAGCTCTGATAAAAAGAAAACATTCGTGGTGTTTTTTCACCACATTAATGTACAATGTGCCCCAGGCAATCTGTTGTCTGTGAATTTGTAATTTGTAAACCTTTTATTCCCTAACCTTAATAAGATTTGGTTGGCCGCGTCTTTCGGCCAACCTAGCTAAAAAAAAGGGAACCATCTGCAAGGCAATGTCTATCAAGATTTTTTTTTAGACTGGTCATGTCTAAAGGAATTTGATCGAGTCAGAAAGAAAAATGATCAGATAGCTGCTGTTTGCTCTTTAGCATCAAGTACCGCATGTAGATTTAAATCAGGGAACATGTATCTGATAAAAAAGGTAAAGGACACCAAAGCACCATTATCTACAAATCTTAGAAGACATGTACCTGCTTCCCTAGGTGCATTGCACCTATAGCACTCAATCCTACTTGCAAAGTTGTGGACGTTGCAACCAGGCCTGGGGGAAAAAAAAGAACACTGATAGTAAGCTTTCATGTTTAAAACAACTCCATAAGATTAACTTCTAAAGATGCTGTCGTTTAATAAACGTTCTGTCTAGCATGCATGACATTGTTTCGGTCCATACATCCGCAGACATAGATGATTGAAATGAATAGCATAGCTTAGCTAACCTTGTGCAAATCCAGTCGCCCGCCTTCCACCCAGCACGAACTGCGCTGCTGTCGAGGGCACGGGCAAAGTCACCGTTGGCAACACCACCACCTTGGCCTGCTGGAAGGTCCTTCACAATGGCGCCACATTTGAAGCAGCTTGCGGCGACTAGCAAAGTTGTGATAGCCGCAGTTGCAGTACCAGTCGCCCGGGCGAATGTCCAGGGAGGTCAGCACACCACCTGGGACATAACCATCGCCAAGCGGTAGGTCCTGGCGTGGGGTATGGCAGCGCTGGCAGTAGTCCCGGCGGCTGAAGTTGAGATGCTGGCACGATTTGCAGTTCCAGTCTCCTGGCTTCCTCTGGATGTTCATTCGCAGTTAAGCCCTGCATGCCATGTATGAAGCGTCAAGAAGCTGTGGTATGGAATGAATATAACATAACACAACAAAAGTTCTATGCTAAGTACTCTTAAGTCTAACTAATCATTGTCTCATTTATTAGTATATTTGTATACTGATCAAAAGACCATGCTACGACCTTGCAGTTTAGGAATATATCCAGGAACCAATGTGAATATGGTCCAGCTAGCCCAGATCTATAAGACCAAGAATAATAAACGTGTGTGCACAAGTCTTTTGCTTCTTTTAGTATACATGCACTAGCCATGCATGTAATCACGTGCAAACTAAAAAGAAAGAACAACGCTAGCTAGACGCCTAGATATGACATGCATAGAGAAATCACAAAAGCTGCCTCAACTAAACTAGGTAGATACATACGATTAAAAATATTCTAGGTAGAGTGTCAAAATGGAAACAAAACTAAAATGAAAGGCCTTGCAGGAGAAATTCAGTTTTATCCATCTAGGACAGAATTAAACGGGAGTCAGTGGGCCATCACTTAAATCAAACTAGCATGCAAAACATGCAGAAACACTCATCCTTGCAGATAGTATTCTTTTGAGAACTTTGTAATATATCAACAGCCAGAATGATTGCATATGACCTTTTTCAAGAATACAAAAACCAATGAAATCATCCCAGCTCATAGAGGGGCCACAAGAACAAACGAGGAACACGAAGGGACACATACCCTGCGAACTTGTAAAGCTTTCAGAGGTGGTTGCTGTTCTTAGTACTAGGGCTTTCAGTTTCTGTCTTGTCCTTGTTGTGAGCTTGCTTTCTTGGTGTGTTCTTACTTCTTGTGGATGGTTCGCTTTTTATAGTGGAGTTGGCCCCAATAATTGCGAATCCAGGGTGTGCTGTGGAGGCGCGGAGATGCTCTGTTCTGATCTTAGCCTTTCTAGCTGAGCTATCCAAATTGAACAAGAGGATGAAATGAAAGAAAATTTTGGGAGGGAAAAGATGAAAAAGACGATTTCACAGTGTTACAATTAAGGTCTATGCCATGGAATATTACTTCTGAATATGTACGTTGACTGATTCTTTCAAAATCAAATGCATTAATATCCATAAGAAACTACACCAAAATTAAACAGTTGGTTCCAGTAGCATAATTTGAACATGATATATATGATATAGAGTTAAATGCTAGCTGATAAGCTAGAAGATAATACATGTAGATGGTACATGATTAATATATTTAATTGAATACCCAAATATCGTTTGCATTATAGGTGAGTCACTAGTTTCATAACCATGAGTCCATGACATGAATATCAAGTTAGGGCAGTTGTCTAGTTGTGAATGTACAGGCAGGTTACATGATATCAATTAATATGTACAGTGGTGACAAGTCAGAATGATGCCAGTGGCCAGTGGGGTGTGCTAGACATGCACAACAGATGCTAAAGTAGTTAAAGTAAGAACTGCTTGTTATATTCGCAATTATCTAATTCACATACATGTATTAAATTGCTTCAAGACTTAAAACCAACTCCAAGTAACATGCGATCTGGAAGCAACAAAACAAAAAGGGCTCAAATCAGTCTTCTTGCTCATTCATTGCTTGGGAAATCTGGAAGGAAAGGAACACAAGAATCTTCAGAGGGAAGGAGGTGACAGTACACCAGATAATCAGTTGCATCCAAGAGGAGTTGGGTTGGTGGGGTATGGCCGGCACAAAACACATTGGGAGAATGTTGCCATGAGGAGTAAGGAGAGCTGACGTGCAAGTTTGTTTGCATGCAGGCATGTACAGTCTTTTTATTTTTCTTTGGCCTTTGGCTGTTTGTACTTGAACCCTCTTCTATCAAATATAACGCTAGTCAAATCTGATTGGCTGTTTGAAAAAAAAAAACTCCATAGATATGGCTACAGTGAAGAGTAACAGTTTGCCACAATGACATGACCAGATCAACGAGAAGTTATTTTTTATTCCTCTTAGGAGAAACTTTTTTAGCTTAGGAAGATTTTTCTTTAAGTTATTCGTGGACAACAGCTTTAATAATTTCCATAAGACATGGATGCAAGGAACTATGGACCGAAGGATATATCACTTTATACTTTGATTCTCCCCCAAATATGTACCTGGGGAAGTGCAGAACTAGCAATAATGCACACTCCGTGTGGCTAATAGAAACCCTAATGTTACACAGTTTTGAGCGTAGTGCCGCATCACCTACAGAATTCTAGGAACAAAAGAAAAATGAAGAACAAAAAAGGAGACAAATATTAGAGTTAAGCAGAAAGTTGTGAGCGAATCTGTATTCATTCAGAATGTAGATAAAGTTCTGAGTCACACAAGATGCTAAAGGCAAGTCTCAACTTCACTTGGTTAAATCAGTCTTTCTTTTCAGTATATCTCCCATATTATGCAGGCTGTAAGTACAAACTGAACTTATTTCAGATTGTAAATGTTCAAATCTTAAATCAGTAAATGTATTCTCATTTCACAATCACATCCCTTTATGGACACTTAGGATAAAGAAACTAAGTGAACTAAATTTCATGATGCTATATGCAAGTCATCATAACTATTAGGGAACCACATATTAGAGAACTTTGTTCACAGAACTTCGCAGATAAAAAAGAATGTGCAGTTACGCGTTTAAGATGAGCCATCATATGCTACAGCTTTTGATAGCTTCAACCACTTGCCTGTCTCTCATAAGTCATAATCAATATGAGAAGGGTGAGATATCAGTTATGAGAGAGGCTTGCAGGTGTGCCAATGGCGTTGGAAGTGGAAGTACATGATAGTAGGTTATATTGTAATATAGCTCACAAATATGGAACCAATTTAAATATGTGGTTCTGCGAAATTGTTTATTAAAATAGTATTTCCTACAAAATTATGACATCTTACATACAGTTATGTGAAATTTACTCAACTATGTATGACCTATTGGGTTGGATCGTTGTCAACACTCAACAGCAGTTCAGTAGTGCACAAGGGCGATGAATCTAAAATAATCGTTAGGTGGAGCAAAATAGGATATGCACAGACTTGACGTTACTTAATGACAAGACTATGGTGATCAAATCAACAGTTCAATGAAGAACAAGTGCTCAGAACTTTGTAAGCTTATTACTTAAGTAAAAGGAATTGTAAGCTTATTAAATAAAGGGCAAAAGGAGATAGAGAAAATAGGTAAAGCTACTTTACTTCAATTAATCTCTCCACTTTTACTAATTTAATAGCGATTTGCATCTCTTGTCAATTCTAGATGCTTAGTTGCCTCCCAAAGATGGTACTAAAGTTGGCTAAATGTTCGCGTTATATGCCAAGGGCAGATGGGCACAACTACAGAGATTGTATTATTGGAGTTAAATATATATAGCCTTTTGAGAATCAATTCTCCACATACGTGCGTGATCTATAGACATTCACAAAACCTATTCTGATCTACATATATTCTCCAAAATCACACCTTTCCACAATAATTCAAGAGGTTCCATGTTCACTTCTAGTCAGCCATCCATACTGTTTTGTTTGAAAGAAAAGCATCTATTGTCACTGCCTGTTTTAGTTAGTATTTATGTTCATCTGCCATGCAGAAGTGAAAACCAAGTAGAAATATAACATGAACACATTTGCTCCGGGATAGGCAATTTCTTTTCATACCTTCATATGGAGTAATGTAACAGTAGGGTTATCACTTATCAGCAACGTCTCTCTTAAGAAAACTAATTTTGAATTAATATACTTCTATGGGTTCCAACATATTTATTTTGAATAAAACTAACATATCTATGTGACATCCCATAGGCCATAGGTGATGACCTATTAAATACTTAACTTAAAGTCGTGTGATTATAGCATGCATGTGCAGACCATTGGATAAAACCTAACTTTTCAGATTGACTGCCATGGAGACGGATATATCAATTCTTTAGCACCGCAAAGAATTGCATATATGATGAAGTTCATCTTTTTTAGATAATATATGATGCAATTTATCTTTTTTAGATAATATATGATGGAAGTCCATAGTGCCTATCTTTGGAGGGGCAACCAACCAATAGACCCTATGCCTTTCCCTCCAACCTTGAATAGACACATCAGTAGAGCACTACTCCTGTAGAAATGAGATCGCTCACATAGCATTTATCATACAACTTTTCCCTAAGGCCGTTCCCATCCCGGAACAGTGAACACGGAAAACGGAACGGTCCATTAGCGCGTGATTAATTAAGTATTTGCTAATTTTTTTTCAAAAATGAATTAATTTGATTTTTTTAAGCAACTTTCATATAGAAATTTTTTGCAAAAAACACACCGTTTAGCAGTTTGAAAAGCGTGCGCGCGGAATACGATGGAGAAGGGTTGGGAACCCTTGGGTCCGAACAGTAGAGCAAGTTTATGTCGATGCTTCTGGCCTGCTGACTTGAGGAGGAATCAATTCCACGCGGAAGAGCAAAGGGAAAGAGATTACAGACATTATCATTTGCAAATACTGTTTCCACTAAATAATGCTGGTTCATGATTCATGGAATGTCGATCCGACGCAGCAAATAAAAGACCAACTTGTGGAGATCAAATAATTCCTTCCTATGAATGGATACTGATTTGATGAAGGTGAAATTCAGTCCAAATTGCAGCTGAATGATACTCAGCTTTCATAAAAAAGTAAAAGATCCGAAGGTATTAGTTCTAATTTAATTATGATTTGCAAAGATTGTTCCCTGTGTCCCCTGAAGAATTTCCGTTCTCTGCTCCCTCAGAGGGAGCTCCAGTGTTGAGACTCGTCATTGCCAATTTAGATTTTTCATCTCGTGCTGCCGAAATATCATAGCTGTAGTTTTTTTTTTTTTTGTGTCGCCTACGTATTCTAGTTGGTGATTGGTAATTCGAAACAGCATGAAGTAAGATACCTTAAAGCTTGGGCACAAATGTGAACTAGATAATTATATTGGGATGACAAATTGACAATGACAAAGCTAGTCTTCATCTATGAAGCTCTAAGTTAAAACAAGTGCAAATCAAAAGCACTAAATTCCCATTCCCTTTCATCACTATGAATATAATCTATTCGATCCAATATTAAATTGGAAAGCAGCAACAATCCCAAAAAGAAAAGGAAAAAGTTAGCAGACTAGGTCAGTTCATCTTTTGATCTCTTGTTACAGTTAAACAATCTGACTTAAAGTATTAGCAGCTCAACTTTTAATATTCATGGTGATTGAAAGTGATAAAGGAGGCCAAGGGTAAGGGGAGAGGGACCAAATCGGTAGGGTACCTGGAGCAAATTTGGTAGGGTTTGCGACTGCGAGCCGCGCGATGGAAGCGGAGGTCTCGCGGCTACTCGCTTTGCCTCCTCCGCTCCTCCGCCTGCCCGGGCGGCCCTCGACGATCGCCGGAGCGCGAACCAATCACCGGCGAGGTCGTCGACGGCGCCGGCATTCAGGCGGCGTGCGCCTCCTCCCGCTCCCGCCCGTCGCAACCCCGACCTCCATCCCCACTTGCTCTCCTCCGCCGCTCTCTCCGGTGGAGAGCACGGCGGTGGCCGCCGTCGCCGGCGGCGGAGGCGGCGGCGGCGCGATCACGAGTTGGGCTATTTGGGCCGACGACGTTCTCAGTGATTTTCACTTGGAAAGAAATATGAATTTTTTTTCCCCAAAATGGAGAAATACGAATTTACAGTTTCAAAAAAAAAATCTAAAGTGAAACAAACTAACAAAGAAAGTTTAACCGGCCTAAAGTGAAAACATGAGTTAAACGGTGATGAAACATCAGTAAAAAAAAAATATGATCTAAAGTGAAATTTACTTTAATTTTTTTTCCACTCAATTTTCATGTACCAAAAGTTGATGAGGCGAGAAAAGAGAGATTATACCGGAAGGATGTCATAAAATAAAGGCCACTGTTTTTTCTTCTTTGCTAGAATTAGTCTCTTTCCTCATACTATATGTTGCATTTTCAGTTGAATTTTTGGGGAATCTTGATTAGTTATCATCATATCTATTTTTTTTTTCAAAAATTGTCATAGCCATTTGAATTATTTTCTGGAAGCTTTTGCACGTGTTTCTTATGTGGGCCAACTGATGGGCCATATGACTATCTGGGCTACGCCAAATATTATTTGGGCTAGAATTCTACATGGGGTTTCCTGGATTAATATTTCATGGATGACAATTTAAGCCTGCATCACAATTCACAATTGACAAACAACAATATGCAGATTTCCCCGGGATATTTAACTATTTGCTACTTTTAAGATATGGCAACTAAGAATTTGTCACTCGCAGTATATGATATGTGAGTCCAATAAAATATCTTTAATTGTCACTTGCAATAGTGGTAAATAGTTAAATATCTTGATTTTTTTTCTCTATCTATATCTATATGGACCTTTCTTAGGTCCTATTTAGGGGAGCTTCTAACCGCTGTAGCTTTTTCGAGAATCAGAAGCTCCCCCAAATAATTTATCTTTTGCTATAAATTCTAAGAAGCTATAGCTGTACAATTCAGAAAATAAATTAGAAGCCAGAAACTGGGAAACTCAGCTTTTCTAGATGTTGGCTACCAATCAACTGCTTCTCGGAATTTTAAGCTCCTCCAAACAGGCTATTAGTTGACCTCTTTCTTTCATATCCTAGTTGAAGGAATATGCGGTTTTAATCTAAGCTTCAGTATACTCTCTCTAACTTAAAATGGAGTAATCTGGTATGAAATATGATATATTTTAATACTACGAATCCTAATATTATTAGGTTGCTATATTTTAAGATGAAATGACGAGGGAGTATCTGCTACTATTAACATCATGATTAGTAGCCAGTTAGCCACAACAGAGCGAGATAAAGATATCCATGAAGGAAGCTCCTGCTCATATGCATAGCTTTTATTAGCACCCACACCTTAATTAATTGCGCTTAGGCATATCATCTCACAATTTTCACTGCATATAACACAGTGAACACACACATGCATGCAAGAACACAGAAGAGACAACACTGGTAGTATTCTCTCTGGGATAAAAAGGGCATGTCATTGATGCCATATTGCTGCAAATCTAGTTCGATTTTGTGAGAGTATATTCAGATTTAGCCCTGGCCTTTGCAGCCTCGAGGGAGTGCTTCCTGGACAGCTCAACCACCTTCTTCTCCCCGGCGATGAAGTAGGCCATGCCAGCAGCTGCATCATTAACCAAATCAACCATGAATTAATTTCCCAGATCTCTTAATTATCAGTTGCTGATCTTTTTCAAGCACTATTATCTGTTGTAGTAATTAGCTAGCATCAAACATTTTTACCGTAGGTGATGATGACTGTCTTGGCGACTGGGTTGCCCAGATTGGCCTTTGCCCACTTGGACATACGAACACTGGCAAACTGCAAGGGATCATATCAAAAGTTGCATTGGTTCAGAATAATTCAGATGTTGTTCGCATCCATGATAAATGTGCATTGCTCTGACAAGAACGAGCACATTGTGTTTTTTGTCACAAGAGTAGTTAATTATGATCCTGCTAATTAAATTAATTAATTAATCTGCTTGCACTCACGGTGGGGATCGCGGTGCAGACAGCAGTGACGGCCGCTGCTTTCAGCCCGGCAATGGCCGCCTCTGAAGTCAAAACAAAAACCATCCATATACAACATCAAACAACATCACATTGTTAGAATCTAACATGCAACGATCAAACATACAATCTTAGCAATAATAATCAGATATCGTGTTAATAGCTAGCTAAGCTAGGCAGCAGGAGAAGAAATCACCATGGGAGCTCTGCTTGGCCATGGCGAACTTCTGCTCGATGAGCTGGGAAGAATCCGTAGCCTTGTTCGACATCTCGATCAAAACACACCAGATCGACACACACTATCACACTAACCAACTAGTTAATTCAAGCTACTGAATGCGAGATCGATCGATCGATGGATGATTTGTGTGTAGAACAGCCATCAAATCCTCCAATTTATAGGCTTTTCAGACAGCAGCAGAAGCAGCAGGAGGAGGAGGAGTGCACCACCTGACGACACATTTCGTCAGGCAAAGAAAGAACAGCGAACCCCCGGTTTTGCCATGGCGGCCGCGACGAAGCCGCGGGCTCCTGGAGCCCGGACACGCCGGTTTCGCAGGATCACGCCGGCGGCGGAGGCGCAAACCACGTCCTCGGGCGCCGGGTGCAACAAGAACTCGGTGTGTTTGCTTGCTGAACTTTTGGCTGCATGCAGTGGCGTTTCTTGCCCTTTTGGTTGTGTGCACACTTCTGTTGATCTCTTTGAGTGTGAGAATGGGATGGATTAATATCCATTACTAATGAGACATATTTGGAACTGAATTTTTTGGATAAAGATTTTGGAAATGATGGCTTTGTAATTTTGGATTAACAGCTTTTTCTGGTAGCTATTTATGCCGGCCAAGAAACCTACATTGTCCTGTGGGCTTAATTAGGGGGGTTCACATGTTTATGTATAGTAAGGAGAACAATGTGCTACTGGTAAGTATAGACAAAAATGAAATGTGGAGATTTTTTTTTTTAATTTACCTCACACAATTTAACCGAGCCAATACTGCACTTGTTATTTGTCCACTCGTTTAAAAGGAAAATAGCACCAGCCAGGAGGATTTACATGCTCAAAATGTACTTAGATTACTTACTTGCAGAAGCACAAATATATATACGTGTCATCACCAGCCTAATTAATTGGTAGCAAAATTGTGACGAATCTAGAAAAAAAATTACTAGTGTCCCATATGGTGCTACCAATAGTCCAATTCATGTGTGATGAACTAACGCTACAAGTATCAACTAGAAGGGAGTACCTATAAAACATTCGACAGTTTTTTGAATGGAAAACTTTCAATTGTAACTACTATGTAATTACATTGTAACTACATTATAACTACTATGTAACTACAATATAAGTGATATGTAACTCATATATAACTCTGAAAAATTGGATGGATCAATTGGTTAGTTGAACGAGCATGCAAGCTACAGGTCTCGGGTTCGATCCTTGTCGCGAGCATCAGGTTTTTTTTTCCATTCCTCAACCTTAGAGTCCAACAAATCAGTATTGCGATGCCGCAATATTTGGTGACACCCGCTGGAGATGGATTTGATTCTATGGCCTCATGGGTGGGGCAAAATACAACTAGAAAACCAAGGCAACGAAAAATTGAAGTTAGGAACATTGATGGTGGATAAGTGGTGAAGACGAGGTACCATGGAGGAAAGACGAGGGAGCAAGCTGGAGGAGAAAGATAAGAGTAGAGGAGGATCACCGACAAGGGCGAAGGAGGCTAGGAGCATGCTCGGGGCTAGTCTTGTATAGCGTGTACACGCGCATACGTATGTATGCACATGTGGCACGAGGGGCGTGAGGTGCACCTGTTGGCGGTCTCAAATAAAGCGGTTGTGGGAACAAAAATAATCCCAATAAGAATTATTTCTAGGTGTGGAAGAAAATCAATATTACAGCCAGCTTTAGGTAACAAAAAAAATATGCCAACATTTCATAAATAGCTTATCTCGAAGAAAAATTTTAAGAATAAAAGCCATAGTTTTTTGCCATCAATTCTCGTATACTGCCCAAAATGATGAAAGCAAACATGGTTTGCTGTCCTACTGATTTTATTTTTCAAACACGTGTGCATTTCTTTTTTGTTTGAAAAATATAGAAGCAAAAAGAAAAGATAATACATCAGTATTTTTTTATACAACTTGCATCTATGAATGTCTATGTTGCAACTACAAAATAAAATTGAACTACTTTTTATTCAACAAGTGTTAATACATGTTAGTAGAAAAAAATAATGTAGCACCTCATCATACATGTGTATTTATCTTGGCTTTACAACCGTTGTTCAATTTACTTACAGATTATTTATAAGTATCAAACAAACTATCATGCAAGTTAAAGCGACCAGCAAAATTTACTTGACTATTAACCTAAAGGAAAATTAAGTAATTTAATTTTTAAACAACAAGGCTATATGGATATCAACTGCCTAATTATTTTTTCTCTTAATATTTTTTTTCTTTGGGATAGAGGAAGGTTCAGACTTCAGAGAGAAGGTTCTCTACTGCTTTACAAATTACAAGGTGAGATCCGCCCTCGTGTTTAGAACGCTGAATCGCGGTTTGCTGGGCCCAAGCTAACCAGCCATAAGTGGGCCTACATGATCTCGGCCCGCAATAGTAGGCCTATTCAGTTACCTTGCAGACTGGGCTAGGAACGAGATTGCCAATCAAATGGGCTGGCCACTTTGGCCCATTATCCGCAAAAGAAAAGCAGTGTGTTACAGGGGTACGGGCCGAACGCTCGGCGGCCCGCATGGAGTGCGGCCTATCCGCTAATTGGGAAAAGTACACCGAAGGTCCCTCAACTTGTCATCGAGTTAGAAAATCGTCCCCAAACCACAAAACCAGATATCCAGCGTCCCTGAACTAATCAAAACCGGTCACAATAAGTCCTTCGGTGGTTTTGACCCTGGTTTTCGTCTAGGTGGCAGCTGAGTCAATGTGGGACCCACGTGTCAGGATGCTACGTCATCTCTCTTTCCCCTCTTCTCTCCCTTCCTCAGATGGGGCCCACTTGTCAGGTGTCTCTTCTACCTCCTTCCCTGCGCCTACACAGAGAGGAGATGGAAAGGTAGGAAAGGAGGGCGTGGCTCCAGCGGCTCGGCGGCAGTGGCCGGCCGGCGGTGGGGAGGACGTCGTTGGGCCGAGGAGGTCCGACGGCCGGCCGGACCAGCGGCCTGCGACTCCCGCCGAGCTCGTTCGGGCTGAAACCAAAAAAGGGGAGAAAGGTTTTCAATGTCAAGGGCTTGCTTACAAAAACTTTGTTCGTTCCCATAGCCCTGAGTGATCTTACCAGTTTGGTTGGTTGGCAAGGGGTCTGGCAAATAGATGTAGGTTGCCTTTATTGCAGGTTCCTATTTTGGGGTATGCTTTGATCTTAATTAGGTTAAGATGATACACCAGCATTACTTTTTGTTATTTTATAAAGATTTTTTTACTTTTATCCAATAAAGAATTCAAGGCAGCACTAAATTTTTGCACTAAAACAGAAAACAATAAAATTTGATGCATTTTTAAGCGTGCCTAATTTTGCTCCCTGCTTTGATGTTATAATTTGGAATGGATGAACACATTCAGGTGTATTATATGTTCATGGTCATTGATGTGAAACATTTGGGAGGGTTGCCTTTTGCACATCATTTTTGTGGATAGCTAGCAGCTAAGCTGCTGGGTGGCATAATTGGGTTAATCTCTGAGAATGAACTAACCTAAACCTTGCTTCTTTGAAGTACAGGTATTGGGCGAATTTGCAGCTTAATTTGCCTTTCTATATAAAGGTTATGTTTATAACATGGAAATGGTTTTGATGTTTTCGGTTCGGTCTACAATTGGCCGTCGTAAACTGATTGTTTTTTTCCAATTGTTAATGAGCATCAGTTTGCTATAAATTTAAAAATTATAGCCAGTTATGTGTAGCACGCTTTGGTCTGAAACTTATGCATTAACTCTGAGTTCACTTACAATTTTGGCAAATTTGCTTTTAACTAACATGTATGTACAGGATGAAATATAAATGTGGATGATTACGAAGTTGCAACGGAATTCCAGTTTGAGACCAACTTAAAATGTGGAATATGGATATGGGGATGGTTTTAATGAATACCCATGACAACCCTAGGTAGGATGAAGGAGAGCCGGATTTAGTGTTGGGAGAGGAGGATGACACGTGGTGTTGGAGCATATTTTATAAACAATTCATGATGTAGGCCAATATAAGTTGGTTTTCTTATAGTAAGGTTCATCTCTCCAGTCCTACATCATTTTGCTACGATAGTGTATTATTCCTATATGTTTATATATTATTCATTGTCTATCAGCATTATGATTGGTGGCAGATGCTTGAACGAGAGAACTAGGAGAACAGATGTGGCATATTCAAGAAGACTGCTGACGAGAGAAGCTGGGAGAACCTAAGGATCTGGATGAAGACAGCATGTAACCGATGGACAAGTTGGCTTGTTTTTCCTATTTATTAAGATACGACAGTGGTTGTTTTGGTAGTGATGATGTTTTGATGGTGTAGGTTTTCATAAGTGGAAGACCTTCATGCTCCATCACGAGTTGGCTTGTTTTTTCTATTTTTATTAAAGATAGACAAGTGGTTGTTTTGGTAGTGATCGATGGTTTTGATGGTGGTTAGGTTTTTCATAAGATGGGAAGCCATTCATGCTCCATCTTGCGTGATGGCATATTAATCGTAGCTATTTTGTTCTTACAATTTGATGTCGATGCAAAGGCTCCAAAACATAATTTATTTTAGATTTTTTCTTTCTTTATGGGTTTATGGGATTAATACTTGTGATATGTTTGAACATAGCGGTTACGGGTTCGGAGTTTGGCTCTCCTCTCTGTAGCTTGTGTTTGTGCGGTTGGCATGTGGTGTCGGGAGCTGCGCTTTTCACATCCTTCTCGACAGCTTGCTATCGAATAAAAAAAACCTTCTCAGTAACTTTTTTTCCTCATCTTAATGACATTGGGATACCTCCTTCAGGTCCATTCCCGACAAAAAAGATATTGTTTGAACATTAGAAGTCAGAAACAACTTTTTGAAACAATCTATTGTTACCTTTTGGTTTGTTTGCTTTATCATTACTAAATAACGTCGTTAGCAGTTAGGCACGTTGCCATATTACTAGTGGTACTATAGTTCGATAGACTCGTCCAGAATTTAACGGGTGGTCCTATGGTCCCCGGACCCACCAAAAATTATTTGGCGTTACAGGCTTCAGGTAGTTATACTTGTAACTCTACTATAAAAAAATTTAAGATGTTTTTACCTGGTACTTTGATACGTCATCCGTGTTTAATAAGTCGGTTTTAAGTTCGTTCACTTTTTGAAAAAAAACATATGCTGGTATTTTGAGTCGGCGTTTTTAAATACAAGATAGGGGTTGTATAAGAAATCTCTTTTAAAAAAAATCGCACGCTAACTTAGATGATCGAAACTCATAATTGCCAATTCTGAATTTTATAGAAAAAATATATATACCAAGCGAATTCTCGTACTGAATTTCACCTCTAACTGAGACTTAAACCTAAACTAGTATAGCAAATGAATAAATAACGATTAAAATAACCTTCACCTCATTAATAATACACGAGGTATTTAGTATTTTTTATAGTAAAAAAGAAAAAAAGAAAAAGAAAAGAAAGAGGCGAAGTCGAAGCGATGCGTCGTTTTGCTTACGGTTATCACCCTTCGCGCGTCTCTCCGCAACGAACTGCCTGTCGTGGTGGGCGCCTGCCATCTTGCTTGCCACGCCTGCTGCGGTCTCCACACGTACGCTGCGTCTCTGCCGGCCGCCTTTGGCTGGTAGGGTGAGGGGCACTAGGTGGGCAAGCATCATATCAGCGACACTGGCGGATGCAGATGCGGGGCTGCCGACCCCGGTGGCAGCTGGGTGCGGCGCACTGGCTTTCCGACGTACGTTGTGGGGCAACAGCTAGCTAGCGTCGCAAGCAAGAATGCAAGGATATGGTTAGCCGTATTGGCAGGTGACTAATGATTAAAGCAATTCAGATCGTTATTAGTTTAATGAAAATATCAGTAACATAATTAATCTTTAAAAACTTTTGTTATTTATAGTCTAAAATTTTAAAAAGTAAGTTTGACTTTGACTATTCTAAAATACTTAAAATTTTTGGGACGTGACGGAAGACGTAATCTTCTTTTTAAATATTTTAGTCGTATAGTATCATATTGGCATAGTTAAATTTATGGTGTTTTATAAATTTTTCTATAAGTCGGACCGTCTATGCCTCTAAAAATATACACCAAGTTTGGCTAGAGTAGCTTTTTAGGGGGATCTGCGTGGACTAATGGTATACTATCGTTAATCATTAGAAGGCCGCGTATCATCATGGAGGATTGCATGGGTTAATTAGAAGGCTTTTGGAGTCATAAGGAATATCGCGTCGTGCTAAGGTTTTTGGGCTAAGGAGACAAAATGATGCGGGATAGGAGGCAAGGTTGAATAAATTAGGACCAAGAGATAAGAAAAGGAAGGGAGGAGAACGGGGGCGGTGGGGGGGTGGGGGGGGGGGGAGGAGAGAAATTCGTTGGATATTAACTTATAAAATTTCATGTTCAACTGCTGTACACTTGCTCAACAAAATGATGTATTTGTCCACATGATAACCACGTGTGCAGGGTGGGCTTAGTGGTGTTTGATCCAGGGACTAATTTTAGTCTTGTCTATCGCTTTGTACACTAATTAGATGTATTAAACGTGACTAATAATACAAAACTAATTGCATAAATGAAGCTGATTTCACGAGACAAATTTTAAGCCTAATTAATCCATAATTAACAATGTTTACTGTAGCATCACATAGCTAATTATGGATTATTAGGCTTAATAGATTCGTCTCGCGATTATTTCCAGAGGTTATGGAATGGGTTTTGTTATTAGTGCTACACGTTTATTATTCTAATTAGTTCCAAACATCCGATGTGGATCCCAAAACAGGGCCTTTTAAACTACTTAACATGTTTCCTTTACTAGTGTGTACAGCTTCTCGCTACTATTGCAGCTAACCCAACATCAGGTGTTTGCAATTTTTCCGGTCCCATAATTTTTAATGGAGAAACGCAGTTAGAGAAAACCCCCCAGTAAAGAATTATATTAAAAGAGGATAAATACAAAGAAGAATTACAATAGGTTTAACCAGGAGGATATAGGAGAGATCTTCATCTAAATTTAAACGGTAAAGAAGGAGAGGGAGGTCATTCTGAAGTTCCCCCGCATGACGCTATTTTGCCCAATTTCCAACTTTTTCTTTTTTTTTTATGTTTGGTAAAAATGCTTCAATTTTGTTTAAAAAAAAACGTTCCAAAAAATTGTAGATTCAGGCGCGCCCCGCAGAAATATGCAAAACAAACTGCAAACTGTAACCCCTACCAGTGTTCACAATTTCAGATCATTTCGGTTCTATCGGACCCCCACATGATATTATTTCAAGCCGAAATTTTATTTTTTTTCATTTTTTGCATCAATTTAGTAATATTTTTATTCAAATTTGATTCAATTTCATTTAAAAATTCATATATTTCGGACGGTACTATTCGGCCCCACCGATACAAAACACTAACCGAAAAGATAAAACCCTGACCCCTACTATACATTAAACAAATTATATCGAGGATATCACATTTCAATTCAGGTAGTATATTCAGTAACCAAATGCATGCCTCATCTGTCTTTGTACTTATCTTTAGCTTATCTCTGATGATTGCAATATATTTATTGTATATGTATCTTTAGAAAGCTGATTCATCCTGCAATTACCATAACTCCAATTCAAATTATACTCACATTTTATCATTTGGATATATCTATAAAGGGCATAAATATAGTAATATCACCACTCACCTACACATCTTGGTCATACACTTCACTTCGGTAGTATACTCCAAGCTAAGCTTAGCACAAACATGGCGAAACTCATCTTCCTCCTCGCAGTGGGCATTTGCATCCACCCTCCTCGTATCCATCGCCGGCGCAGCCGACCAACTCGACCTCTGCCGTCGCCGTTCGGCCGACCCGACGGCGTACGACATGCTGCGAGAGGTTCGGCTTCCCCGTCGGCATCCTCCGCAGGGCGTGCAGGGGTACAAGCTCGCGACGGACGGGTCCTCCTTCGAGGTGTACCTCGCCGGCGACTGCGAGTCCGGGCGGCGAATAGAGTACGTTGCTCACTACAGCAGCCGCGCGTCGCCGGCCAGATCGCCGCCGGCTCCATCACCTCCCTGGGAGGGGGTGAAGTGAGGGGGCGTTCGCGTGGCTCGCATCTGGAGGTCGGCGTCGACGGCGACAACATCAAGCTCCACGTCGGCCTCTACACCGCCACTTGTCGCCGGCGACCAGCTCGCCGTCAGCCCCCAGTGCAACCTGACGGCGCCGGCGATCGATTTGATTCATATTTCTCTTAATTAATTGTTGCAGTGTTGTTATAGTTTGATGTGTTCAAGTAAGAGTAATCATTACGTTATTTTGTTACTGTCATGGAGGTACTCGCGAGTACCAACGAGATTAATTCCAGATACATAACGTCGTTGGTACCTCCTTAAGTATTGTCAGAAGAAGATTGTAATGTGGTTATGTTGAAGAGCTGCGATAATTTGAGAGAGAATGATGGAAATGGGTGGTGATGTTTTATAAGAACTTTAATACATGGGGAGAGAAAATTTGTGTGCATGGATAAATGTTTTTTTTATTATTTTTTGTGTTGCTAGTAACAGTACACAGAAGAAGAGCATTCCATGTCGACGGATGGCATTTTTGTTACTCATAAATGGTTGCATAAAGATTAGCCTCATATATTCGTGGAATGCAAAATAGCAAAACCATCAACAACTTCTGTAATTAAGAGAGAGATTACATATATGTGTATTTAATATGGTTGCATAATATATCCATATAGGGAATTCCGTGGGCATAAAAAATTAGTCTATATTGAATACTTGAAACGCTGCTTGCTTCTCTATTTTATTATTAGAGGTGCACGTGGCAACATGAGAGTGTTTGAGGGAGCCACGTGGCAGCTGAGAGCGTTTATAGGGAATTTTATAGATTTTAGTAAATTAACTAGATAGAAGATAGATAGATAGATAGATAGATAGATAGATATGGTTTACATATATCCTAGGGAATTCAGTGGAAAAAAAATAGTCTATATTGAATACTTGAAATGCTGCTTGCTTTCATTTAGAAACAAAAGCCAAAAATCCTACAGTGTCGATTTAATACTATATTTTGCGACCGGATTGATTATTGGGCATTTTGCACAAGGAGAAGCGAACGCAAAGTGACTACTATAGGGATCGCAACTGCTAAAGCAAGTGGCATGTGAGTGTTCGAGAGAAACTTGGATGGAACTTCACAACGGCAGAAGGGTTACAATGAAGAGTCATTTGCTCGTCAAAAAAAAAGAAAAAGAAGAGTCTTGTTCGTAGAAGAGGACCCATGGCTGTATGATAAAACTAGACGAAATTTGCTACAAGACATTTAAATTATGTGGTCTTTAGTGGTGGACATCGCAAAAGTTTGGTTCAATCAGTGTGGTTATGATTTTCCTTTAGCATTAGTTGGTCGAGGTGGTTTGGTGTTTAGATGTGTTGTTTAGCCAGATGGTGGGGTGGGAGCATCTGCGCGAGCTAAAGAAAAAAGGTTTGATTGTACAGCTATTAGTTTAGATCTTGCAGAGGTGTGAGGTGATGCTCTGTAATGCTCCCGCTGCATTTCTAGTACTCCTTTGTTCCAAAGTATAGTAAGTTTTGGCTACGAATCTAGATAAAGAGTTGTTATATTTTGAAATAGATGGAGTAACAGAAATGGGAGGGAATGTCAGAGCAGATGGTGTAATGCTGAGTATTCAGCTTGCAGCTAGCTGCACTCAGCATGTTTCTGCTATTTTGTCATGGATGTGAGCGCCACTGAAATAGTCCGGAGGCACCAGAATTCAGTTGAGCGTTTCATCCGTTTCTTTTCAGTTCTCTTGACCGAATAAGAGGAAAAAGAAGCTAAGACGTTGCTGAAAGTTTGCAGCACAAAACCCTGTCCGCTTGCCTCTGTCCGTTTTCTTCAGTTTCGTCAGACACTGTAGCAGTTCTACAACCTGTTCAGGTTAGCAGCGATTCACTGAGCGACAGTACGAGAATTTCTGACAAAGAAATCGTTCTCTTTCTTTCCCAAAAAAATAAAAAATGAGTGTCTTCTGATTTCGGCAGGAGACATAAATCTCCTCAAAGGCTGAGTTCGAACTTATGTTATCCTCATGGAAAATGAGGTGGACCTATTAGCGCATTAATAATTAGGTATTAGGTCAAAATATTTAAAAATAATTAAATAATTTTTAAAGAAACTTTCCCATAATTTGTTTTACCAAAAAACGTATTGTTTAGTGGTTGGAAAGTGTGCATGCGAAAACGAGAGGGGTAAAAAGTTTGGTGAAATGGGAGGAAAGAACAAAATCGCTGCTAATGGGCTGAGAACTATATGGGCCTTAGTTGCAGGCCTTCGATAAATGGAAAAAGTACACCGAAGGTCCCTCAACTTGTCATCGAGTTACAAAATCGTCCCCCAACCGAACAAATATCCGACGTCCTGAACTAATCAAAACGGTCACAATAGGTCTTGGTGGTTTTGACCCGGTTTTTCCTACGTGGCGGCTGAGTCAGCGTGGGACCCACATGTCAGGATGCCACGTCATCTCTCTTTCTCTCTTCTCTCCTCCTCAGATGGGGCCCACTTGTCAGGTGTCTCTTCTACCTCCTTCCCTGCGCCAACACAGAGAGGAGAGGAGAGGGAGAGGTAGGGAAGGAGGACGTGGCTCAGCGGCTCGGCGCAGCGGCCGGCCGGGCGTGAGGAGACGTCGTCGAGGCGAGGAGGTCCGACGGCCGGCCGGACCAGCGGCCAGCGCCTCCTCGCGAGCCGTTCGGGCTACCCATCCTGGAGGTGAGGCGGCGTCGAGACTCGAGATGGGATGGAGGTGAGGCGGCGCCATGCGTCCTCGCCGGATTGGCCGACGGCGCCATGCTGCTGGTGCCGACGGCCATGCGTCACTGACGAACAACCATTTAAGATTAGATTAAAGACATGATGCATGCTACTACAAATATTATCAAGCCAATGCATTTGATCGATGATACTGCTACTCGTCTGCTTGCTGTGTGCCATCGCGTCTCAGGAATGCAGCAACCAAACTGCCGGATCATCACTCGTTCGTCCGCAGATGGTCGTCTGGTCGGTTGATCGATCATGAAACAGAAAAACGAGAAATCGATCGATCAGTGCCTCAGTGGTGAGTGAAACATCGGTCGTGCAATGGAGCCATGGATGCAATGCAACGTACGTACGTTGTTGTGGTAGCGCGACGCGGCGCCGGCGATGGCGAGATCGGGGACGAGGCGGCGGCGGTGGGGATGGAGATGGAGAGCTGCGTGCCGTTCCACGGCGTCCTCCCGTCGTCGCTGCGCGGCCACTCGTCCAGAAAATCGCCGCAGGGGCTTCTCCGTCGTCGTCGCCGACGTGGTGTCGTGGTGGTGGTGGTCCGCCGGTTTGTCCAAGCTCAGGTCGGCGGCGCCGCCGAGGGTGAGGCAATGCTCCTTGGACGACACAGCCATAGCCGCCGGACGCCGAGAAGAGCTGTCGTGCTGGTGTGGCGCGTACCTGTGGTAGGACGGCGGCGGCGACGTCGAGGCATGGAAGGAGTCGAGGTGGAGCTGGAAGAGGAGCTCCGCCACGCCGCCGCCGCTGTAGCTGGGCGCGTCGTCGTGCGCCGGCGGCGAGATGGAGAGCGCGGACGGCCGGTAGACGGCGGCGGGGCGGAGGGCGCCATTTCCACAGGCTTTCTTGAAAGGTTCTTGCCGTCCTAGCCGATGGAACCGAGGCGGAGGTAGAGGAGCGGGCCGTGGCGCGCGGCGAGGCGGTGGAGTGCCTGGTGCGGCAGCGGCGTGAGCATGTGGAGGTGGCCCAGGATGGG
>CM020183.1:2030683-2187978 GCA_009805545.1 Oryza longistaminata
GCGGCGGCGGAGACGGCGGCGACCAGCGGGTCGGGAGGAGGTCGGCGGGGCGAGGAGGGAGAGGAGAAGGTCCGGCGGTTGACTCGCCCCGCCGCCGCTCCGCTCCGCTGGCAGCGCGCTCGTCTGCCGCCGCCGGTGCTCCGCTCCGCCGGCCGCCCGCTCTCTACGCGCTCGTCGCTGCAAATACTGGCTCAGCATCGTCCACAACAAGAAGAACAGGCTCTTCTACCTGCTACGCTGTTAGCACACAAGAGAACACTCTTAGGCTGTGTTTGCAATCCCATGTTCCCAACCCCTCTCCCTCGTTTTCCGTGCGCACGCTTTTCAAACTGCTAAACGGTGCGTTTTTGTAAAAAAGTTTCTATACGAAAGTTGCTTAAAGAAATCATAATGATCCATTTTTTAAAAAAAATAGCAAATACTTAATTAATCGTACGCTAATGGATCGCTCCGTTTTTCGTGATCACTGTTCCGGATTGGAAACTGGTTCTAGCGAACACAGACGTACTCACACCTGGTGAATACACATGCACGAGAGTAGGCAAAGAACACAAGGTATTTGTGCTGCACAACCGCAACCTTTTCTGGCACTGCACACGGCAGTGTTTTTTTTTCAATGCACATAATCAACCTCAAAGTACATCCTTAAATAGACCAGCTAGCAGCCCACGTTATGCATACATAAGAAAACATGCAAAAGCAAATACTAAGTCTAGATTATTTCTAACATACGCTATTGCGGCTCCATCTCTCACCTCACCGCCGTGGCGTCGGCGTCGTCCGTCGTCGTCTCCATCTCCGGTAGCGCGAACCATCTTGCGCTCGCCGCCGCAGCCGCATCACTCCTCTTGATCCCAAACCCACACAGTAGCTCGCAGTCATGCCGCGCGGCGAGCTCCTGCGTGTGACGCGGCGGTGGCACGAGACAACGATCATCACTCCGGCGGACGCATCCAACAACAGGGCGCACCTGAAGCACGTTGTCTTCACGACGAGCGTCGAGGTCGAGGAGACTTCTTCGCCTTCGCGAGCCCGAGAGCAAAACCAGGTCGAGTGTTGCTATCGCGTCCTTCTCTGCCACCACCGCCGCGCGGCTTACACCGTTACACGTCTTCTTCGCCGCCGCCTCGCTTCTCCGCCTCGCGGCCACCGGGCCGCCCTCGTCGCTTCCCCTACCAGCGTCGCGGCCCTCGTACGGCCGCCGCGGAGCTTCGCCGTGCTGCCGCTGCCGCCGCCGCCGACTGCCGTCGTGGCGCCGCCCTCTCACCTCTCCCGGCCGACCGGCCTACAGCCAAGAGAGAGAGAGAGGGGGAATCGAGGAAGAGAAGAGGGGAGAGATGACTCAGCCTGACATGTGGGGTCAAGTGGGTCCCACGCTGACTCATCCGCCACGTAGGATAAAACCGGGGTCAAAACCACGAAGGACCTTATTGTGACCGGTTTTGATTAGTTCAGGGACGCGGATATCTGGTTTTGTGGTTTGGGGACGATTTTTAACTCGATGACAAGTTGAGGGACCTTCGGTGTACTTTTCCCAAATTGCGGATAGGCCGCACTCCATGCGGGCCGCCGAGCGTTCGGCCCGTACCCCTGTAACACACTGCTTTTCTTTTGCGGATAATGGGCCAAAGTGGCCAGCCCATTTGATTGGCAATCTCGTTCCTAGCCCAGTCTGCAAGGTAACTGAATAGGCCTACTATTGCGGGCCGAGATCATGTAGGCCCACTTATGGCTGGTTAGCTTGGGCCCAGCAAACCGCGATTCAGCGTTCTAAACACGAGGGCGGATCTCACCTTGTAATTTGTAAAGCAGTAGAGAACCTTCCTCTGAAGTCTGAACCTTCCTCTATCCCAAAGAAAAAAAATATTAAGAGAAAAAATAATTAGGCAGTTGATATCCATATAGCCTTGTTGTTTAAAAATTAAATTACTTAATTTTTCTTTAGGTTAATAGTCAAGTAAATTTTTGCTGGTCGCTTTAACTTGCATGATAGTTTGTTTTGATACTTATAATATCTGTAAGTAAATTGAACAACGGTTGTAAAGCCAAGATAAATACACATGTATGATGAGGTGCTACATTATTTTTTTCTACTAACATGTATTAACACTTGTTGAATATAAAAAGTAGTTCAATTTTATTTTGTAGTTGCAACATAGACATTCATAGATGCAAGTTGTATAAAAAAAATACTGATGTATTATCTTTTCTTTTTGCTTCTATATTTTTCAAACAAAAAAGAAATGCACACGTGTTTGAAAAATAAAATCAGTAGGACAGCAAACCATGTTTGCTTTCATCATTTTGGGCAGTATACGAGAATTGATGGCAAAAAACTATGGCTTTTATTCTTAAAATTTTTCTTCGAGATAAGCTATTTATGAAATGTTGGCATATTTTTTTGTTACCTAAAGCTGGCTGTAATATTGATTTCTTCCACACCTAGAAATAATTCTTATTGGGATTATTTTTGTTCCCACAACCGCTTTATTTGAGACCGCCAACAGGTGCACCTCACGCCCCTCGTCCACATGTGCATACATACGTATGCGCGTGTACACGCTATACAAGACTAGCCCCGAGCATGCTCCTAGCCTCCTTCGCCCTTGTCGGTGATCCTCCTCTACTCTTATCTTCTCCTCCAGCTTGCTCCCTCGTCTTTCCTCCATGGTACCTCGTCTTCACCACTTATCCCACATCAATGTTCCTAACTTCAATTTTTCGTTGCCTTGGTTTTCTAGTTGTATTTTGCCCCACCCATGAGGCCATAGAATCAAATCCATCTCCAGCGGGTGCCACCAAATATTGCGGCATCGCCATACTGATTTGTTGGACTCTAAGGTTGAGGCGACCTGTATCCGGTAACATGATTACTCAATTGAAGTTCAAATCACTTGCATGATCAATTTGTTTCCCCTCTAGCTACATCTTCTTTCTTTCATTTGCCTTTGATACTATTATTAGAGGTGGGTTTTTCCTTTTTATTTTTTTTTTGGAGGGCAGGGTATGCGGGGGATGGTTTTTTTTTTTTGGCGGGGGGGGGGGGGTGCCAGGAATAGCATGCAAAATTTGCAATCTCAATGTTTCTAGTTGCGGATTTGCTATCTTACTGTCAACAGTTTTTAGGGGTGAAACTGTCAAATTTTTACCGTACGATATGCTTTGAGATTTGTGCTGTGGAGGAAAAAATGGAAAAAAAACCTGATGCTCGCGACAAGGATCGAACCCGAGGCCTGTAGCTTGCATGCTCGTTCACTAACCCAATTGATCCATCCAATTTTTCAGAGTTATATATGAGTTACATATCACTTATATTGTAGTTACATAGTAGTTATAATGTAGTTTACAATGTAATTACATAGTAGTTACAATTGAAAGTTTTCCATTCAAAAAACTGTCGAATGTTTTATAGGTACTCCCTTCTAGTTGATACTTGTAGCGTTAGTTCATCACACATGAATTTGGACTATTGGTAGCACCATTATGGGACACTAGTAATTTTTTTTCTAGATTCGTCACAATTTTGCTACCAATTAATTAGGCTGGTGATGACACGTATATATATTTGTGCTTCTGCAAGTAAGTAATCTAAGTACATTTTGAGCATGTAAATCCTCCTGGCTGGTGCTATTTTCCTTTTAAGGGTGGAACAAATAACAAGTGCAGTATTGGCTCGGTTAATTGTGTGAGGTAAATTAAAAAAAAAAATCTCCACATTTCATTTTTGTCTATACTTACCAGTAGCACATTGTTTCTCCTTACTATACATAAACATGTGAACCCCCTAATTTAGCCCACAGGACAATGTAGTTTTTCTGGCCGCATAAATAGCTACCAGAAAAAGCTGTTAATCCAAAATTACAAAGCCATCATTTCCAAAATCTTTATCCAAAAAATTTCAGTTCCAAATAGTCTCATTAGTAATGGATATTAATCCATCCCATTCTCACACTCAAAGAGATCAACAGAAGTGTGCACACAACCAAAAGGGCAAGAAACGCCACTGCATGCAGCCAAAAGTTCAGCAAGCAAACACACCGAGTTCTTGTTTGCACCCGGCGCCGAGGACGTGGTTGCGCCTCCGCCGCCGGCGTGATCCTGCGAAACCGGCGTGTCCGGGCTCCAGGAAGCCCGCGGCTTCGTCGCGGCCGCCATGGCAAAACCGGGGGTTCGCTGTTCTTTCTTTGCCTGACGAAATGTGTCGTCAGGTGGTGCACTCCTCCTCCTCCTGCTGCTTCTGCTGCTGTCTGAAAAGCCTATAAATTGGAGGATTTGATGGCTGTTCTACACACACAAATCATCCATCGATCGATCTCGCATTCAGTAGCTTGAATTAGCTAGTTGGTTAGTGTGAGTGTGTGTCGATCTGGTGTGTTTGATCGAGATTGTCGAACAAGGCTACGGATTCTTCCCAGCTCATCGAGCAGAAGTTCGCCATGGCCAAGCAGAGCTCCCATGGTGATTCTTCTCCTGCTGCCTAGCTTGGCTAGCTTATTAACACGATATCTGATTATTATTATTGCTAGATTTATGTTTGATCGTTGCATGTTAGATTCTAACAATGTGATTGTGTGTTTGATGTGGTATATGGATGGTTTTTGTTTTGACTTCAGAGGCGGCCATTGCCGGCTGAAAGCAGCGGGCCGTCACTGCTGTCTGCCACGCGATCCCCACCGTGAGTGCAAGCAGATTAATTAATTAATTGATTAGCAGGATTTTATAATTAACTACTCTTGTGACAAAAAAACACAATGTGCTCGTTCTTGTCCGAGCAATGCACATTTATCATGGATGCGAACAACATCTGTGATATTCTGAACCAATGCAAACTTTTGATATGATCCCTTGCAGTTTGCCAGTGTTGTATGTCCAAGTGGGCAAAGGCCAATCTGGGCAACCCAGTCGCCAAGGACAGTCATTCATCACCTACGGTAAAAATGTTTGATGCTAGCTAATTACTACAACAGAAATAGTGCTTGAAAAAGATTCCAGCAACTGATAATTAAGAAGATCTGGGAAATTAATTCATGTTGATTTGGTTAATGATGCAGCTGCTGGCATGGCCTACTTCATCGCTGGGGAGAGAAGGTGGTTGAAGCTGTCCAGGAAGCACTCCCTCGAGGCTGCAAAGGCCAGGGCTAAATCTGAATATACTCTCACAAAATCGAACTAGATTTGCAGCAATATGGCATCAATGACATGCCCTTTTTATCCCAAGCGAGAATACTACCAGTGTTGTCTCTTCTGTGTTCTTGCATGCATTGTGTGTGTTCACTGTGTTATATGCAGGAAAATTGTGAGATGATATGCCTAAGCGCAATTAAATTAGGTGTGGGGCTAATAAAAGCTATGCATATAGCAGGAGCTTCCTTCATGGTATCTTTTTCTCGCTCTGTTGTGGCTAACTGGCTACTAATCATGATGTTAATAGTAGCAGATACTCCCTCGTCATTTCATCTTAAAATATAGCAACCTAATAATATTAGGATTCGTAGTATTAAAATATATCATATTTCATACCAGATTACTCCATTTTTAAGTTTAGAGAGGAGTATACTGAAGCTTAGATTAAAACCGCTATTCCTTCAACTAGGATATGAAAGAAAGAGGTCAACTAATAGCCTGTTTGGAGAGCTTTAAAATTCCAGAGAAGCAGTTGATTGGTAGCCACATCCTAGAAAAGCTGAAGTTTCCCAGTTTCTGGCTTTCTAATTTATTTTCTGAATTGTACAGCTTATAGCTTCTTAGAATTTATAGCAAAAGATAATTATTTGGGAGCTTCTTGATTCTCGAAAAAGCTACAGCGGTTAAGAAGCTCCCCTAAATAGGACCTAAGGAAGGTCCATATGATATAGGATAGAAGAAAAAAATCAAGATATTTAACTATGTTACCACTATTGCAAGTGGACAATTAAAGATATTTTATTGGACTCACATATCATATTGCCGACGTGAATAATTCTTTATTGCCCTATCTAAAAAAGTTAGCAAATAGTTATATCCCGGGGAAATCTGCATATTAGTTGTTTGTCAATTGTGAATGTGGTGACTGCAGGGCTTAACTAATTGTCATCCATGAACACCATATTAATCCAGGGAAAACCCCATGGTAGAATTCTAGCCCAAATAATATTATGGCGTAGCCCAGATAGTCGATAGGCCCATCAGTTGGCCCACAGTAAGAAGAACCACGTGCAAAGCTTCAGAAATATTCAAAGGCTATGACAATTTTTAAAAAAAAAATAGATATGATTGATAAACTAATCCAAGATTCCCCAAAAAGTCAACTGAAAATGCAACATATAGTAGTGAGGAAAGAGACATAATTCTAGCAACAAGAAGGAAAAACAGGTGGTGGCCTTTATTTTATGACAGTCCTTTCCGGTATAATCTGCGTGTCTTTTCCTCGCCTCATTCAACTTTTGGTACATGAAATTAAGTGGAAAAAAAATTAAAGTAAAATTTCACTTTTAGATCATATTTTTTTTTTACTGATGTTTCATCACCGTTTAACTCATGTTTTCACTTTAGGCCGGTTATAACTTTCTTGTGGTTAGTTTGTTTCACTTTAGACTTTTTTTTTTTTGAAACTGTAAATTCGTTATTTTCTCCATTTTGGGGAAAAAAAATTCATATTTCTTTCCAAGTGAAAATCACTGAGAAACGTTCGTGGCCCCAAATAGCCCAACTGTGATCGCGCCCGCCGCCCGCCTCCGCCGCGCGCGACGGCGGCCACCGCCGTGCTCTGTCCACCGAGGAGCGGCGGAGGAGAGCAATGGGGATGGAGGTCGGCGTTGCGACGGGCGGGGAGGGGAGGAGGCGCACGCCGCCTGAATGGCCGGCGCCGTCGACGACCTCGCCGGCCGTGATGGTTTCGCGCTCCGGCGATCGTCGAGGGCCGCCCGTGGCAGGCGGAGGAGCGGAGGAGGCAAAGCGATAGCCGGCGAGACCTCCGCTTCCATCGCGCGGGCTCGCCAGTTCGCAAAACCCTTACACCGCGTTGCCCGTCGCCAGCCGCCAACGCCCGTTCGTCTCCGCGTTCGTCGTCGGGGCCGTCGCGCTCATTGCCGTGCCATTCGCCGTCCCTCCCGCGTCGTTGTTCGCCCGCCACGTCGGGCGCGTCGTTGCCGAGCGCGAGGAGCGTGACGGCGGCCATGGACGGGGAGAGGCAGAGGTGGCCCGCGATGCGGGAGACCGCAGGGGAGAAGTGGGACCCCGCGGCGGCGGCGAGGACGCGGAAGTTGAGGAGGAGCGCGAGCAACGGGAGGGAGGCGCGGCGGTCCTGGGCAGAAGAGGGGAAAGAGATTAAGAGAGAGGGTGGTGACGTGGACACCGGACATTGTGGGGTCCATGTGGGGCCCACGCTGACTCAGTCGTCACGTAGGACAAAACCGGGATCAAAACCACCGAAGGATCTATTGTGACCGGTTTTGATTAGTTCAGGGACGCCGGATATCTGGTTTTACGGTTTGGGGACGATTTTGTAAATCGATGACAAGTTGAGGGACCTTCGGTGTACTTTTTCCCCGCTAATTTGTACGCGGGGTGGGACCGGAGGAGTGTATTTATGGGCTGAGAACTTCTCGGCCCATTAGAGCGGCGCCCTTTCAGCGGCTCTGAACAGTGAGCTTGTACAGTGATAAGGCCTATGGGCCACATGTTTTCCTCTTGAGGATACGGACCATGTGTTTGTAGTACAGTACCTTAATTTGTTGCCGAGTTTTAAAATTCATCCATAAACCAAAATATCAGATATAATAAGGTATATCAATTTAAAAAACTAGATCACCTGAAAACCTAAGCAGTAGTATACATGATTTTAGCTGACGTGGCAAACCAGTCAGCATGGGCACTACATGTCAGTGACCTTTATCTCTCTCCTCATCCCATTTGTTCCCATCTCACCAGGATGGTGGCCAATGGTGGCCGGTGAGGAGGACGGTGGTCAGCAGGAAGAAGCTAGCTCGACCATTCTCCCCAAACCTACGCTGACGGCCGCGGGGCCATAGGGTGTGGGGCACGGCGACAAGCGATGGACGGTGAGAAGGACCGCATTCGTCTCCCTCCTCACCACACCCCTCCCTTGACATCCTTCCGCATCATTGACCTCCTCGGCGATCGTGGACTTTGCAATGGTGAGGTCGGCATCCGCAAGGAGTTTGCCTTCGGCTTCCTCGCCGTGCCACTATCCACTACAACTACCACTTCTTAGGATGAGCCCGCAGAGGTGCCATCACTGAATGGTGTGGACCCGAACACGTTTGAGAAGGAGATGATGGGGCTCACTCGCATATTCCCTAGCAGAATCATGACAGTGGAGTAGGCGAGGGCACCGGAGATGGTGGTGCTCGTCAAGAACCCCAAAACCGCCTACCACATGTACTGCGAGATAGTGCAGCGCATCACCGAGATGTTGTCGCCGCCTGTCGTTGGTGTCATCCTCCTCACCGGTCATCGCTGGCTGCCGCTCCTCACTGTCCACCGCCAAGCGCCGCCCTGGTGAGATGGGAACAAAGGGGGAGGGAGAGAGAGAGAGAGAGAGGTGAAGGGAGATAACAGTCATTGACATGTTGGGTTCATGTGTCCCACGCTAACTCAACTTACAACGTCAGTGAAAACTGAATATAATACCGCTTAGGACCACTGATGATCCGGTTTTATAAATTGAAAGACCCGTTACTTGTGATTTCTGAACATTATTACTGCAGCAGCGTTACACATGCAGTTGTACAAGATAGGAGTACATGCATGAATTCATATTCAGGTGTGGCTAAATAATGCCTAATGGCAAGAGGCCGGGCTGAGCACACTGCACACCACTACTCTACAGAAGCAGCTGTTGTAAAAGGTTCGATCTCTGCAGGGGATTAGTACTTGTATTGTATTATTGCTGCTACTACATGATACAGATACTACTCTGATCATGCAGCTACCCAGGTACTAGCATATATAGCATATGTTGTGTTCTAGTAGTAAATTATTCAGGGCCTGAAGAAGGCAGGGTGAGGGCGGCCGGTGCCCTGGAAGGAGGTGTTCTTGAGGTGCTCCGGTGCGTTCTCGAACGAGTGCCTCCTCGCCAGCGAGAGGATCTTCTTGTCGGCGGCGACGAAGTATGCCATCCCGGCCGCCGTGCAGATGATCAGCGCCTGACCCGTCGGGTTGATGTTGGCCTTCGCCCATGGCAGCATCCTCACGCTCGCCAGCTGATCGATGAAACAACACACACAAACGTATGAAGCTAAGTAAGAAAACCTACTTTCTTCTGATGAAGAATTGACAAGGAATTGAAGAAGAAGCATTTGAGAAAGAGAGAGATCAGAAAATACTGACGGTTGGAACGGCAGAGGCGATGGTCGCAACAGCAGCTGCCTTAACACCTGCAAGGTTCGCCTCTGCAGATTGACGAAGCATATATACATCAGTTTGCATATATTCAGTTACCGCCATGGAATGCAAGAAGCTAGAGAACATGAATGTTATTACAGTAGTAGTACTAGCTAGTTTTCTTTTGTAAAACACGTAATTAACGTATATACGTACCCCTGGAGCAGCGCTTGGCGAGGGCAAGCCTCTGGTCCAGGTGTGCACGAGTCACCGTCATTGCCATCCTAATTCAATCCCTAACTATGATCCAAATCAATATAATTTTCAGTTAACCGCTCTCCACGCGATGAGCAGCAGTGAATGCGTGAGCAGATGATGGAGTGATGGATGGGTTTTGGAGCTAGCTAGGCCTGCGAATTTATAGGCGAGACGAAGCCGATGAAATCGGTGGACGATCGAACTAGGTAGATAGCGCCGGAGGAGCGGCGGGACGTGGTTTTTGGGCGAAACCATGTGTGCACGTGTGGCCGTTGCTTGCCTCGATGATGTGCTTAGAGCAGGTACAGCTATAAACATATTTTTAAAAAAAATAAACGGTGAGAGATAATAGCAGTAGGCTACAGATTTGTAGCCAGCTACAGCACAGACTCTAAGACACAATATATGTGTATGATAGGTAGGATCAGACATTAATAGTGTAGTAGTATGTAACTATTGTATGAATTAGTTATTAGATTGACTATAGATGATTTAGAGTTAGTAGTTGGCTATACTATTAAACTTGCTCTTAATTGATTCCATTCCATATGCCTCGCTCGATGTATTCCTATCCGTCCACGCGTCCAGGGATGGTTTGCTGATCGATGCAACTACAGGTCGGTGCATGGGGCTCTGCCAAAGCTAGGCTAAGTTAATCTAATCTATTGCTGCTACTCAAACCTCAACAATTGATATAGATGGAATCCATAGCATCTCGATCGATAACTACTGGAGTAGTACTAGCTAGCAAAAGAGTAGATATGAAATTTCAAAATCGATGTGAATTTTTGAGCTATCTTGGGCTTAACCATCATATGCATCCATGCACGCATGTAGGTTCCTGGCAAATGCAGTAGTAGGGGTGGTGAGGAAAGTGCTACTACCTCTATTTTTAATAAATGACGCTGTTATTTGATCATTCATATTATTAAAAAATATATAATTAACATTTATTTTTATGGTGAGTTGTTTTATCACTAATAGTATTTTAAGCACAATTTATATTTCATGCATTTGCATAAAATTTCTTTAATAAAATGAATGTTAAACGTGTGTCTAAACGTCAACAGCGGACATCTATTTAAAAAAAGAAAGTAGTTAATTAGGAGTAAGCACCACATTAGTAGTTAATCTACTGCTCCGTTTACTGGATGGTCAATTGCTAATCATGTGGGCGGTCAGGTTCAACGTTTCCTGTGGTAAGATGCTGCTACCAAATAGCCACAGAGACACATGTCAACAAAATCAAGCCTAGCTACTCTCAGTACTCACTGTGTTGCGGCTTCTTTCAATTTATTATTTTTATTTTTTTTAAGGAGCCTCACTGTTGCAGCAGCAATGCATGTGCAGCAGACACACAAGTCATGCATCTTCTTCAACTCTAATTAAACATTTGCAAATGACTATTGTAAATAAATACTGGAGTACAATCATTTTTCTGCTTGCTAGTGTTAATCACTTAATTAATAATTTAGCAATTAACCCATGTGGAGATGAAGGGCAATTAGCAATTGCTAGTAGGTTTTTTTTTTCTTTTCTGAAACTGACGGTGCATGGGCTAGATTGGTGCCTTTGCCGTCAGTTTTGGGCATTTTTCGGGCGGCGGAAAACTGTGTGGCGCTCCCAGTTTTCGGCTGGGGTGTTTAGAGCAAGTTTAATAGTATAACCCACTACTAGCTTCAATTCACCTATTACCAATCTAATAGTTAATTCATATAATAGTTGCTTACTATACTATTAATATTTGGTCCCACCTGTCATACACACATTACGTCTTGGAATACGTGCTGCAGCTGGCTATAGATCTGTAGCCCGCTGCTCTCCTCTCTCATCCTTTATCTCATTAAAAATATATTTACATCTGGCTAATAGCTAGCTGCTCTTAGGCGTTGGCCGACGTCATTCAGGCCAGCTTCGCTCTCTGTGGCCCGGGCTACCACCCTCTTGTCTGCATGCCTGCCGCAGCCCATTGCTCTAGGGATCGCCTATCCCCATTCTGATGCTATCTATTTCCGTCCCAATATATAATATTTTAAAATCACATTAGATTCATTTTAGATTTGTAGTTTTAGGATAGGTCTAATCTCATTCTAAATTACTACATATTGAGATTAAAATTAAGATTAAGTAAAGTCATATAAAGCAAGAAAGTTATTAGTACATAATTAATTGAGTTTTAATTATTATAAGCTTAAAAAATGGATTTATTCGATAGTTTAGAACAACTTTTGTAAAGAAAATTTTCGCATAAAATGTACCATTTTTAGTAGTTTGAAAAACGTGCTAATAAAAACTGAGATAAAATCGGTATCTTAATTAGAAAAGAACGAGACCAGGATACAACCAACTTTGCTTTACTGAAAACTCCTCTCTTTTTTTTTTGTGTTCCCAATTAATAACAACCAGCGGGGTTCACAAAACCGATCAGTTTTCGTGAAACTGCTAGATCTCGATTTGTGAAAACCGATCTGCATTAGCTAGTTTCCATAAGTCATTGATAGAAAGTCATCGGTTTTTTATATCTGTTTTTGATAAATAAGTGAGGAGCGGTTTTCACCTCGAAAACAAATAAGTAGGAGAAAACTGTACAGTAGTTGTCGATCCAGTTCGGTTAGTAGGGATTAGCAAAGGGTAGCAAGAAGCTAGCTACATGATTAGATCAATCAATCACTGGCTGCCCATGGTATAGATCACCATCCTCCTCCCTGTTTTTCACTGTATCCATGGCTGCTGCTGCTGCTATACAGTTGATGCATACTCTCTTCCTCTATCTGTCACTCAGCATCGATGTACATAGACGGATGAAATGCTGGCTAAAATTAAGCTATAGATATCTCATTAGCGACCAAACCAGCAGCAGTTAGCAGCTTGATTTGGGCAAACAGAACTTCCATTCGTACATCAATGATCAATCAATTTGTTCTCTTTTGGCCGTATTGAGCTGCGATGATAAGGCAATAAGCTGTACCGTCGAGGTGATATGACGCGTATCAGATTGTTATACCGTTTTTCTGTACGTAGATACTACTACCAGCACTACATTTTCTGAAGGTTCACATCACCTTTGCTCTGCATTAGTGCACAATTGCACATAATGCATACTAAGGCTGTGTTTAGTTGGATCCAAAGTTTGGATTTTGGTTGAAATTGGAGATGACGTGGCTGAAAAGTTGTGTGTGTATGACAGGTTGATGTGATGGAAAATGACTGAAGTTTGGATCCAAACTTTGAATCTAAACACAGCCTAAGTATCTGCTGTATTTACAAATCTTTATAAGTATAGCATTGGCCTTCAAAGTTCACACCAACTAGCTAGGGGATGCATCATGCATGCATACAGTCATTAGTAATTTGTAATGCGCTATCACGTGTTGTCAACGTTCATACATAGCATTATGCTGTTTTTATCTTTTTCACCTTTTTCCCTTTGTCCCGGCAAAAAAATGTTCATAGAATGTTCTGAAGAAGGGGAAGACAAGACAGCAAGGAAATTTCAGAGGAAGTTCAGAACCGAGTGAAAAAAAATAAATCAGAGTGCTAGTTCTCATTGATTTCATCATCATCAGAACTAATTAATTACATTACAACTTATAGAACCATTACACAGCAAGCACAGCTATATTGTAGTAGCAGCAGTTTATTCAGGCTTCCATCAGTCACTGTGAAAGTTCAGTGTTCCTCGTGGCCTGAAGAAGGCAGGGTGAGGACGGCCGGTGCCCTGGAAGGAGGTGTTCTTGAGGTGCTCCGGTGCGTTCTCGAACGAGTGCCTCCTGGCCAGCGAGAGGATCTTCTTGTCGGCGGCGACGAAGTATGCCATCCCGGCCGCCGTGCAGATGATCAGAGCTTGACCCGTCGGGTTGATGTTCGCCTTCGCCCATGGCAGCATCCTCACGCTCGCCAACTGAATTTTTTTACAGCAGCAGCACAGTTCATCGCAAGATCAGTACACAGTGTCAGGAAAAAAAACTCTGAAAGTCTGAATGTTTCGTCGTCGGTTTAGCTCACCGTTGGGACGGCGGTCGCCACCGCCGCCGCCTTGGCTCCGGCGAGCGTCGCGTCTGCAACAATTTCAACCACCAATGTATAAGAACCAAGATACACTACACATTGATCAAACTGACTGTTAATTAGCATACTTAGCTCGCAACAAGGAGCAGGAATTCTCACCTCTGGAGCAGCGTTTTGCGAGGGCGAGCTTCTGGTCGAGGTAGGCACGAGTCACCTGTCGACATCAGCTTCTTCTTCTACAACAACAACGACAAGCAGAGAGAGGATCTAGCTACCAACACTTGCGTAGCAGTCTAGCAGAAACACCGGTCTGAATCTGGGAAATATTCTAATTCCTCGAGGGGATGTTCCTTCGTTTACTCAAAAATCTAAACAGTTATGAAAAATTCTGGAAAAATTTTACAAATTCATACAACACATATATACAACTCCACAAAATCTTAAGTCCAAACTCAACTCACACGTCAAGATATAAAAAAGACAAATTCAGGTATGAATAGTAGCGTACTTTTATATCTAAATTTGTCTTTTTTTTTCTCGATGTGTAGATCGAATTTCAACATGAATTTTGGTGGACTAGTAGGTATCATTATACTCTACATTGTAATTTTTTTCAGAATTTTTCGCAACTATTTGCATCGAATTTAGAAGAAAAAGATATACAGGGGATATCCCAGAGATTAGAATCCACTCCCGTCTGAATCTTATCTGTTCTTGAGAGTGGGTTCAGTTGGCTTGCATCGCCGAGAGAGCAAGAAGCCGTGTATGATTTTATAAGCGTACGAGGAGAGGAGTGGATGAGATGAACTTGGTGGCGCACGGCCACGGTTTTGGGCAGAAACCCACGAGACGGGTAGGTTCAATGGACCTCTTCTTCCGGAGTTTTGGGTGTGTTTAATTCAGTGGACCTCTCTCTCTCTCGGCCAGCGATAGCCCGCTAGGATTCCTGCCCTGCATCACCCTCCCCCATCCCCTCGTTGCCTTGTAAAGATTCTTGCGGTACTGGTTGTTTTTTTTTTTTTTTTTTATCTCTTCCCATCGCCATCGTTGTTCCAGTCGTCCGAGGCAGCGGAGCGGCTACCCTCCGGTGCGGGCTCTGGCGAGCACGCTCCTCCTCCCTCCGGTAACAGGTTAGCTCTTTTCTCCACCGCCACTGTGCCGCCACCCCGGCCTCGCCGGCGCCGAAAGGCATCCTCCTCCCCCTCCGCTTTGCCTTGCTTTGCCCCCGCCACCATCACCGGCCCACCGCCGGTCCGCCGCCTCCCAGGACCTCCTTCTAAACACGATCCCCCCACTTCCCCCTCCCCAGCGCCACCTTCCCCCACCCCACCCGGAAACCCTAACCCTAACCCTAGTTGTCGTGACGCGGTCGGAAAACGCGCGCGACTTCTTTTGCTAGCGCGCTCGCGCTAATTAGTATTCCTGGTTTTTTCTTGGTCTGATTACATGCGTCATCTTATTTGAACTTTACTTCAGCGGGTCGACTTCTTTCAACGAGATCGCTTGATTGGGTGGTATAATATTGCTGTTACATAGTATAATTCAAAAGATCAATATCTTCAAGCATACAGTGTTTCTTTAGAAACCCCCTTAATGAATCTAGTACCAGAGTAACAGCAGCACATGGAATTCTGAAAAAAAATATCACCAACTTATCTTACATGGAATATTGTGCAGTTTCAGATTAGTTCCATAATGTTCCTTTTTTTTAATTATGAAGAGCTTGACTGCTTCTTTGGTGCTTTTTGTATGCCCAGTCTTCACTAAGTGGTAGAAGAGAACATGCTACATACTCCCTCCGTTTCATATTATAAGACTTTCTAGCATTGCCCATATTCATACAGACGTTAATGAATTTAAACACATATATATGTCTAGATTCATTAACATATATATGAATGTGGATAATGCTAGAAAGTCTTATAATATGAAACTGAGGAAGTACCTTCCAATTGGAAGGTGAAGCTAGGTTTGATTAGTGACTACCTTAACCTGCACCCCGAAAAAAAATACGGAGGCTTAAGTGAGCTCTTTTCTTTCTGTTGTGTTTGTGGGAGCAGCCTTTGCTCCAAGATGATACCATAAATGTATGTTTGGGGAACATACTTGGCACTCGAAATAATACAGTTGGACACAACCTAAGGAATAGGCTTGTACATCAGGTGTGACGTTGCACTGTCCTTGTCACGTCAGCACTCCATGCTATAGCTGATAGTTGAGTTAACAGTGGCAGAACTTCATGTCACGCATGGTTTTTGCAAACTCCGTAAGACATGTACAATAACAACTAGCTAATATTTACGAACAATCAATATATCTACTTGTTGGCCATGCGCAATTTAGATGCAAGCTCTGCGACTGCCAAGAAATTATGCTTTTTGGCTACCTTCTTGGTGTTTCAGGCAACCAAGGAAGGATCAGCAACCCTGACATAATTTACATACTTCGCATTCCTGATTAGTTGCTCGGTTATAGTTTTATATTGTTGCTTCACTGCTTATGACCCCACATTTTGCCCCTTTGTTTTTATTTCTAAAAGAAAGTTCTGCTTCAGTCTTGAAAAATATGCGGAAAGCTAAGAGGGGCGGTGGTGATCTCCCTAGAAGCTTTCATAAGAATAGTAGAGCCTTCAAGAATGAGTGGATCTCAGGTCTGCTAGATCTTTTCCTCTTTTCTGCTACACCCCCGGCGTTTTCACAGTTTATGTGATTATTCACAGCTGCTTTATGTTTTATTTTCTTCAACTAGGTGACCTCCTTCGGAACTCTAAGCAAGATGTTTGGACTGGTCTCAGTGATGGGCTTAAATCATATTTGTCTAAAAGTGTCGCTTCTATTATTTTGTTCAATGGTGATTATATATGCTTACTCTTCTCAGTTTTCTAACAAGTATATATTGAAATGCCACCAGTTATAAATGATTCAACTTGCGATCTTCTGTAGGAGACAAAATCTTATTTTCATGCTCAGGCATAGCTATGGAACACCAGTTTTTTACAAAGTTTTTGACTACTGCAACTCTGGTTAGAGCTCTTAATGCTACGACCAAACACCATGATGACTTAAAGGTTGGTGCTGACAGTCATCCTTTACTAATCTGTTTGCTTCTGATCATTGTGTGCTCATTTCTCGCTTTTTCATTTTTTAGATTCAAGTGCGCCTTGACGGCACCAGACTGTATGATGGGTATATAGCTGAATATGATTTGGATAATGACTTTTCTGTTGTCGAAGTCTACAGTGTCTGTGATGTTCAGGTTGGACCTTTCCAAAGTGCACTTGAAAGTCTGCCCCATGGTGAGGTATTAGCTGTAGGGCGTGACACCTCCGGCGAAATAATGGTCGAGACTGTGGAGTTGAATGGCGATTCAAGGGTATCCGAGGATGATAGAGATCTTCATTGTAAAATCTCAAAGGTACACTTGCATGATGATATCAGCATTTCATTTTTATTTCTGTTAGGCATGGAGGCAACAGAAATATTTGATTTCTTGTTTGTATTTAACTCTTGTTCTGTACAACTTTATTTTGTTCAAATGTAACCCGTGTTGCTTGTTTTATTTCTTAGCCTTGGGAAGGTGGGCCGCTTCTTTCTGTTGATGGGGATATGGTTGGCATGAACCTTTTTTTTGCCAATAGAAGAGCCATTTTTCTACCATGGGGCACAACTCTCAATCATTACTTGACATTCGTGCAAAAGAAGACTGGCCTTGTACAATCAAAAAAAATGAAGGTTCACAGGTATGTCTATTTAATCCTCGCTTCTCTGTCTTGTTCCTTGCCTATGATTCTACCCACATAGTGTTTGGCACCATTTTTAGTATAAGTGCACTGGTTTGATCCATTTTACTTTTTGATTAGTAGTCAACTAGTCATTTTTTATGATCTGCAGGCCTGAAGCATCCATAGGTGAGAAATCTAACAGCCATCCAGAAGGTGAGCACACAGGCACTCCTCACAAGTGCTTAACATCGTATTGTTATGGAAATTATTGAGTTCGTAATGGTACCTATTTAGAAGCTGTGCAAGTTTAGCGTTTACATTTGTACATCAATTATTCCGGCCCTTTCAGTAGTACTCTTGTATTGTTGGATCTTATTAGTTAACATATGTACACTATGGGTATGTTCATGCACGCTGACTTCTAATGCTAATTGTTGCTCAGGCTGTTATAATGATATAACTCATGTTACATGCTATGTATGCGCAGAGTTTATGTGAATTTACTTTCTGTGTATAGTATTAGTATATGTCAGTGCTGATCACTTCACCTTGTTGCACCAGTACATGGAGATTTTCTCAACCAGGAACAGTTAGATCTAGACTCCATGGGTTATCCTATGTTACCATCCTCCATGTTAGGAGGTGAGTCAGTGCTTCTAAAATTTGCTGATCTTTTACAGCTCTCATGTACCACTAACAACTTATTCTACAATGTATTTATCCAGCTGGCATGATCTTGGTTAATTCTTTTGAAGACCCTTTTGGCGACATATATGGTGAAGGTGTCTGGAGAAAATTCAGCAGAAGAGCTTCTATCCTAAATCCCAATGTTGTCGCACTGGCTTCATTCAATGGTGAGTTTACAACGGTGTGACATTTACTATTTCATCTCTGTTTCGATTACAACTAGCTGGTAACCAGAATCATGGCATGCAGGAGAAAAAAGGTTTTTTGCATGCACAGGTTTTTTTATTGAATGGAGTGGATCTAAGATGATTTTGACATCAGCGAGCTTGGTTAGAGATTCTGGTGATGAGAACAAGATTGATGAAAACTTGAGGGTTGGTGTTCATTGTTTTGTGTCTGATGTTCTTCTAAGGTGCTGTTTAAATCTGATCACTGTATTATTTGCAGATTAAAGTGTTTCTTAACAACCAATGCAAAGAAGGGAAGTTAGAGCATTGCAATCTACATTACAACATTGCTCTAGTCAGTGTCAAGTACCGTGCTCTTCGTCCATTAAATACGAGCTTTGATTGCAAGTCTTCTAGAGTAGTGGCTGTAGGGCGTTGCTTCAATTCTGGCACGTTAATGGCTACTAGTGGTCGTCTAGTTCCTTGGACAGGCACACTTGACTGCCAGTTCCTCGCACGTTCCACGTGTAAAATTACTAAGGTAATAACTCTCTTTTTTCTATTAGGTGTAATTTGACTGCCTAAAAGAGAGCTTTGACTGTAAATTCCTGTCATTAATTTGCTTACAGTTAAAATATGGTCATGGTAAAGTACTTTGGAATATGAATCTAACGGTATCTTTTGATGAAACCTAGATAATATTACAATTGTGAAAGCTTGACATTGGACAGACTCTGCTTTGTGTTTCTGACAAAGTATATAGTTGCATTGGAATGAATTAGCTAGCAATGTTTTGAATAGAAAACAGTAAATCACAACTTATTTATGTTAACTTGCTAGGCTGGGATTGGAGGCCCTCTTGTTAATCTTGATGGCAATGTTATTGGCATGAACTTCTATGACACAAGAATTGGAACTCCTTTCTTATTATGGGAAGAGATCTGCAAGATTCTAGCATCGTTTGAGACAAAAAGGTATTAGCATTGTTCATGTCAGTATTCTAGCATTGTTCTTTTTTGGAGCATTTTAAGAAGCTTGCTGAAGCATAATCTGACAGTGAATCTGGTGGTGATATTGGCAATGCCTCTGGTGCGTGTTTCTGGAAAATGCCAAGAGATGTCAAAAATAAGGTTAACAGGTTGGTATTCCGATCCATGTTGCTATTTATTAGGTTGAAGTTAAGTTTTGGATATATAAGTTATTTCGTTGAAATGAACAGGTGGCCTGTGCCCAAGCCACTCTGGTGCCGTCCTGAAGATGCTGAATCTGATGATGATGATAAGTTAGCTTTTGATGATACTGGCCAGCTTCAATACAGTTATATTTTGGGACGGAAAGTCAAGCTCCTTCGTCTCACAATCCCCATATCGGTTCCGATTGTTGAAGCTAAATCCACTGATGGTTAGTAATTTGTCTTCATGAACCTTTTGCCAACAATCCTGTTGACTGTTGTGCTGACTGGTCTCTCTCCCTGATCCAGTATTGCAGCTATCATATTCATCTGCTTTTGTTAGTCGACTCCGTCCAGCAAATTTTCCAGCATTTTTCATATGCAGTGCTTTACCCCCATTTATTTTTTTATATGCAGTCATTTCATAGTTTAGGACCTAAATCTGACAAACATTTTCTTACTATTAATGATTCTTTTTCTAGACGTGCATGTATCCTAAACCTGGTTGGTCAACCTGATATACCCTTTTAATCGACAATTTCATTTGTTACAGAGCCTGGAGTTGATCCTTTCGCACAAAGGAAGCAGGTAGAAAAGCAAGGAAAAAACAGACTAGAGAACTTAAAGAAAGCTGCAAAAGTTGGTGCTTTGCCAAGGTTGTAATCCTTTACTCACCTACTGCTTACCCCTCCCTCCTATGAATTCCTTTTCGTACCAGTAAGGAACATTGAGAATTATGCAGTATAGTCATCTAACAGCTCTCCAATATATTTTGTGTGCAGTCATATACAACTTGCTGCAACGTCCTTGCCCATCACAGGAACTAAAGCTGATCTTCCGAAAAAATCTAGAAAAGAGGATCTTGAGAATGTTGCTGGCATGGGATCTGCAACAGCAAGTGGTGGGAAGTTTGATGAGAAGTTGCCTGGCGAGAAACCTCCAAAGCATCCTGGCAAACATAAAAAGGTTTTTTATATCTTAATGGCTTTGATTTCTGAGTCTGCCTTTGTAGGCTGAATTTGTGAACTATAGCTGAATCATGTTGTTTCTGCAGTTTATCCCAGTTGCTGAAGGGGAGGGAATGGGCAACCTGGGGAAACAGCAGAATGACAAAATCCTGATGTCTCTACTTGCCAGAAACTCTGAACAGCTTGATGTTTGCAAGGCAAGTTCCAGGATTCAATGGAGTATATTAAATTGTGTTTTGCCCACCATCATTGGCACTGCTTGTTCTGTTTGAATGAACTAACCGCATCTGTAAACATTTTTGTAAGCAGGCAAACACAATGTACAAGGTGAAGAAGGAAAAGCGAAGAAGGAAAGACAGAGAGATGCCCTCGAGATCTGATAAGCTCAAGCCCCAGAAGAAACCTTTCAAGAAATCATCCAAGAAAAAAGCTTAGGTCAACATCTTTCTTGTGACTTGTTTTTGGAGGTGACCATAGTTTTGAATGCTCAAGGAGACCTGTTGCATCTTCCTATGTTTGAATCTATGGGAGAATTACTGTTGTTCCTTGTACTGGTTAAGAGTTATGACAGGCCTGAATGATGATACAACAAGATCACAAATCTCTGTTATGCTGCCCTGCTATGTGCGTATTATATTTTCAAATTTTGTTTGGATGTGGTTTCCAAGTCATCTGTATTGATTCCTGAAACCCATTCCAAAGGATGTCCTGACAAACTGGTTGGTTTGTGTGATTGGTTATCCAGTGACAATCTGATGCTTGGTTCTCAAGTGCTAATCTGAATCATCGGATAACCTGATATCCATGCATGTGTCATCGTTTTCAGTTGTATTGATATGGTTTGCTTACCCAGCAGCATTAGTGTTGTTGAAATTCGAATGCCTTGGCAAATGGCAAATCTTAGCTTATATGGTGTGATGATGTTGTCATTGCTCCGGTGCGCTCTTTGTATGTGATCTCTTTGGTCGCCGGCGGTCCAGAAAACCGCATGCCGTCGGTTAATCGTCGACGACCACTGCCGGTGTAGATGTTTTGTGTTGAAACCCAACCCTGCTCTCTCTTTCCTTCCCAAAAAGAAAATCTCTCGTTTAATTTGCCTCTCCAATCCCCCTAATTTCAGTGGCCATCGGCATCGCCGGAGAGAGATCCCCTGAGACAGATAGGAGTCATCCACCACCATCTCCATGGGGATGCTGAATCTGATGCGCCTCATGTCCGTCAAGCGCCGCCGCCGCCAAGTCCTAAGTTCCCCATGGTAAAACAACACCCATCTCCTTCCTTATTTTTTCGATTATTTGAATCTGTATATATCTATAGTATGTACACAAACAAACATAACAAAAAAAGATTTTAGTGTTGTTAAGTGGTACCAATTTTTTTTTTACTACCTTCATCCCAAAAATATAAAAATTTAGTAATGGATGAGACAAATATTTTTTTTCCAGATTCGTAATATTAGAATATGTTTCATCCAGACTACGTTTTTATATTTTGGGGCAGATGGAGTAGTACAAATTTTCATATCTACACCATATTACCGGATATACCAAATTTTACACTAAAAAATGTGGTACCTCCTGGTATCTTGTTAAAAACCTTAACATCATAAAAAGACATGTTTTTATTAAGTGCAAGATAGGAGATCAAAAGAGGTGGTTTTTTTCGCCGGGAACAAAAAAAAAAAGTGGTTTATCTATGATCACAATGGATCACAATGGCTGGTGGCCTCCACCTTCTTGTTCCTTTTCTATTTAACTAGATTGACCAGACGTACATGGGTAGAGACTACACTATTTATTATGCTATGTAAAATATGAAAAAAAAAACTATATAAATGCTGAACTTCAGGTTTTCCCCTTAAGTAGTATAAGGTTGGTGCATCCGTTCCTTGTACACGGCCTTGTAAAGCTTTCTTAAAACACTGATGTAAACCATGCATCTTGTGCTGCAGATGGATTGATTGCCTTACGGGCTAAAAGAAAGGGTTCACCCTGCCAACAAGATGGCGATTCTCAGGGCGCTGCTGACATGGAGATACCAGACCGTCCAGAGGTACACCATAAATAAAATGTTGATAATGAAACATCTTACTAGTAGTAGTGTAGTACGAGGCCCTATTTGAAATATTAGCCCAGGGCTAATTTTGAGAGCTAATGTTTAGTCATGAATTGGTAGGCTAAACATTAGCCTAGAGTGGTATGTTTGGATCCATGGGCTAATTCAAGACTAAAAGGTGGAGAGAGAGTAGAAAGAGAGGAGAGAAGGAGAGAGATGGCTGCCTTTTTATGGTCCCCATGCAAAATTAGCCCTATTAACATCTCTTGGAGGGGCTAATGTTTTGAGGGGGGCTAATTCACTCTAGCCAAAAATTAGCCCACTTGTTTGGATTCCTGAGGGCTAATTCATGGCTAAAAGGTGGAGGCTAATGTTTAGCCCATGGAACTAAACAGAGCCCAAGTCTAATTCTGAGTAGAAAACCATGCAGATTAGTCACTAGTGGTGTTAGAAACGGCAAAAGTGGTGTTTCCGTTTTTTCCAGCCCATCGAAGTTGAAACTGAATCCCCAAAAAATAATCATCCACTCACTCACTCGTCCTTCCAAGATCGTAGCCGGCCCAGCTAACGCAGCAATGACACGTCAAGAACTGAAAATTAAATGTCACAGTACACATGTAACGTATCTCGTGTGACAGAGAGGTTTCAAAGTACTCCAAGTCAATCCTGACGATCCAGACAGACAGACAAGCAGATTGACCGATTCACCAGAATTCCTGAACCTCACGTCATGATCAAACAAAGCACACTGGCAGGTCGATCAGAGTGGTAGCTGACTCTAGCTGCTTCTTCTGCAGCTATATATATATACACATACCAATCCGTCTGCATTGCCACAACCAAAACACATTCACAATTCACAAAGTTTTAGCAAACTCATCATCTAGCCTCATCTCTACTTCCAAGATCTCAAGAACTGAATTAAGACAGTTTCATCAGGCTTTCAGTTAGATCGATTTGCAGTAATTACAGGTTATAAGATGGCCACCCTGAAGGTGTACTCTGCTCTCTCTTTCCTTCCTAAAAAGAAAATCTCTCGTTTAATTTGCCTCTCCAATCCCCCTAATTTCAGTGGCCATCGCCGGAGAGAGATCCCCTGAGACAGAAAGGAGTCATCCACCACCATCTTCATGGGGATGCTGAATCTGATGCGCCTCATGTCCGTCAAGCGCCGCCGCCGCCGAGTCCAAGTTCCCCATGGTAAAAGAACACCATCTCCTTCCTTATTTTTTCGATTATTTGAATCTGTATATATCTATAGTATGTACACAAACAAACAGAACCAAAAAACAAAAGATTTTACTGTTGTTAAGTGGTACCAATTTTTTTTTAACTACCTTCATCCCAAAAATATAAAAAATTAGTAATGGATGAGACACATTTTTTTTTCCAGATTAATACGTTTTTATATTTTGGGACAGATAGAATAGTACAAATTTTCATACCTCAGAGTATCAGATATACCATCTTATTAAAAACTTGAGCATCATAAAAAGACATGTTTTTATTGAGTGCAAGGTAGGAGATCAAAAGAGGTGGTTTATCTATGATCACAATGGCTGGTGGCCTCCACCTTCTTGTTCCTTTTGCTATTTAACTAGATTGACCCGACGTACGTGGGTAGAGACCATACTATTTATTATGCTATGTAAAATATGAAAAAAAAAACTATATACATGCTGAACTTCAGGTTTTCCCCTTAAGTTGATAACAAGTTGGTTTCTTTTACAAAACTGTTAGTGTTGTTGCACAAAAGGGGACAACAGAAGAAAAAAAAGATATGATTGCCATGTGTGCGATGGTGTGCTTGCTTGAGTTTTCTGTTTTATTACTCAAATGTATGTAAACCAATGTTTTCAAAATCGCTAATGTGGCATAATCAGATGCTTATATGGTATAATCGGCCACTTATGCGACATATGTAGTATAAGGTTGGGGGCATCCGTTCCTTGTATACGGCCTTGTAAAGCTTTTTTAAAAACACTGATGTAAACCATGCATATTGTGCTGCAGATGGATTGATTGCCTTACGGGCCAAAAGAAAGGGTTCACCCTGCCAACAAGATGGCGATTCTCAGGGCGCTGCTGACATAGAGATACCAGACCTTCCAGAGGTACACCATAAATAAAATGTTGATGATGAAACATCTTACTAGTAGTAGTGTAGTACAAGTAAATTATAGGGTAGATTACTGCTTCAATTGCACAAATTGGTCCACCAACGCTATTAAAGTTTATGAACGGAGCACTTTGATGCTGAAACCTCCTACAGCCCTGCTGCATTGGAATCTTCTTTGTTTTGCTGCCATTGAATAGCAACATGCTATTAGAAAATTAAACATCATTCCATCCATTCTTTCTGGCACAAATGCAAAGAAACGAATAGTGCTGAGCACTTAACACCTCATTTGGGTAAAGACCATATTTGCCTAGCAGAATTCAACTACACAATTCATAGTACAATAGTACATAATCAGGCAGGTAGCACTGGACCGGTTAAGGTGTTACTCCATAAGTTATCCTTTCTTTCTTCCATCTAATTCAACCATTTGTCTTCACAATTAGTACAATGTTTAACTTCTCTCCCATATGCTTGTGCAAGCAGGACATCTGGCGTCTTATACATTCCTTGATGCCAATGCGAGCTGCTGCCCGAGCTGCCTGTGTGTCTCGTTCCTTTCTAAGTTCCTGGAGATGCCATCCCAACCTCAATTTCAGTAGTGAAGCATTTGGGTTGAATAGAAATGCATGTGGAAAGGAAGAATTGGCTGGACTTTTCTACAGCAAAGTCGACCACATTCTCAAAAGGCACTCAGGCATCGGCGTGAAAAAACTTAAGATTCAGATATATTCAGATTATAGTGGGAAGGGCTCTTCATATCTCAACAATTGGCTTCAGATTGCTGTTAAACCAGGGATTGAAGAACTCATAATTTCACTGACCCAGTTCCAGGCAAAGTACAATTTCCCATGCTCTCTTCTGTCGAATGGGAGTGGAGACTCAATCCAATATCTTCACCTTTCTAACTGTTCCTTCCACCCAACAGTCACACTTGGTGGCTTAAGAAGTCTGACGAGACTGTATCTTTGTTGTGTGCGTATTACGGAGAACGAGTTAGGCTGCCTTCTTTCCCATTCTCTTGCATTGGAGCAGTTGGAAATCAGGTACTGCGATAGGATTGTTTGACTGAAGGTACCTTGCCTACTGCAGCGGCTTATCTCCCTGAAGGTGTTTGGGTGTGACGATCTGAAACTGATAGAAAATGAAGCTCCTAATGTCTCCATTTTTGCATTTCAAGGGGACAAAACGCAACTGAAACTTGGAGAAACTTTGCAAATAAAGAGCCTATGCATGGTCCGCTCTGGTTATGTTTATCATGCTCGTGCTGAACTTCCATCCATCATGCCAAATCTTGAATCTCTTGCCATAAAGTCACGCAAAGAGGTATGAGAAATTTTGCCTGACACATGAATGAGACTAGATTCTGTCTTATGGGTTGTAGCATAATTAATTTGACCTCTTTATGCAGACGGCCTTTGCACCGAAGCTGTGTAGCAAATTCCTCTGCCTCAGGCACTTGAGCATTGCCCTTATTGGATATTTCCCAGCCTATGACTATTTGTCCCTGGCTTCTTATATTCATGCTGCACCTTCTCTGGAGACTTTCTACCTGAATGTGAGTTGCCGTTCATATATTATTACTGCTATGAATGAAAATTAGTAGTTGTGTGGTGGAAATGTCACTTAAAATTTCTCCCTTTCGCGTCCTAGGTAATGCAGCGGTACGTGCAGAATGTTTCAATTTTTGCACATCCTGCAGATCTGAGATCAATACGAGAAGAGCAGCATCACAGCCTTAAGAGTGTGAGGGTCACATCATTCATCTCTGTAAAGAGCTTGGTTGAGCTGACATGCCATATCCTTGAGAGTACAACTTCACTTGAGTGCTTGACATTGGATGCTTCTCAGACTGGTTTTAGGTGTGATACTCCTGGCAGCAAAATTGGCAAATGCCCCCCACTAGAGAGGGACATTATCATGGAAGGTCACAGAGGGGTCTTGGCTATCAGAAGATGCATCCAGCCTAGGGTACCTTCCACAGTGAAGCTGAATGTTTTGGAGCCCTGCAGCTGCCATTCTACTGAACTTTAGATGTCATGTTTATCTTAGTTATTCGATGTTTAATCGTGCTTCTGCCGATGATGATTCTGTAGATTCTTAGATTGGGTCATGGTTTCTGAAGTTTGCTCCTAATGAGTACTAGTTGATATCATCACCAAATGCACACGATATCCACCAGTAACTCCAGTTTCCACCTAGCAGCAGTGTTGTATGCACAAAAAAGTTTTACTAGCAAAAGTTCTCAAACGTTTGATTTGCCTAGTTGAGGGTTATAAAAAGCTAAACAATTAGAGTTTGTAACAAATTTTAGTGTGTAGACTTTAATTTGAAATTTTCACCTATATATGCATGGTTTTCTTAATCTTTGAATTCATCTATGTACGTATACATAACATACGTACGCGAATAGTAGGGCAACTTGTTGCATGCATGAATGCCAGAGTTGGAATTAAGAATGCCCGTAATCGCTTTCATGCATGATTGATGGAATAAGAATCAAACAAAAACATACAGTATTCAATTGTTCATCTGTTGAAGAAAAAGCAACAGACAATATACATATAAAACTATAGCCTGTCAAAACCGTCAGCAAGTGCAGACTAAACCGCCACCCTTTTTTTTTTATCTTGATTGTTCCGTTTGAGACTTTTGAGAGACCTGTCCATATAGGAGGACCGATATATTTGAACCAAGTTAAAAAAAAATGACCCATCATCTGCAGAAAGGTGGTACACAGAACACAGTGCTCATGTTGCTGAAGCTACAAGCCTCATATATATATATATACCCATTTTTATCTCCAGTGATTTAACCACTGCAGTAATCAACTTGATTAGTATTTCGCACAAACCTCTCTGTTTACCGACAATCAATACATAGTGGTCGGGATATATAGTAGTACCACTTGTGATTTCTGAACATTGAGGAGTGCATGCACTCTGCAGTAGTGTTACATGCAGTGAGCCCCAGTGCAAGATAGCAGTACATGTATTTAATTAGGTGGCTAATGGCTGATACGACAGAGATGAGTACTAACACCACTGCTCTACAGAAGCAGCTCTAAATGGTTCTGCAGGGGCGTACATCGATTATTATATGACACAGGGATCGATCGAGAGCTAGATACTGTGATCAAGTTTCAGATTCATGCATGCATATGCTGTTCTAATTGTTCAGGGCCTGAAGAAGGCAGGGTGGGGGCGGCCGGTGCCCTGGAAGGAGGTGTTCTTGAGGTGCTCCGGTGCGTTCTCGAAGGAGTGCCTCCTCGCCAGAGAGAGGATCTTCTTGTCGGCGGCGACGAAGTAGGCCATCCCGGCCGCCGTGCAGATGATCAGCGCCTGCCCCGTCGGGTTGATGTTGGCCTTCGCCCATGGCAGCATCCTCACGCTCGCCAGCTGAAATAAAGCACACACATATGCAGATAATAAGTTAGTACATGTACCTGATGAGCTCTGCTGATGAATGAAGACTGAAGAAATCACACAAAAGCTAGCAGCAAGAACTGAAGAAGACGCATTTGTGCGTGTGAGAGAGAGATATATAAAGAGAGTTTACTCACGGTGGGAACTGCAGAAGCGATGGTCGCAACGGCAGCCGCCTTAACCCCTGCAATGTTGGCCTCTGCACATATATATTTTGTATCAGTTCATATTCAGTTAATAAGCGCCATGGAATTCAATTTACGCAAAGACGAAGAACATTATAGCTCATGACTACTACACGTACCACGCGAGCAGCGCTTGGCGAGGGCGAGCCTCTGCTCCAGGTGTGCACGGGTCACCGTTGCCATGTAAATTAGTTTCAGTCACTTAGTTTTTGCTGAACTGCACTAGAGCAGTTTGAGACTGAGCTAGGCAAGCCAATCGACTAGCGAGCGAGAGAGAGAGAGAGAGATCAGAGGTGTGTGTGAGAGAGTAGATCGAGTGTAGCGGCAAGCAAGGGAGATGGATGGATTGGATTGGGGAGAGGCATGGGGGCCTGCGAATTTATAGGCAGGCAAGCCAAGACCCAAGAGATCGATGTAGCGGAATGAAGAAGAAATCAGTGGACGATGGAGGCAGATAGCGGCGGGCGGGGGACGTGGTTTTGGTTTTGGGCGAGATGAAACCATGTGTGCGCCGTGCGCGTGTGGCCGTTGCCGGCAACCGCCTCCGGCCTCGATCTGCTTCACGATGATACCATATATTCCGCCACGCACGTACACTACCTCGCTCGATCTGTTCCTATCCGTCCACGCGTCCAGCCATGGTTTGCTGATGCAACTACAGGTCGGTGCATGGGGCTCTGCCAAAGCTGGATTAGTTTTTTCTTTTTCTTTTTTTAAGCCCCCAAAGCTGGATTACTTAAGAGGATGGACCCTCTGAATTGTAGGTTTGCAAAAAAAAAAAAGAAGATAAATACGAGAAAAACATGTTTCTGACACGAATGCGAGCGTAAAATAATGATTGCAAAACACTGGCTGATTGATTATACCGCATGAAAAAAAGCAGAAATTAGAGATAGGCTTTAAAGAAAATTTTTCGATAGGTTGAAGCTCTTACTAAGTTCATTCCAAAATCTACATGCAATGAGTCATTATATAGAAATTTCATAGGATTCGGAAACTTCATCCCTTTGAATCAAATGATCATAGAAAAAATTCCTATAGGATTTGAATCCTATAAGAGCTCCTTCGACTTGTATGAAAATAATTAAATTTTGAAGGATTTCAGTCCTACGAGAAAATCTTTTCTAAAGATTGTTAAAATAAAATATTGAATAATATCTTATCTTTTGAAATTCCTATGGAATGATAAATCCAGTAGAGATTTTGAAGATAATTTAGCAAGAGCTCCAACCGCCTCTTGGAAAATTTTCCTTTGAGTTTATCTTTCTTATTTAATTCCTACGTTTTTCCTACGATCCAATCAAACGATCATTCATGTGTTTTTTCTACGTTTTATAGTTCTCTGTTTTGCACTTATATTCTTATCAAAATTCTACATTTTTTTTTCCTTTTTCTAAATTTTTCCATTCATGCTATTCAAAGGGGTCCTAAAATTCATAAATGAATCATTTGATTCAAAGGGTTCTTAAGTTTAATAGTATAGCCAATTTATAAAGCTAATCTAACATTATATTCATAAAATAGTTACATGTAAATATAAATATATATATCACACCATTAATATCTGGTCTCACCTCTCATACACAGCGTCTAAAAGTTCGTGCTAGAGCTACTTGAAAAATCTGCACTTCACTTTTTTTGCTTTATAGTTGGCTTATAGTCTATTATTGCAATTGCTCTTGGGCCATCCCCAACCCAGAAACTATGTAGTAGTTTCCATACTTACCATGTCATATAGACATCATGTGTAAAAACCATATATCCAATATGGTTGGTGTCTTCAAATTAAATTCTCATGCAATAATCTCTTCTCTCTCCTTTTATCTATCTATCCTATTGTTTTTATTCCTGGTACTTGTGTAGAGATGGTTTCTTGCATGAGAAATAGCTTCTTCATCTTTTTATTCATCTCCTCATTAACTCTCTTGCCACATCATATTTTTATTTATGTAACAATATATTTAATGCTATGTATACTAGATGACATGGTGCGATGGACGGTTGGGGATGGCCTCACTTTAATCCACTGCTTCTAATACTCACTATTGATTCATGGAATCCATAACATCTCACTAGATGTAGACATGAACCAAGATCGATGTAATTTTGAGCTCTCTCTGGGGACTAATTAATCCTATAACTACTGCGTGCACGTAGATTCCCGACTAATGCAGTTAGTGGGGGCGTGTGGTGATGGGGCGGCGGAAAACTGTGTGGCGCTCCCAGTTTTCGGCTGGTTTTTGGCCTCGCCGACGTCACTGATGCTCATGCCTGTCTTGCACTCTCACTCTGTGGGCTACCACCCGGCCTTGTCTGCTCACTAGCAATGCATTGCTGCCCCACTCAAAGTACGGATCGCTTATCCATTTCTGATGCGATCTGCTCCATTTCAGTCTCTCCCATCTCACCTTATCATCTCCTGCTAGATCCAACCAACTTTGCTTTACTGCTATTCTACTGAAAAATACTCCATCCGCCCCATTTATAAGTGCAATTGTTATAACGCAGTTGTGGCTGTTTCTGTCTAATGTTTTACCGTCTATCTTATTTTTAAAAAATATAAAAATAATCGCATAAAGTACTATTTAGTTTTTATCTAACAACAATAAAAATACTAATCATAAAAAATTTAAATAAGATGGACAATTAAATTTTGAGCACAGAAACCTACAACTTTAATTAAATGTTTAGAATCGTTATATTAGAATGTGTCATTTAATTTAATTTGGTTTTTTTAACGGAAAGAGAGTAGTATGAAGGGTTCGGTACTGTGCGTTAGTTGTCCATCCAGTTGGGTTTGTGGTGATCATCAGCAGGCAACTGGTTGATTAGATCAATCAATCACTGCCCACGGTATAGATCAGATCACCATCCTCCTCCATGTTTTTCACTGTATCCGTGGCCGCTGCCGTTAAACTTTTTCGAACGGTCGCTGCCGTTAAACTTGAACAGTTGATATGCATTGACTCTCTCCTCTCTCTCTCTCTCTCTCTCAGCATCTATTTATAGACGGCAAAATGAAAGGGACTAAGGCCGTGTTTAGTTCTTCCAAAAAAAATTTTATGTATACAGACGCATATTTAAAATATTAAACATAGACTAATAACAAAACAAATTACAGATTCCGCCTGTAAACCGCAAGACGAATTTATTAAGTCTAATTAATCCATCATTAGCAAATGTTTACTGTAGGTCCACATTATCATATCAAGGCGTAATTAGACTCAAGAGATCCGTCTCACAATTTACATGTAAACTGTGTAATTGATTTTTTCATTCATATTTAATGCTCCATGCATATGTGTCAGGGTTATAGATACCACATATCTAGTAGTAGTTGACTAAATCTCGGCAGGACCCACCACATACTATGTCTTATACGGAAATAACCTTCGGATATAGGAGGAGTTCCGCGTAAGGAAGGATGAATAGAGTTCTACATAGAAACGACAAGGACTACTCGGATTGTATCCATATTGGTTTCCCTAGTTCTACTTGGAAAAGGGAACACCTATGGGTATAAATACAAGACACCCTAGGAGGAGAGGGGAGAGGGAACAATAGATCAAGATACATATCAACATACAAGCCAATATACGCCAAGACGTGCCGCCGGATATCGACATCAGAGATATGCCTGGACTGACCCTATCCGGTACCTACAGAGGCCGGATGTAGGGATCTAGCGCTGTCTCTGATCTCGCCGTGCACGGATTCAAGGAGAAAGACTACCCTGTTGTCGACTACGTGATGATACTTCAGTCCGCTATGTCGATAACAGTTAGATAAGCTACCCCAAATATTGTACTGGTGTGATTATGGTGAATAAGAGCAACGACCGGCTTCAGCCAACAGGAGTAGGGTTATTATCTGACAATTCAGGGGCCCGAAACTGTATAAAAATCCTCCTCTCCGTCTCTTTTACCTAAGTCTCGCATATATCCTAGTACCAACGATCCCCATACTACGCAAATACCGGAATCGCGACATCAAACGTTGATAATATGTCCAAATATTTTATGTGACGAAATTTTTGGAAGTTTGCATGGAACTAGACACAAACACAGCCTAACTTTTAGGAAATGCACTTGGTAGCGTTAGTTGTAAGGGATATGCCATTTTAATTTCAACTCTAAGATACTATTTTCAATTCCTAAACAATTTTTTTAAGAAAAGCATCTGGAGAAACATTTCTTTCTACAAATCTCTTTTTTTTTCGAAGTTAAGCTATAAAAGAATTCATTCTCTATAAAACCAGCAGAAGTTTAGCTGGTTGATTTGGGAAAACAGAACTTCGTTCGTACATCAATCTTGGTTACTTTGGCCATATATTGAGCTGGCGATATGCTATACCGGCGAGGTGACGTGGCGTCGTCATGTATCCGTACCAGTCTACCAGATCACTGTACCGTTGCTCTGTTACTGTATATACTAGCAGTACTACATTTTCTGAAGGTTCACATCACCTTTGCTTTGCATTAGTGCACTCTGAAAAACTTGACACTGCTTATCCAATATCCACTACATTATTCAATACTAGTATATAAGTACTCCCTTGTGAAAAAGAAAAGATTCATTTATAAAAGTTGTCTTTTTTTTTTTACTATCGGAGAGTATGTGCTATCTGAAAATATTTTTAATTATAGCTTTTGGCTTCAAATTTCACACCAACTAACTAGCTAGGGGATAAGTGTTCATCAACTGTTCTGAAGAAGGTGAAGACATCAACGAGTTTTCAGATGAAGTTCAGAACAGGGTAAAAAAACAAAGTACTAGTTCTCATTGATTTCATTTTCATCATCATCATCATCAACAACAACAACAAAACTAATTGCATCACAACTTATAGAACCATTGCGCATGAACTCAGCAGCAGTAGCAGTTTATCCAGGCTTCCATCAGTCACTGTGAAAGTTCAGTGTTCCTCATGGCCTGAAGAAGGCTGGGTGAGGGCGGCCGGTGCCCTGGAAGGAGGTGTTCTTGAGGTGCTCCGGTGCGCCCTCGAACGAGTGCTTCCTCGCCAGCGAGAGGATCTTCTTGTCGGCGGCGACGAAGTATGCCATCCCAGCCGCCGTGCAGATGATCAGCGCCTGACCCGTCGGGTTGATGTTGGCCTTCGCCCATGGCAGAATCCTCACGCTCGCCAACTGAATTTTTTTACAGCAGCAGATTTCATCGCAAGATCAGTACACAAGGAAAAAACTCTGAAAGTCTGAATGTTTCGTTGTCAGTTTAGCTCACCGTTGGGACGGCGGATGCCACCGTCGCCACTGCCGCAGCCTTGGCTCCGGCGAGCGTCGCCTCTGCAACAATTCAACCACCAATGTAAGAACCAAGCTACAGTGACTGACCGTCAGGTAAATCACTTATAAGCAGCAGAAATGTTCACCTCTGGAGCAGCGCTTGGCGAGTGCGAGCTTCTGATCCAAGTAGGCACGAGTCACCGTCGACATCTTCTTCTTCTTCTTCTTCTTCTACAACAACAACCAACCAAGAACAACGAGAAGCAGAGAGGAATCAGCTACAATTGTCTGAATCTGTTCTTGAGTTCGTTCAGTTGGCTTGCATTGCCAAGAGAGCACGAAGCCGTATGATTTTATAGGCGTACGAGGAGATCGAGGAGTGGATGGGATGAACTTGGTGGCGCGCGGCCACGGTTTTGTGCAGAAACCCACGAGCCGGGTAGGTTCAATGGACCTCTGCTTCCGGAGTTTTACTCGTTTGGAAGTTGGTGGCCAACCTGCACACTGCATAGTGCACTCCACTCATTCAGAAAGCAGCAGCTAGCACTGTACATTTGTACAACGCTTTACAGGGACCAACGGATTTGAGCCTGAAACTGTGGTGCACCCACAGGGTTTGGGGATTCGATTTAACTGAATATTTTGGTTGCTTGGTTCCTTTTCTACCCAAAATCTTGAATTTTTCTTCAGGATGATATGGTCTGAGAGATCTGGTTAGGTAGAAGAATAACTCTAGTTAATTAGCTACTCCTACTTGTAGTAGTCTAGGTAGAACGTAGCTAGCATGGATGCATGATATTCTGGAGAGAAATTATAATGTTCTCAAGCTTTGCCTAATGGAGTGCAAGAAACACAATTTGCAGGATTCAAAGCGCTGAAAAAATTATTCGATTGTGCTGAGATACTAGTGATGGAGTCAGAAGGGTGACCGAATTGGGAGAATCGATTCAACACGCGCATACGGATGCATTAGGTTTGGAGTTTTTTGACAAGACGAATTTTTTTGCTCGTGTTTACTCCATCTGGTTCATAGATTCTAAGGAGATTTGGAGAAACCGGCACGTTTGTTCTCTGAAGAAGAACAAGGTAGGTGAAGCCAGCCAGCCACAGTAAACAGCTGAATATTTTTAGCATTTGAACCCATCCGTGAACAAGCATGATTTGCATACGAATGCGACGACCATCGTGACGCGTTGTGTTGTGATTTTGCCATCAGTTTTGCTCTGAATCCGTGGATGTGTTGCCGGCAGTTTTTGCTCTGACGGATGACGCTCCTAGTTTTCGGGCGAAACCGGCTCAGTCAGCAGCAGTAGCAACGTCTCTCTCTCTCTCTCTCAGTTGCAAAGGCATAGTAATTCTGTGAGCTGAAGTGCGTGTATAGGCTGTTTTTTTTTGGTAATGCTTCCAATGAACTTCTAGACTTTTTGCAGGTTTGCTCTGGGCCCACCTGTCAGGCCGGCACCGTACGTAGGCTTAGCCTGTGTTTAGTTGAGGGGGAAGTTTGGATTTTGGTTGAAATTGAAGATGATGTGACTGAAAAGTTGTGTGTGTATGACAGGTTGATGTGATGGAAAAGGACTGAAGTTTGGATCCAAATTTTGGATCTAAACACAGCCTTATTAGTATTACAGCAATTCTACGGTACTTGAGGAGGTGCCATGAGGTACCAAAATTTTAATGTAAAATTTGATATCTCATGGTACCTCATAGTACCTAGGTACTAAACAGGGCCTTTGCCATCAGTTTTGCTCTGAATCCGTGGATGTGTTGCCGGCAGTTTTTGCTCTGACGGATGACGCTCCTAGTTTTCGGGCGAAACCGGCTCAGTCAGCAGCTGCAGCAGTAGCAACGTCTCTCTCTCTCTCTCTCTCTCTCAAAGGTGCAAAGGCATATTAATTCTGTGAGCTGAAGTGCGTGTATAGGCTTTTTTTTTTTAATGCTTCCAATGAACTTCTAGACTTTTTGCAGGTTTGCTCTGGGCCCACCTGTCAGGCCGGCACCGTACGTACGCAGGAAGGAATACTCCATCCACAGCTACTTATTAGTATTAGCTTTCCACTCTGTTAAACGGTGTGTTTATAAAAACTTTATATATAAAAATTGCTTTATTTTAATTTATTTTTCAAAATAACTAATACTTAATTAATTATACTTTAACAAGTCATTCTGTTTTATGCGCGTGAAGGATTAGTTTCCAACACAGTCATCCGAACACAACCTATACGTAGCTCTACTAGTGAAAACTACAGTTAGTCACTGAAGATATCAAAACTGACGGAAAAATTGATACTGGCACTAACCTTTGACCAAAAACATTAGTGTAAATCTGCTTGATCAAAAAAAAAGTTACTGTAATTCTGGAGTCACGAAACTACGAAAGCATATGAACATGAGATTTGGCCTCTGCATTTTCTGAAACAGCAAGTTCGATAGCCGGCCGGTCTGAATTCTGAAAAACCGTAGGCCGCCGGTCGGCTGATCGTCGTCGATGGCCGCTCCTGTTTTGTGGGCGTCGCCATCGGCACCCACCAGCAAGCATAGCTATGCCATCCCCTTCATGTCCATTTCTATCATGTCTGCAGATAATCTCCATCTGTGTGGGCTCTCTCTGCATCTGTGTCGTTTTTTATAGCACACAAAATTAAAGCAGGATAAGAAAAAGCTGTTCGCTCTTTGCGTTGCCTGATGGGGGCCAACGTCGCATGATTGCAGTATGGCGCCGTCGTGCGCCGCAATTCGATTTTCTGATCCGCAGCTGATATTAATCGGTTGTTTTCTGCTTCGATCGACCAAGCGTCGTCATCTTCATCTGATAGTTTTCTGTACGTTTTGGGACCAGGAATACTGAATGGTGTACTAGGTGATATGTTACTGCTGCTAGCTAGGTGGGTGAGAATTGTCTGTAACTTGCTCGAATGTGCTAGCTAATTTAGAGTGCAGATATCTGAAAGGAGATTCAGATCAGTGGATTTGTCTTTCTTCAGTCTAAGATACTCGTATGACATTTTCTCTGAAGATCTGGAGCTTCCATTTCATTTTCTTGTCCAGATACAAATGAGAGTTCTTTTTTTTTTTTAACTTTTAGACGTCTTATATACGAGTGTTCTACGGGAAGTTTACAAAATGCTAGTTTGAACCTCTTCTCAATCTTAATAAACTTCGGCCGCGTATCTTACGCCGGCCCGGCGAAAAAAGTTTACAAAATGTATGTGTTGGTTGATATATACAGAGGCAGTTCAAATTCGTTCGAGTTCAAGGAACAACAAACTGCACATGAACCACGGCTTCCATTCAATGTCACTGTAATAATGTAGTAAGCCATTCTTGAGTTCATCAAAATTAAGATTGTTTATTAATACAAGCTGGAGGCAGCATACAGTATATTACATGGAAAGTACGCAACACTAGCTAACTTTCTGAAGCAGATTGCAAGCAACCACTCCGTATAAATATAGCTTGCTGATCTGATCATGGCCTGAAGAAGGCAGGGTGAGGGCGGCCGGTGCCCTGGAAGGAGGTGTTCTTGAGGTGCTCCGGTGCGTTCTCGAAGGAGTGCCTCCTCGCCAGCGAGAGGATCTTCTTGTCGGCGGCGACGAAGTATGCCATCCCGGCCGCCGTGCAGATGATCAGCGCCTGCCCGTCGGGTTGATGTTCGCCTTCGCCCATGGCAGCATCCTCACGCTCGCCAGCTGAAATATGCAGCTAAAAAGTTAGTACTCCTACTCTGCTGAATCGATGAATCAGCACAAGGAGGAAGGAAGAAGAAGCTAGTAGCAAGCATCGCCATCCGAGACACTCACGGTGGGAACGGCAGAGGCGATGGTCGCAACGGCAGCCGCCTTAACCCCTGCAAGGTTCGCCTCTGCATATATACATCAAGTTCAGACAGACAGCTAGCAATCGCCATGGAAGGAATGCAACACAAGACGAGATTAAACATGGTGGTTTAGTGTGCGTAAGTACCCCGGGAGCAGCGCTTGGCGAGGGCGAGCCTCTGCTCCAGGTGTGCACGGGTCACCGTCGTCGACATTGTCGAGCAAGATCGATGGAGCTGAGAAGAAACTAGTCCTGAAGTGAAGTAGCTGGGAGATGGAGAGAATCGCCTACTCTGGTAGTGGTTGGATCAGTAGTGTTGAGCGAGATGAGATGATATGAGGTTGAAGGGGAGGAGGTCTGGATTTATAGGCGAGAGGATCAGATCATCGGATGCAGCGAAGGCAGCAAGGTGGGGGTGCACGAACGCACGCACGAAGGAGAGGAGACGACCATGGTTTTGAGGTGAAAACCACGAGTGGTTGCATGCTGGAGTGGTCGGTGGCACTGTGCCCGATCTGCACCCTGTTTTCTCAATTTCTCTCGTGTACTTCTACACTCGTACGTACTACTCTGTCTCGTAAAAAAATATTATAGTATAGATGCGACGTATTTTAGTCTTATGGGACGGAGGGAGTACGTATTATTGGCACGCTTTATTTTCAGTTGATCCTGAACATTTTCAGAGTAAAAAAAAAATGGTAGTATCGGTTTTACTGCCAAAAGAAAAACTTTTCAGAGGCGAAATGAATCTGAGAAGCACGTGGCAGGTGACATTGGCCGGTTTGTCAGTCTGCCTGCCTGCTGATTATCTTTATAAGCACGTTTAATAGTGTAATCCCTCCGTTTCACAATGTAAATCATTTTAATATTCCCCATTCATATTGATGTATATATGTCTAGATTCATTAACATCAATGTGAATGTGGAAAATGCTAAAATAACTTACATTGTGAAACGGAGGAAGTAGTTAACTATTGTTTATTAGCTTATAACACTTAAGCTAACATGTGTAATAAGTTAATCATGGTTAGTTCTATTTTTTCTCATATCTTTTTCTCTCACTATGGATTATATAACTGTAAATGTTTTGTAGCAAGTGTATAGCTAACTTTTACATGAGAGTCAGCATGTCTCACTTTTTTTTCTTTCTCTTCCACATAAACTTATAGTTATTTATAACTTATTATTATCTTTTGCTCTATTAGCGGTTGGTAATCGCTAATCAAGTGCGGTGGATAAGATTGTTTACTACTCCGTATATTCCTACTAGTCCTCCACTCCAGTGCATTGGATCGCTGGGACTAGGGACGGAAGCTGCATCGATAGCTGAAGGCTGAAGATGATGCATGTGTGTGCACTGTGCTAGCGTGCCCTCGGTTTTGGGCCGGATCGATGAGCTGGATTTTCCACCCTTTTTATTTGAAAAACCAATCCTATAAATATATCCTGAAAAATTTATTATCCTTTTCTGGCGCCAACGTACTCTCTCCGTCTAAAAAAACCAACCTAGAAGGAAATGTGATCCCTACTAGTACAACGAATCTGAAGAACTCTATCCAGTTTCGTTATACTAGGAGGTTGGCCTTTTCTAGGACGGAGAGAGTAATTGACGCTATGGTCCAATATGACGGTGCCGTCTCTCTTCACATTAGTTACTTAGATTTCACCTAGGGACTAAGGGGACAGCGTCAACGTTATTGACGTCTTCATGTTGGGTTATTGGCGCCTCAAGAAACGATTTTTTAAAAATAAGTTTTCTTAGGATCTATTTGTAAATAAGTCTTTTAAATGGATCAAATGTGAAAAATCCAGGATCAACGAGCATTGTCGCTGCCACTCCCAGGGTTCCGTCGAACGGGGACTGTAGGAAAGGACTTGTTTGTGGAGCTTAGGATTTTAAAAAGTTACTAGTTGATAGTTGATAATCAACTTCTGACAATTTACAGAAATTGGGTTTCCCAGTTTCTACTAGTTTATTTTCTGAATTTTTCAGCTATGAGAATCTGAATGAAAAGCTAACTATTTGAGGGAGTTTTTGATTTTTAGAAGAAGCTAGACTATTTGTGCTGATATAGGTGGTGTTGTTTTCTCCTGAAGACGAAGATGAAGGTTAAGTTTTTTACGCAAAACAATGTGGTATTAACGTATGATTGATTGAGTTTTAATTATTACAAACTTGAAAAATATATTAATATGATATTTTTGAGCAACTTTTATATAGAAAGTTTTTACACGAACCGTACCGTTTAACCGTTTGAAAAGTGTGGCACGAAAATTGGTGACCGAATCAGTCAAATCGATTCAACACGCGCATAAGCATGCATTAGGGTTCGAGTTGGACACCGCCAATAAAATTTTACTCGTGTTTTACTTGATCCGGTTCATAGATTTTTCGGAGATATGGAGACCCGGCCGTCACGTACGTACTGAACCGGCACTTTTTGTTCTCTGAAGAAGAAGAAGGTAGGTGAAGCCAGCCAGCCACAGTAAACAGCTGAATTTTGTATAGTAGCATTTGAACCCATCCGTGAACAACCATGATGCATACGACGAATGCGACGACCAGAGTGACGCGTTCTGTCGTGATTTTGCCGTCAGTTTTGGTCTGAATCCGTGGATGTGTGCCGCTCGGTTGCCGGCAGTTTTCGCTCTGACGAACGCGACGCGACCGCGAAAACGCTCCTAGTTTTCGGGCGAAACCGGTTCAGTCAGCAGCAGCAGCAGCAGCAACGTCGATTCTGTGAGCTGCGTGTATGGCCACCAGCATATTTTATAGGCTGTCAGGTTGCTGTGGGCCCACCTGTCAGGCCGGCACTGTATGTATATACGTACATTGTGCAAGTACTATACGTAGCTCTAGTACACGTATTGCCAGTAGAGAAAACTACAGTTATACTCTCATCTTGCCTCAAAGCTGACTGTAAAATTTCTTAACTTTTCTCCCCCAAAAAGATAACCGTAAATTAAATCTGAAGGGCAACTCAACATCTTGGCCCTTGTGTTTTCTGAAACAGGATAGATCGATCAGTCGATGGCATGAGCGCCCCCGGTTTGTGGGCGATCGACACCATCACACCAGCAGCTAGCATTACCGTCCTGTCCACTTCTGAAGATAATCTCCATCTGTGTGGGGGCTCTCTGCATCAATCTCTGTCTTTTTTTTAGCGCACAAAAGTCGAAAGCAGGATAAGAAAAAGCTGTTCGCTCTCTGCGTTGCTTGATGGGGCCGACGTCGCATGATTGCAGTATGGCGTTGTGCGCCGCAATCTAAATTTCTCCGCAGCTGATATTAATCACCTGTTTGTGCTTCGACCAAGAGTCATCTTCATCTAATAGCTTTCTGTTCGGTAGATGGGTGAAGATTGTCTGTAATTAAATTGCTCAAATGTGCTGGCTAGCTAATTACTCTGAAATGCCCATGTAGGGTTAATTGGATTCAGATATGGATTTGTGTTTCGGTCTAGATGCATGCCTCCTATGATATTCTCTCTGTAACAAGTATCTGCAACTTCCATATCATTTTTCTTGTATAGATACATATGAGAGTTAGTAGTAGTTCTTTTTTTTTTTTTTACACAGTTACTTCTTATACTTGAGAGTAGTTCACAGGCTGACAGACAGTTCTAATTTGTTGGCGTCGTTCGAAGAGCAAGAAACTTGTAGAATGCACATGAACCACAAAACTACCACATCAATGTAATTCGTTCTCAAGTTCAAAAGATTTGTTTATTAGTATTACAAGCTGGAGATACAGACATACAGTATACTACATCGATCCAAGTACACAGCAAGCACTTTCTGAAGCAGCAGCTAGCCTAGCAATGCAAGCAGCATTTTTTTTTCTATAGCTAGTTGATTAGGAGAAATTCATGGCCTGAAGAAGGCAGGGTGAGGGCGGCCGGCGCCCTGGAAGGAGGTGTTCTTGAGGTGCTCAGGTGCGTTCTCGAAGGAGTGCCTCCTCGCCAGCGAGAGGATCTTCTTGTCGGCGGCGACGAAGTATGCCATCCCGGCCGCCGTGCAGATGATCAGCGCCTGCCCCGTCGGGTTGATGTTGGCCTTCGCCCATGGCAGCATCCTCACGCTCGCCAGCTGATCGATGAAACAACACACAAACATATGAAGCTAAGTTAGAAAACCTACTCTGCTAATGAAGAACTGACACGAGAAAATTAAAGTTAATCCTAGTGTAGCATGATCTGAGATAGTAGAAGACACTTACGGTTGGAACGGCGGAGGCGATGGTCGCAACGGCAGCTGCCTTAACCCCTGCAATGTTGGCCTCTGCAGGTATATATTATGCATCAGTTTATATTCAGTTAGGTGCCATGGAATTCAATTAACGCAAAGATGAAGGATATTGTAGTTCATGACTAGGTACGTACCACGCGAGCAGCGCTTGGCGAGGGCGAGCCTCTGCTCCAGGTGTGCACGGGTCACCGTTGCCATCGCGATCGAGACGATGATGGATGGATGGAGCTGAAGTGAAGGTCTGAAGCGAAGGAGGTGATTAACCCAAGGAGATGGAGGAGTATTGGCTACTGGTTAATTTGATCGAGAGTGAGTTGAGATGAGATTGAAGGGGAGCTCTGGATTTATAGGCAGCAGCAAGCAAGCAACGCGATGCAAGGGAGGAGGATGCGAAGGCAGCAAGGTGGGAAGCACGAAGGAGACCATGGTTTTGAGGTGAAACCACGAGTGGGAGTGGGAGTTGGAGGGACGAATCGGGAGGCGGTTGCATGCTGGATTGGTCGGTGGCACTATGCTCTCTCTGAAACCGCCTGTACTATACTCCTTCTTTTCAGTACATCTGCGAAAGGTACGGAGTAGTAATTTCTGTTTTTACTGCGAAAAAGAATTTTTCAATTTTCAGAGACGAGATGAATCTGACCGTCCAGAACAGAACGGCGACACGTGGGAGGTGACACGTACTGGCCGGTTTGTCAGTCTGCCTGGCTACATTTTTTCTTAACATCTGATTATCTACAACAGTAAGCTATAATCTACTCCATCCGTCCTAAAATATAACAACCTTATACTGGATGGAACACATCTTCTATCCAGATTGATTGTAGTATGATATGTTCCATCTAATACAAGGTTGCTATATTTTGAGACGGAGGGACTAGATAGTATAAGCATATGCGGAAGAGAGAAAAAACGAGTAATAAATTTGTTCTATCAGTTATTCCCTCTGTCTCATAATATAAAAGGTTTTTAGGTGGACGTGACACATCGGTCTGTCTGACACATCCTACTATAATAAATCTAGACAAACTGATGTGTCACGTCCACCTAAATTCCCTTATATTATGAGACGGAGGGAGTACAATATGTGCTCTAAAATATGATATATGTATAAGAGATAGGCTAAATATAATGATGTAGTGTATATTTACATGGAAATATTACATGTATATGCTATTAAATTAACTATAGATGATACGATGATGTGTTAACTTTTAGAGCTAGACGTTGTTATACTACTATGATAACTTTAAGAGCAAGTACAATAGCAAGCTATTAGCCAAATGTAAACATATTTTAATGAGATAAATGATGAGAGAGAAGATCAGCGGGCTACAGATCTGTAGCTAGCTGCAGCGCGGACTCCAAGACAAAATGTGTGTATGACAGGTGGGACTATATATTAATAGTATAGTAAGCAACTATTGTATGAATTGGCTATAAATAAATTGGTTTTTTTTATTAATTTGTATATGAAACTGACATGTGGGTCCCATGGGTTTTATTATTTTTTTGGATCAAATTGCCACGTAAGCGCCACGTCAATGCCACGTCAGACGAAGAACTACTCAAATTAGCCACGTAGGCGCCACGTCAGCCAAAACCACCCTCAAAACCGCCGAGGGACCTAATCTGAGCCGGTTTTGATAGTTGAGGGACCCGTTGTGTCTGGTTTTCCATTTGAGGGACGAAAATCGGATTCGTTGACAAGTTAAGGGACCTAAGATGAACTTATTCCATGACGGTATCGCTCTTGACGTGTGGCCCATGCTATTATTACTGTCAGATGTCTATTTCCTTAAGCCGTTCAAAGGCCGGCGACAGACAACGATAGAAGCTACAATCGACCGGCTATCGGGCAGGCTAGATAACAAAGACGCCTGCCCTGCTTGTGAGGCTTCACCTGTTTAAATGGGACTAAATCTTTAAAACTTTCAAGTCCTTATCACATCGAATGTTTGGACATAAATTATAAATATTAAACATAAACTATTAATAAAACCCATCCATAATCTTGGACTAATTCGCGAGACGAATCTATTGAGCCTAATTAATCCATGATTAGTCTATGTGATGCTACAGTAAATATTCTCTAATTATGGATTAATTAGGCTTAAAATATTTGTCTCACGAATTAGCTTTTATTTATATAATTAGTTTTGTAAGTAGTCTATATTTAATACTCTAAATTAGTGTCTAAATACATAGACTAAAGTTAAGTCCCTGAATCCAAACACCACCGGCTTCAAGTCCTGCTCAATCACCTCCAGCTCGTGGTTTGAAATTCAAGGCAAGTAAATAATCCACGGTAATAATTTGACTAATCAATCACAAATATCTAGATTTTTCCTCGTCTTTCGTTAACACGTTTTTCAAACTATTAAATGGTGTGTTACATAGTTGCTTTAAATATCACATATATCTACTTGTCTATTTTGTAATAATTAAAACTTAATTAATTATGTCCTAATAGTTTTCTCATTTTTACGCGCGTCAACTTAATCGTCATCTTTATCAGTTTCAAACACCACCTATGTAGTACTCCCTTCGTCCCAAAATAAGTGTAGTGTTTAATTCAAATTTTAACGACTGCATTTATTTTGTTCAAATAAAGCGATGTTTTTCTTCTCAGTAATTATTATTCCCTCCATCCCAAAATATAATAATTTTTAGCCATCAGAATTTATCCCAAAATATAATAACTTCTCCATCAACATTCTCTTTCTAACCAATTACAACCCTCCGTTATTCATTTTTCCCACCAACCTCCACTACTCATCCAATTGTAACCCTTAACATTTACTTCTACTTACTTTCTTAAGAACCGTGTCTAAGTCTAAAGCTTCTTATATTTTGGGATGAAGGGAGTAAATCTCGATACGAAGACGATGACCTGCACTAGTCAAGTCTTTTCTGATGCAGAACTTCTTTTTTTTTTTTTGCGACAATGATGCAGAAACTTTCAGGACGGTTTATTGCTTGGTGCGAACAAAAAGGCAGCTTATCAGCTTGTTGGCTGTCTCTATATATAGGACTAGGAGGTACTTACCGTATGATCACATGCAGGAGTATCAGACGGACAGGGAGAGTACATAGCATACATGGCTTGCTCGTTACTTTCAGGTCAGAAGCTCTTATACCTTACTACAGATTCATAGTTGATTCTTGCATGCTCAAGTATTTTGTAAACTTGAGATGTTTAGAGGTTCAAATATATAGGAGTATTACGTGCATATAGGAGAATTAACTCAAAAAAAGTTTTTCTTTTTTTTTTTGGCGTACGTTGTATCCGTTCCTTTGAAATGCAAATTTACTTTGCGACGATAGTATATGTTTTTGTGTTTAACGAAGAACAAAGAGAATCCATAAAATTGAAGGTCCGGTCTTAGTGGTGTATGTTTGCCCTTATTTGGATTGGTCTTGTTTTATCTTGTCTATCGACGAAATGAGGCAAATCTCTTTTGCCTTGGAACGATTTCAAGCATTATTGATAGAATATTGGTAATGAAGGGTTGCCTTTATCGTTTTGGTAGGAGTTTATCCCTACCCGATGATAATTAGTACTCCATCCATCCACAAAAGTTACACATATTACTTTTGATGCTAAGACAAAGAAGAAATTAAATCACCTTGAATGTTACAAAATCAAGGAGTGAATGCAAGCATGCAACCAATAAGTATTTAGATGATTCATTAGGTTCTAATAAAACATTAAATTTATCTCTTCATTTAAATCTTGAATGCATAAAGACTACAAATAAAAACAACTTATTTGGAAAAACTCAAATGTGAAATAGGTGTAACTTTGGAGGGAGTACTTACTTGGTTACCGAGGAAAACACGTGGTTTCAAAAACTGAATTGTAAACCCTCTCGGCTCATTACGGTTGTGTTTAGATCCAAAGTTTGGATCCAAATTTCAGTCCTTTTTCATCACATCAACCTGTCATACACACGTAACTTTTCAGTCACATCTTCTCTAATTTCAACCAAAATTTAAACTTTGCGCTGTACATGCAGGTAAGAAGTTAGTACTAGTTGTGGTAACCAGCCTGATGCTGATACTACAGCAGAGTAGTGCATCTGACGGGGCTAGTGCTGGGTCTGGAAGTAGCTGGTATCCCCTGCCCGACTGTCCTGCTCAAGAGAAGTGCGGCAACATCAGCATTCCCTACCCGTTTGGCATAAGAGAAGGCTGCTACCGACCGAACGGCGGCTTTAATATCTCATGCAAGCAAGGACAAGCTTATACTGGGTCAGCTTTTCTAATTAAAATACAGATTTTACTTTTCTAATTAAAATACAGATTTTATCTCGATTTCTGTTAGCACGTTTTTCAAACAGTTAAACGGTGTATTTTATATTAAATCTTTTTATATGGAAATTACTCTAAATTATCAGATAAATCTATTTTTCAAGTTTAAAATAATTAAAAAAACTCAAATTAATTACGTTCTAATGATTTTCTCATTTTACATATTTATATTTAATTTTCATCTTCATCAGACTCAAACAGAACATTAGGATCACGAATTTGGATGTAGTCCAGAGTGAGGCTCGCATCCTGACCGATATACCATCAGGGACGGTATCATGGAAGTACAACAATGAAACCGATCCAATTGCATGGACATCCAGAGGAGGCTTACGACTTGGTAATCACCATATGGTTTCCAGCGCCAAGAACAGATTCACAGCAATCGGGTGTTCAACTGTTGCATACATCTACGGCAGAGACAAAAATGGTAGCAATGGACAGTTTGATCAGTTCACCAGCTTATGTGGATCGTTCTGCTTCGACGAGGGTAGCATCGAAGGCGGCCCAGAGTGCTCCAGCAGGGGTTGTTGCCAAGTCCCCATTTCAATCAACCTTAGGAGGTTCAGTTTAGGATTCTATAATTATAACACAACCAAAGAAGCTCTTAATTTTAGTTCACGCAGCTATGCGTTCGTGGTCGAGAAGGATCGATTCAAGTTCAAGAGTTCCTATGCCAAAGCTGACAATTTCATGGAGGAGCTCGCTCGTGGGATTCCTATAATTCTCGAGTGGATTGCTGGTAATGAAACATGTGAGGAAGCCGCCCTGGAGGAGTCGTATGCTTGCGTTGCCAATAACAGCGAATGCGTCTACGTGAAAGAGGCGCCCGGGTACAGATGCAACTGCACCCAAGGTTACGAGGGAAATCCCTACCTCAAAGACGGCTGCCGAGGTCAGAATTAATTCATGCATGCCAACCCTACCCTAGCCTAGTTAATATACCTATGGTCTTGTTTAGATCCCAAAAAATTTTGGCCAAAAACGTCACATCAGATGTTTGGACACATGAATGTAGCATTAAATGTGGGGAAAAAAATCAATTGTATAGTTTGCATGTAAATTGCGAGACAAATCTTTTGAGCCTAATTACGCCATGATATCACAATGTGATGCTACAGTAAACATTTGCTAATGACGGATTAATTAGGCTTAATAAATTCGTATCGCAGTTTATAGGCGGAATTTGTAATTTGTCTTGTTATTAGTCTACGTTTAATACTTCAAATGTGTATCCATATACTTTAAAAACTTTACACCCAAAGAACTAAACACGTCCTATATTTATATATAGATATTCTCTTCGATGCATATGTCCAGGTTCATGGTTAGGATTGGGTCTTTTTATGGGACGGAGGGGATAAATTTGTTCAAAAGGACTCCAACAAATAAATTTGATCACTCTCTCAAACACACACAGAGCAAGTTAAATTAATTATATATGCACCCTATATATGCGAGTTGCTGTTCTCCATGGATTCATATGAAGTTATTATTATTGATTCCTCACGTTGTTCAGTTGTTAATACTGCAGACATCAATGAGTGCAACGCCACAAGATTCCCGAATTCTTGCAAGGGCATCTGCAGTAACACCGATGGGAGCTACGACTGTAAGTGCCCACTAGGAACTCACAGCGATGATCCAAAGAACAAGGAATGCGTCCCACAAGTGAAGCTGGTCATTGGTAATATGTTTTTCACGCTACATTTTTCAGCTGCCAAAACTTTTTCTCTAACTGTTCATATTTACAGCGAATTTAGATGCAAACCATACAGTTTTTTTTTCCGACTATATATGTTGTTTTCTTAGCAAAAAAATAACAGGTTGTTTTGTTTCTGACATTTTTCTACTTATCCGTTTCTATTCAACCTAACCAATTCCATTCCAACAAACGGAAACAACAAGTCTGTCATAATGGGGCTAGTCGAGCTTATGATAGGTAATCATCCATTTCCAGGTATTTGCATCAGCATCATCTTCCTCATCATCTGTATCTCCACTCTGCTGATCAAGATTCAGAGAATGAAGCTGGAAAAAAGAGAAGCAGAGGTTCTACGATCAGAACGGTGGCCACATATTATACCAGAAAATTATCTCAGGGCAAGTCAATGTTGTAACAAGGGGGATAACGCTTTTCCTCCTATCCGGTCGAAATACCTAAAATAGTTTGCAGAAAGATTTTAAGTGTAAAACAGGGAAAATGTTCTCGAACAGGAAAACACTCTCGAGCGGGAAAACACTCTCGAACAGGAAAACACTCTCGAGTGGGAAAACACTTTCGAGCAGGAAAACACTCTCGAGCGGGAAAACGCTCTCATTTGGCTTCTTGTCAATTATATGTAACTCATCTTGTCTAAAGGTGAATTTAAGCTACATGGCAGGAAAATCAAGGCGACTGGGAAGTTAATGGAGAATGTGCGAACCCTCGAGCATAGAAGACATTCGGCTAAGAAGAACTCGAAGGAAAAACCTATTTGAGTCAAGATCAAGTCGAATGGAATATTCCGTGGGGGGCCACTTCTCAACCACTCTTGCCAGCTGGAGCCAAAAGACGATAATGACCCTGACAATGTACTGTAATACCCCTAGGGTTGCTGACATGGCAAGGGCACTATGGGAAGTTCACTAAAGCCCATGAGGGCAGAAATGTAACATCATGTGTAAGGCCGTAGGCTATAAAAGCCAGTCAAATCCCTGTAGCAAGACAGGACATTTTTAATACAAAAGTAATTCCCAAGAGTGGTGTTTGCTGTTTGAGCTCATTTCTAAGGATAGGCGGGAAAATACTTCTTTCCGGTCTATCCCCAGTCTTGTTCGTGACCTAAGGTCACAACAGTCAATACAGTGGAAATATTCACAGAAGAGATACTAAAGAATGCGACCGACAACTTCGACAGCGGCAAAAAGCTTGGCGCCGGTGGTCATGGCATTGTCTACAAGGGCATTCTCAGGGACAACAATGTCGTCGCCGTGCAGCGCTCCAACTTCCTCCACGTGACAGACGCCGAGGAATTCGTGCAGGAGATCATCATGCTCTCGCAGATCAACCACCGGAACGTGGTCAGACTCATCGGCTGCTGCCTGGAAGTTGAAGTGCCCATACTGGTCTACGAGTTCATCTCCAATGGCACTCTCTTCCACCTGATCCATGGCGGTAGCAGCAGCCATGTAAGGCGGCCTGTTTCATTGAACCTTCGTCTTAGGATTGCTCAAGAATCAGCTGAAGCATTGGAGTACCTGCACCTGTCGACGAATCGGCCTATCATCCATGGCGACGTGAAGTCTCTGAACATTCTGCTCGATGACAGCTACACGGTGAAGGTGACCGACTTCGGGGCATCACGGTGGCTGCCCAAGGAAGCTGTCCAGCTGATGACGATGGTGCAGGGAACCCTAGGGTACCTGGATCCGGAGTACCTGCAGGAGAGGAAGCTGACGGAGAAGAGCGACGTGTACAGCTTCGGCGTCGTGCTGCTGGAGCTGATAACTGGGAAGACGGCGATCTACCGCCACGATGGCGATGACAAGAGCCTCGCAGCACCGTTCCTGCGGGCGATGGAGGAGGAGAGGGTGGAGAACATCTTGGACACAAGCTTGACTGGTGCCAGCATGGAGGAATTGCCTTTGCTCCAGGAGGTCGCCAAGCTGGGGAGCATGTGCCTTAGCACCAGGGGAGAGGAGAGGCCATCGATGGCAGAAGTGGCCGACAGGTTGAAAGCTGTACGAGTTGCATGGAGGGATCTTCTGGTTTCATCGGAGTACGAAATGATGGAGGTTTTCGTCGACAGTTCAGAAGCTCCTCCATCTGGCAACCTGTCTTCCGCTGTGTTCTGGACACCGGACATGCAATCTCTACAAGTTGAAACTTTGAGGTGATGGCCACAAGACTGTTTGCAGATATTCAGAGTTGCATTGTCTGCAGACGAGTTGCAAAGGTGTTTGTTCTTGTTGTAGAATATGTGGTTTTCGTGACTGTTCTAGCTGTCAATTCTCAGTTTTGCTATCTCAAAATGGCTATTACCTAGCTTTGCCAGCAATGACTTTAGTAGTCTCAGGTGTGACAGTAGAGTAAAACATACATTGATATCTTTCAAACAGGTTTCAGATGGCACAAAGTATTCAGAATATGATAGTAATTAAGTTGACTGGGGGGTCTATATTCTTGTTGTAAATTATTCCATTTTGACAACTCCATATTTTTTTTCTCTGTAAATTCTAAATTCTAAACTCTATTAGCTTCTGTGTCGCCCTTCATCCTAGAATTGGCGCGTCATATCATAGGTCGAAATAGGTAGCTAGCGCTGCATCGGAATCGACATCGCGCACGCCAAATTCGGAGGCCAAATCCTTGGGGTCGTGGGGGATTTGGCGGCGGTGTCGTGACTCGTGTGAGCAAGAGTAAGAGTTCGAGGAGAGGAGAGGCGGAGGTGGGCGTACCTGGATGGATGCGGCGGTGGAAGCGGGGCCAGATCTGCCGGCGCAGACGTCGTGGGGGCGCGGAGGGAGGCGCTTCGCCGCCGGTCGCCGCCCCCGGCCTCCCCTCGCGCGCGCCGCCTACCCGCGGTTACCCCTCGACGATTGGAATCAATGGCGAGCTGCTCGATGAGCGGCGATCGATACTCCTCTCTTCTTTTTTTTTTTTTTTCTTTTTTGAACTGCGACGATTACCGGGGAAAACTGGAAAAGAAATAATTTTCGGTATATGCCACTCAATTTACGATGCTTACCATAATTTTCCATTTACTACATTTAAAAAAACGAATTCCTAGCTAGATTCGTAGAAAGGATTGGTCTTTTTTTTTCGGACGGATGGATAGTTTATAGCGCTTTCAGAAATTACTAGCGAGGAGCAAGAAAGTGAATTGTTTCGTTCGGTTGGAATATAAAGTGAATTGTCGTTTTTCTTAGTAAGTTTAAGTTTCTGGGTTGAACTGGTCGGTACATACAACTCAATATGTTATCAGATCCGAAGGTCTAGAATTCGAATCCTGGCTGACACACAATTAAATAAAAATTGCAACCCACTTCTATTCCATGCTCCTGGCAGGTGCGCAATTAAATAAAAATTGCAGCACACTTCTATTCCACGCTAGAGGCTCGAGAGGTTGAACGCATGCAACTCAATACGTTCCATGTCACTCCATCCATCCGAAGCAGCATCCGTCAGCCCGTTCGTCAGCGCGCCCGAAGGACCTCGTTGGTCGGTGGCGCTTGATGGTGGCTAGATGCATGTGTCGGTAGGACCTCGCCGGTCGGTGGAGCTTGTGGGCAGGACGCGCAGACGAATTGGCTGACGGGACGGACGCTGCTTCGAATGGATGGAGTGGCACATAACGAAACAATTTGCGTTCTTACTTCGTAGTACTCCCTCCATTTTTAAATATCTGACGCCGTTGACTTTTCTAAACATGTTTGACCGTTCGTCTTATTCAAATTTTTTTTTGTGAAATATGTAAAACTATATGTATACATAAAAGTATATTTAACAATAAATCAAATGATAAGAAAAAAATTAATAATTACTTAAATTTTTTAAATAAAACGAACGGTCAAATATATTTAAAAAAATTAGCGGCGTCAAATTTTTAGAAACGTAGGGAGTAGCAATTTGCGTTCGGAGAATAATTCGATCAACTGTTGTGGACACATGTCCGTTTGGTTCCTGACCGCACGATCTCCATCCGACGGTTCACATGAACCTAACTACGGTTCGGGGAATTATTCTCCGAACCCCCACGCGACCTCCCGCGGCGCCTCCAACTCCTCTTCATACATCTCGTTCACACGTGTTCCATCCAACGGTTCGCATGAACCCAATAGGGGTTCGGAGAAATTTTCTCCGACCCCAAACTAGGGGTGGGCAGAAAAAGACCGAACCGAAAAGACCGAGACCGAGAAATTTGGTCATCAATTCGGTCCTAGGCAGTGAAAGACCGAATTTTGTTCGGTCAATTCGGTTAGTCTCCTCGGGTAACCGAATAGACTGAATTATCAAAAAATGTCTAAATACAACCTACAATCCACTATGTTTAATAGGATTAAACTCTAATTTTCACATCCCTACTTCTAGGCATGCAACAATAATAAGTCTTTACTCATAAGTGCTTACGAATTTGTTTTGTGATTTTTGCGTTGAAAATTTCCATTATTTCTTTGCATATATGAAAATGTTGTTGAATTTCGATCAGGACCGAGACCGAGATCGAATTTGTCGGTCCTGACATTTTTTCACTGAAATTCGGTCTTCACTTTTCAAAGACCGATCGAAAGACCGAAGACCAAGACCGAAATTTTCGGTTAAACCGAATGCTCACCCCTACCCCAAACGACCTCATCGAGTTGCCTCCAACCACTCCTCGTACATCTCGTCCGCACGAGCTACATCCAACGGTTCACGAGAACCCAACAGGTGTCCGGACAATTTTTCTCCGACCCCCCACCTCGCCGCCGGAGTGGCCTCCCGGTCCGCCGTTGCGGCGCCTCACGTCACGTCTCCGGCGAGCATGTAGCTCGATCTACACGTCGGACTTCTCCGTGATGCCATCGCCGAGCAGCAACTTCGCCGCTAGGTAACCCGTTGTGCGCTGCTCACCGTCGTTAACTCCTGGGTCTTCTCCCTCATAGCCATCACAGCCTTAGGCTCCGGCAAGTTTCAAATTTGTGCGGTTCGAATTTTTTGCATTTGCCGCTCGATCATATATAGATTATCTCCACCTGTAAAGAAAGTTTCTCCTTAGAAAGTTTCTCCTTATTTTGTCAATAGATCTCACACAATTCCTTACGGCATGTTCAGAACTCACAACTGAAAACGTGCTACTCCATTCATAGATGGTTTCATCATTAAATACTGGCACACATTACATATATCCATAAATGATCATATCTCCATTCTGTTTGCAATATAGATCACACACTTATAAGAACAAATCCCCACAAATGCCTTAACTCGTAAATCAGGGTTCACAAATAGAAGAGATAAAAAGCACGGGGTATTTTCCCCAGCTCATTAGCTTCTACTACCTCCGTCCCATAAAAATTGAATTTTTATCTTTGAACTTTGTCCCACAAAAATTGTATTTCTACTGATGTGAGACCAATTAAACTGATTACATTTCCTTGTAATCTTCTTTCCTTCCATCCCATCTCTAACCCATTATCTCAACATTCCTTTTAATCAAGTTTATATATGGAATTTGTGCATGTAATGCGTTCATTAAATAGGGTTATTGTAGTCATTTGTCTATCCTCCTAATATGTCCTTAATTCCCTAGAAATTCAATTTTTATGGGACAGAGGTAGTATTATTATTCTGCTTAACTGACCAGCAATGGCTTTACATAGCGTTAAAGTCAAACAGATACTGTCCTGTCCCACTGTACAAAATACATTACAAATTGACGAAGGGGCGACATCACCCTGACGGAGCCCGCCCTTGAGAATATACAGTATCATCATCTGTCTATAAACGGTCAGGATAAATATAGGGGTCACCATAATCTGGCAAACCTCTTTCTCTACATTTACCAAGTCATCAAACGCATCCAGCATAAAATTGCCAGTTCATGGCTATCATTCATCTCGTTGCCTTTCCATTTGTATCGACCGGAAAATCCGTGCCGCTGACTCTGAAGCAGTTCGCGAATTATGTGGAACAACCTTGATAACATTGGTCTGGTTGTCCCGGCTGCCATACGAGGGCTGAGGCTGGTTGTTCTGAGCTGACGCTGTGGGGAAGGCGGATACAGGACCACTTCCACTGCATTGGAACCTGTCAAAGGGACTGCTAGCGCTGCTGGCCTGTGCCTCGCTATCTCTTGAGGCATGAAATCTCCAAATGCCACTTGGATGCGACATGTTACATGAGATCCACGACTGCTGCTCAAAGTTCCCATAAGGCTGTGGCATCGAAGGATGTCTCCCTTGTTCGACTACAGGTGCCGGTGCAGTTGGGTTCATCACTGGTATGCTGAAAGGCGGGAAGTAGTTCATAGGCATGGAAGGAGGGCCAGGAGCACCCATATGTTGTGGCTGATGAGGTAAAGGAACACCATATGCCGAATTCATGAAATCTCCAGCTGTTGATGGAAGACTCGAAGGAGTACAGTTGGCATAAAACGGGGCCAATATGCTACCAGCTGGAGGGCATGGACCAGAATAAGGCTTATAGACAAGGCCTTCCGAAGGAGACATGACAGGGACAAGCCATTGATTTTGAGGTGGTTGAAGTTGAACGCCCCAGTTATTTTGTTTGTTATCAGAAGCAACAGGTGTAGCCCGACGATTGCTTTTAGAGACGCCATTTGTTGCAGCTTGATCACGTTGACCACTGCCAAGCCCAGTATCATGAGGGGAGGGTGGGCTGTCTTCAGTGTTTTCTTTTGATACCTCTGGTTGCTGTAGACTTGGCTCCACGTCGTCGATGGTTGCGACTAACAGAGGTGCTTTCAGGTTTTCTTCCACCAGCTTGTTCTTGCTACCCAACAAGGCATTGCCAAGGCAAGGATCACCTTCAATAAGTACATGCGGTGATGCTGCAATCAGCTTCTGCACCTGATTGTAAGTCAAATACAAGTGCGGGTTATAAACAGATTATGCACAAAATCCTATCCACGAATTAACCTGCTTAGGAGTGGCTAAAAGGAAGAGAAATTTGCTATACTCACTTTTACCAACTTATGCAGCTCAAAAACCTGGACAGCAAACACCCTCTGTTGACTGCATAGAGTTTAAAGAAGATTAGAGTGTAAAACAATAAAGGGAATCATACAGTAGCTTGGTAAAGCAATACCTACAATATCAATTTAACAGGGACACTTTTACAATCTTTTTAAATGAGATTATGCCATTCTTCTTGACTAAAATGAAAATAAAATCGAAACCACTGTAGATTAAAATTTGCATTGACATCTCCAAAAGAGAACATTTCAGTAGTACAGGTGTACGTGGACAAGAACAACAAACTGATTGACCTAGTTGAAAGGAAAATAAAACATGCCGGCATTCTGCAGACAACTAATCCAATTACAAATCAGCAAATGTTGAACTAGATATAAATTATTTCTGCCAAAGAAATGTGTAGACATGCTGACTTGTAAGCCCAAAATTTGGCATAAGTATGCACAGTTTCCATGCATGAGGTATTTGAAATATCATCTGGAGCTGACATCTATTGGCATTCAAATATGAAATAAACCAAAAACAAACGAGATAGTCATCATGTTTTTCTGTCTAAGATGATTAAGATTAACCGCAAATTAAGAGCAAAGATTAACTGCAAATTAAGAGCAAATAATTGTAAAGCAAGGGAAACAAAACAAATTTTATTCATCAAAGCTACCTATACTTAATTAGAGCTGCAAACAAGTCTAGTTTGAGTGGGCCAAACTAAGCTCAAAAGGATAGTTTTACTTACTTCATAATAGCACGTCTTGCTTTCCAGAAATGCTTTGTACCAATGGCTCCAACAATTTTATCTGGAGAAATCTCCCAACCAGTTATACACTCCACCGAGGAATCAGACACATCATCAATGTTCTCTGCATCGTGTTGTTCTAGCAACCTTTTTCTCTTTGTACCTGTTTCCTCTAAGCCTCCTTGCGGTAAATTATAATGACTATCAGTATTTTCAGAACATGGTTTAGAGGAAATTTCATTTCTTCTCACTGGAGGGTTCTGAAATTTCATGGAACCTCCATTTCTGCTTGCCGCTTGATGCCCACTATTTCCACCATGTGGCTCATCAGAATCATTTATAATGTCCGTCTTATCCATCTTAGGATATACTTTAGCATGCCTGCTTCCAAACATATCTTTGGAAGCCTGAAAGGATGAACTTTTTTCAACTTCCACGTTTTTGGATGTCTGTGCTGTTTCCATCTCCTTGTCTTTCAAAGGGGTCCTTGATTTCACATCAGAAACATTGATTCTCTCCAATTTCTTGCTAACAGTGTTATAACACTTTGTCGGTGATTTGGACACTGCTGGAGGGCTTTTGTGCGGACTGAGAGCAACAAGGGGTGTTGATTGGTCTTGAACCCCTGCATTCTCTTGAGTACTATATTGAGAAAATTTGGAATTGAAGACAGAAGGAACCATAAATTCATCATCATCGGCCAATCTCTTTCCCGAAGAACTCTTTATTGTATTTTCTACTCTTCTTTGTGGTGCCTCGGCAGTTGATCTTGAAGCATAAATATCCATGCCCTTAGTCTGAGAGGATAAAATCCCCAGTTCTTTTCTTGAACCACTAATCTTCTTGTTGATCTTATCTGAATTGATCTTTTCAGTAGAATGGCCAGGTCGATTGGAAGGCACATTGAACGGCTGGAACAGAGAATTCTCACGTCCATAAACCTGGAAGAAAAGAAAATCCATTTCAGTACTACTAGATTTAGTGAAAAATTGCGAGGATTCCACACAAATTGATAGGAAGCATATTTAAACTATCCAAGAACTTCCATGTTGAATTAGAAAGAGTGGTGGGAGATTAAGTATCTCATGGTAAGATCTCGATTTTTTATTTTATTTTCGACCCAAAGAAGGGGAAAAGAGACAATACTGCAAATGGACTTCTTTTCTTTCTTATTTTGTTCACATTTTTTCATTTGGAAATCTATGACTTGGACTTTTGCCATTGGAACTTCATGTCTATAACTATCCCATTATCAAAAGGTAGTTGGATGTGTTGTGGGAGGCTATTACAGATTTGTTCTAAAGAATATTTTCCACTCCTAAATCCTTGCTGAAAATAGTATTAGTAAACCGTTGATATTTATCACATACAGGTTGAACGTGTGCCTGACAATCAAAGCATATCAACCACCATTTTTATCATTCCCTTTCACATGTGGACCCTTTTTTTTGGGCAGGCAAAATTGCAAGACGCTAAGGAGGAAGAGGAACCTAGCGTCAATGATTTAAGGAAGGTGAGCACGTCGGGGAGAATAGAACACAGTATGTTGAGCAGCACGACGGCTACTCTTGCCACCTGCGCTACATGCAGTTTCACATGTGGACCTTTTTGTTTGTATATTACAAACACCATACCTCGGCAAACACAATCAAAGCATATCTGGTCATACACAATTTGCAATAAGCTATAGAATCCAATATCGTTTGCTAGGAACTTATGCCCCGTCTTCAAAATTTTACCGGAAGAGCTGATGTAAATTGCATATAATGGTTTTGCTCTTCTTTTTTGACTTCAACACAAGTGGGTTATCAGCACCGAGGAAGATCAATCATGATACTATGACAGCGTGCAAGCATGTTACTCCTACCATAATTATATGACTATATTTGCAAGTAATTGAATCACCATAGAACTCATGATAGTCTGAACCACATGTTGATGGCTTGACAGATTAATCAGCACAAAAGGAAGATGGCATTTGTGCCTCAAACTGAGCTTCTCGGCCCTAATCTTATCCAAATTTCCAGGTGTTTAGCACCGTTGCAGTAAATTTGCCCATCAATTCATCTCCTACAACGGAGAGAACTACAAAGGGTAGGCCGTGAAACACCCCCTCTCATCTGGCTCGTTGACGTCAAGGGCACCATGCTATTATCTTCCCAGATTTTAATTCTATTCGATCTGCAAGGGCGCTTAGCTCCATTGCACAGAATTATTGCCTACCAATTTAGGCTTTCCAATCGATTCGATTTGCAAGGCGTTTAGCTCCATTTGCACAGAATTATTGCCTAATAGTACCAATTTAGCAGTCACACACACAACCCCCAATCGAATCGATCATACGGGCAGGACGTCGAGTCACCTGGCTCTGGCTCTGGCTCTGGCTCGCCGCCGACGTCGACTGCGCGGGGCTGCCTCCTACTCCACCGCCGCCGCCTCCTCCGCCGCTGAAGCGGTGCGAGGGCACGGTGAACTGCTCGTAGAGCGCCATCTTGTTCCGGGGCGGCGCCCGCGGGCCTCCGCCCTTGGCCGCGTCGTTGACGTGGAGCCGCGGGAACAGCGGGCCCATCACCTTCCCCTTCGCCTCCTTCCCTCCTCCTCCCCCGCCTCCGCCTCCCCTCGTCGCCATCGCCTCCCACCGCAGCAGCTTCTCGGGGGCGTCAGGCCATGGCGGGGTGGAGGAGGTCGCCGGCTTTTGTGGCCATGGAAATGGAAGCTACGGGATTGTTTTGCTTTTTTTTTTTCTCTCTCTCTTGGATCTGGATGCCATGCTCATCCATACACCCATTGGAGGGGTGAAAGTGGGCCCACCGTGAGTGAGACATTGGAAAAAAGAACCGGTCACTGAGCCGGTTTATAGGCTTTATGTTCACCGGCTCAGTAGTGTGACAACCGGTTTAAACCCGTGATCATGAAGCACATTTTTCTGACTGAGCATGTATAACAGTATGCTATAAACCAACTATAACTCTATAAGCACATGCAAAAAAAAGTAAGAGAAGAGAAGCACATGTAAAAAAGGTAAGTGAAGAGAAAAGAAAAGTGGGTACATATTTTTTACAGCACGGATTTCAAGATGTCTGTGTATGAGAGGTAGACAGGTGTACGGATCAATCTAAAGTCTATATGTGTATTGATAATAAGTTATAGATAATTTATATGATTAGATATGTGTAGATGACTATGAGATGACCTTATGTGAGCTAGTTAGCTTAGTGGCTATACTATTAAACTTGCTCTTAGGCTCCATTAGATTTGTCTCTTTCAGATTAGCTACTTCTTTTATCGTTCTCCATGAGCATACTATTTGAATTGTTGAATGGTACATTTTTTAAAAAAATATATATTATATGGAAAATTGTACCGCACCAAAATCAACCGTTTCCGCTATCGACACCAAACCCCTATTTTACCGGATCAAGGAGTCAGAGTGCGACGGCGATGGAACTGCTCTTGGCGGCAGGAAGAGAAAGGTATCAGTCTCCTCCTACTCAGCATCCGGTTGATGGAGAGATAGGCGATGCCCAAGATGCCAACAAACATGATGAGAGAGAGGTCTCACTCAGATCCTGATCCCGTCGAATCGCTTCCGGCGACGCTATTGTCCCCTGGGATGGGAGGTTCTCGTGACAACGGTTGGACGGGCGTAGATGAGGTCGAAAGAGAGCGCATCATCTTCATGTAGAAGAGCCCAACGTCGTTGCCCGTGCCAATCGAACACCATGAAAACATGGGCACGCACTCATTGTCGTGGACGCCAGCCCAAAGCCGTAAAGGAAGGTGGCGGTGGTCGACACGGCTGAAATGTGACCAGGCTTCAGCTCAGTCAAGGGGGGAGCTGTCGTCGTCATCGGTAAGCCAAAGGAGTTTGTTCCCTCCCTGTGTACACGGAGTCCAGCCCCATCGTCAACGACTGCGATGGGTTGGGTAGTGAATCTAGGGCCGCTATTGTCACTCCTCCATCCTCAATCCATCCGAAAATATTAGATAATTATAAAATGACTATCTTCACCCAAAAATATATAAGTTTATTTTAGGACGAGGTTTTTAAAGTCGCGGTCTGACAGAAGAGTACAAACCTATAGAGGTTTCACAGAGATTGAATTGAAAAAAAAAAGGTGTTTTGCAGAGGAAGCTGACAATGAGCTCTGATCGAATTAAATGCGAGGAAAAGAGCATGAGTAGTTGAGTACTCCCTCCATACTCGTATTAGAAATCGTTCAAGGCTCCTAGCCATGAGGATATTTTTCCGGGCCTTCAACCAAGCATGCTCTCTATCAGTCTATCAGAGTATCAGTTCGATCTATGCTTGGACCATTGAATGAACAAATGAACAATGCTCAACCACAAAGCAAACTATCCTTAAACACACAAAACTTCTGCGTGTTTGTCAAAAAAAAAATCATTCGGTTTGTATCTTTGTTTCCAAAGAAATAAACATTGAATCAGAAAATCATCAATTGCCATCGATCTAAACCCTAATTAGCGTGGAACCAGAAGATACATCAAAACCTAGTATAGTGTTGCCGGACTCACGTCCGTTTGATTATTGACCGCACGATCTCCATCCGACGGTTCCCGTGAACCCAACAGGAGTTCGGAGAACTTTTCTCCGAACCCCACACGACCACCATCGCACCGCCTCGTACATCTCGTCCGCACGTGCTTCATCCAACGGTTCACGTGAACCCAACTGGGGCTCGGAGAAACCTCGTCGCCGGAGTGACGTCACTCCTCCGGCGAGCCACCGTGCGGGGAGCGTGAGGTCATCGTCCGACAGGTAGGAGAGCGCGAACGAGTTGCTCGCCGGAGACGCCACCTGCATCCCGCCGCCGCTGGCCGCCGGCGGCGCGGCAGGCCGAACGGGCCGGGCCGCGCGCCGCCGGGTCGAGCGCGAGGAGGTCGACGACGATCATGTCGACGGCGCGGCGCCTCCACGGCCTCGCCGCGGCGCCACGCCCCTCGAGCATCTCCACCACGCGCGCCATGGTGGGCGCGCGCCCGCCTTCTCCTGCGCGCACCACAGCGCCACGTGGACCAGCCTCCGCACCGCCGCCTCCTCCACCGCCTCGCCGGACTCCACCACCCGCCTGTCCAGCACCTCCATCACCCTCCCTTCCCTCGCCATGTCTCCGGCGATCTTCGGGAAGTACGTCCACCGCGGCGACGCCGACACCCATCTCCTCGCCTGCATCATCAGGTTGCGGCCCGACCATCTCCAGGACGAGGCCGTAGCTGTACACGTCGGACTTCTCGGTGATGCCGACGCCGAGCAGCCACTCCGGCGCGAGGTACCCCGTCGTGCCGCGCACCGTGGTGACGACGCGGCTCTGCTTCCCCCCAGCTTGGACAGCCCGAAGTCGGAGGGGACGCGCGGAAGCCGTCGTCGAGGAGGATGTTCTCCGGCTTGACGTCGAGGTGGAGCACCTTGCTGCGCGAGTCATGGTGCAGGTAGGCGAGCGCCCTCGCCACGTCGACGGCGACCTGGTACCGCGCCGCCCACGGCAGGCACCTCCGCGGCGATCGCCGGAGTGGGGGGGGAAGATCCACCTGTCGAGGAGCCGTGCTCCATGTACTCGTAGACGAGGAAGCGCGGCCCGCGCGGGACGAGGCAGAAGCCGACGAGGCGGACGAGGTGGGCGTGCTGCGCGCTGGCGATCGCCGACACCTCCGACTTGAACTCCTTGTCGGCGTGGCGGCGCGCCGTCGATCCGCTTCACCGCCACCGCAGTGCCGTCGTCGAGGATGCCCTTGTACACCGTCCCCGACGATCCCCGCCCCACCGCGTACTGGAACCCGTCCGTCGCCGCCGCCAGCGACTCGAGCGTGAGCTTGCGCGGCAGCCCGCCACCTTGCGGAAGTAGCTGTACTCCACGCGGATCCGCTCGTCCTCCATCGACGGCAGCCGCCTCGCCATGCGCGCCGCCCGCCTCCGCTCGCCCACCGCGTGGTGCAGCAGCGCCGCGGCGTCCGCCGACAGCGCGGCGGAGACGATGACGGCGGTGGAGAGGAAGAACGGCCGCGACAGCCGGAACCGGAGGTAGAGGGCGAGCTCGAGGACCAGCAGCGCGGCGGCGGCCGCGCCGGCGACGATCTTGGCCGTCTTGCTCTCCATATCTCGGTCACGTGACGTCACGCCATCGCCGGCTCGCCGTCGCCGGCGACGCCGCCCGCCATGGTCAGTTCTTTGCTCACTTTGGCCGAGTTAATTTCGGATTTTGACATGATGGGTTAGCAATTAATACATGTGAGAAAACATACTGAAATCTTAAGAGTGATAGCTACGTTTCAACTAATGTTTGTGCCTAGTGCATCATTATTGGATTTATCTAATTATCTTGCAGTAGTAAGGAGCTGACCTGATCAAAAAAAAAAAAGAGAAGGGAAAAGATATGTAGGTGTGGAGATCAGGAATGGTTCAAATCAATAAAGTGGATTAAATGCAGTGCAAATTGGAATTCTGTCACGCCGAATCCGTCCAAAATTTTCGGTAATTTGTGTGGTAAAGTTAACACTTTGGTTGAATGCATCCTCACGTGAATGACATCAGTGAATGGTGAAGTGTGTGGTGCTGGTTTGGCCAAATCCAAGTTTGAATGCATCACTGTCTCACTCATCAAAGCAACAAATTGACCACGTAAGCAGTAGGAAATTAAGGATCATATAAAGAAATTACAAAAACAATTGACTGTTTCATCCAACTGCTTGGTTATAATCAAAGATAACTGAACTGGATAGGAGGGAGAAGGATCATCAGAATGCTGACTTCATTTGTTTAAACTGAATTGAACAGGACCAAGGTTTGTGAAATGTTCAGATAACAGATCATACACCAAAATAAATGGTCCAGGTGGCCATTGAACATGGAATCATCCATCAAGACAAACAAACATACCTATCTTGAATTCGACTAAGGTGTGCTGAAAAAGAGAATTGCATATCATTGTTTACTGAATCCTGTTATTTGCATGAACAAATCTCTAAAAAGACAAACTTTGTTTTTCCAAAATCCACTGCTGCTCCAAGTCATCTGAATTGAGAGTTGACATGGATATGGCCATATCCAGTGTTTTTATTGCTAGAGGTGACTTCTGCAACCTTAATGATGGTGGTGATCGTCGTCATCGTCATGCCCATCAGGATCTCCTCCTTCTCCTATCACCTCAAGCTGTGAACATAAAGTTGCAAGTTGATAGCTCAGCAAACATCAGGACAGCATACCAACATATGCGCGATTTAGTGGCCCATGCAGAAATTGCTCTCACAAGGCAAGCGATTTTGTCAACAGAAAGTACCAACATACCGAGAAATACTGAGTGCAGACAGGGCATTCATGTGGCTTGCCTTTCTCCAACCAAAACCACACGACATCATGCTCGTCCTCTGAAAATATCAAACATTGCAATTTGCAGTTTAAGTTAATTCCATTGGTGGTTAGTCGATGAATATTTATAGAGAAGATGCAGGAGAAGATTTCATCCTAGAAGCTTCTTTATAGGTCAAAAACAAGGAAATTAGCATGCACAGGTACTATACCTCCTTCACCACCGGGACAACCAACAATCCTTTTGTTGTAGTATGACTGAATAACAGCTGGAGCTTCCTATACAACATGGAAAAAATATTAGTCCAGTTCGATCACGCAGGAGTGGAATGAACTAAACTGAACAGTGACACAAAAGGTACAAAGGGACCAAATCAAGGTTAGATGCAACACGCTAAAGAGTAGTACCATTCATCAACAGGCCAAAACAGAATGAAAATGATGCCCATTAATGTGCTGATAACCTTATCAGATCACACCTAATGCAAGTCTGAGGAGAAATGTCATGAGAAAAACAATTTGTAGGAAAATAGGGGTGATAAAACAAAAGAAACCACTGAATAAATAAATAAATGGTATAACATCCGTACATGTATCGATCACCACAACTAGGGGGCAATCTGCCTTAGAGACTAGAGATATATGGGAAAGCGAAGAATTTTCAAAACACTGCACTTATTTTATTTCCTGGAGATAGACAACATAGAAATTGCAAATTCAACTTCATGATCAAATGTACTATTATTGAGCAACCAATAACTAAAAGGTCCAACATTGCTGGTTCAACTAGAAACCTCCATATTAGCCGGATCCACATGGACAGAGTCAGAGAATAAACTCACAAGATATAGTAGCAGGGTTTTCCAAGTGAAAAAATATTTCTATGAGCATGTAAAGGAAAGTCTTAACATGAAATTGCTAATCAACAATTCTCTAAAGAAAAGCAAAATCAAGATGCCTCCAAGTACTAGATATAAGACAGGCCCCCATAATTATGCATGGAAATTCAGAATGTTATAACCTACAAAATCCCCAAAATTATTTTAACATGCTGAAAAAAAATGCTCTACTAAAGTTATAATGAAAACGAAGACAAACAAAATCCTCTTTGTTAACACAACAGGAGTCAGGCAACACAGCCCAACCTTTCTTAAGCAAGCACATCTGACAAGTGAACAAAACAGCTATTTATGCAAGTTTTTCCTATCAACAGGACTATACGAAAAGTCAACACATAAGATGTACAGAATAGCAAAAGATGTGACCATACGAAAAGCCAACACATAGCAAATAACATAAGCTGGAATGCACACACCATACAGCAAGGCAAAAACTTCGGTTGCCAATGACCAGCCCACAAAAATACAAATCACAGATCAGTGTAAACATAAACAGAGTTACCTATGTTGTAATGATTTTATTAAACGTATGTGTGTTGAACTTTTGCCTAATGTTTGTGCATAAAAATCTTTCCTATGCAGGGAAAAGAACCGGTAGCTGAACCAATGCTACAATCTCACATATTCATATCCAGTGAACAAAATCCCTGCCGTGACCCAGCTGCTGCATCTGCAATATCAGAAACTAATACCTATCTCTTCGCCGATTCCGTTGAGGCAAAGAAGCTTATCACTTAATATCAGAGGGGGAACATCAACATGTCAAGCTATTAAGAGAGCGTTGCATCCATGGCCACAAGTCTTAAGCACTACACATCAGCATTAATTCAGTCAGCAATCACACACTCCATCTAACCAATCAATTCAATAGCTCTCAAGCACACGGGTCAAAACATCCATGGAATTGATTTGAAATGGAAAGCATTCTCACCTTGGTACCAAAGGGCCCGACGGGCGCGTCCATATCAAACCTCTTCTTCCCCTGAAATGAGAAAACAAACAAAGGTAAAAATAAAAAATAAAATTAAGCCTTCCATATCAAGAGGAGAGGGCGGTTGACCTGGAGCTCGGCGGCGATCTCCTCGCGCTCGAGCCCGGTGGCGATCGGCATCACGTCCTCCACCCTCGTCCTCGCCTGCGCCGCATCTGCGTGGGACAGAGACAGACAGGCAGGCAGACCGCCCCGTCAAATCGCCGCCTCATCACCTGCCGGGATCGGGCCGGAGTTCGGGAGGGAATGTTACCGAGCGTGGAGAAGAAGAGAGCACGGGGAAGGACGCCGCCGCCGATCGCCGGGGAGCGGCGGGTGAGGGCGGAGCGGTGGTGGAGGAGCACGGAGGTGGCGCGCTTCCACATGGCGGGCGGCGGCGACGGCGAACGGGCGGCGGGAGATGGAGAGGCCGGGGTGGTGGTTAGGAGGAGGAAAAAGGAGGCAGCTTTCGGGCCAATTTGGGGTGGTTTTGTCGGCCCACGGAAATCAGAACAATCCACTTGGGTGTAAAAATTTGACAAATTTTGCAACGAAATTCGTAAACTAGTGTGTTAGAACAGTGAGATGATTGTTTAAATGCAACCACGGTTTGGTTAGTTTGACTTGTTTATTTTAAAGTTATTATCAAATGATAGTGGTTTCGATAGATAGATCGTTATTAGTATGGTTTGGTGAACCAAACAAAATTGATAGTGCATATATCTCGTTATTACTATTGTTTTTTTTTAAGATACCACGATGATTGGGTCTTAAGATTTTCTTTAATTATTCGACGATAGGCATGTACTATTGATATGAAAAATAATTCCAGTTACATGTGACTAAGTGACTTATATTCATATAGTGATATAGATATACTAGCTTGTTTCTAAAAGAAAAAAAACAAGAAAATAAGACAATTGCAAAAGAAGAAAACAAAAAGGATCAACAATTAAGTGTAGAGTACCTTAAAGTTGAATAAATTGTGTTCATTTGTTTAACTTTTTTTATAGTGTGATTGATTATTTGTGTATATAAATAACACTTCTTTTACCTAGGATCTTCACTGTGCATCTATGTAGCATTCGGCTCGTAATATTTCACGCCATATCTGTCTCTATTGCCCCCCGGCCCCTCGAAGAACGTGAAGCCAAAATGGGACAGTTGTTCTCCACGGTGAAACGATGGCGTGTAACATGGGGGGAAGAGAGGTGTGAGGGTGCATTGTGGAGGCCATATCCTTATCACATCGTGCCTTCACGGTCGTGGTCGCCCCCGCTCCCAAATCACATGGCTATGTGAAAACTCATGTCCTTATAGGGTTTTAGGCCTAGCTAGCAGGTGAGACCCGATAAGTGAGTGCCTTACATTGCTACTGCCCTTTACTATCTTACGCAATTTAAAGAATGCGTCTCTGTTCAAATTTAACATATAAAGTTATCGACAACAATCTAAAATTTACAAATTTTCTCAGGCTTTACTGTCTGCAGTATCCATCTTCAAAAGTTCAAATGGTTACACCACCACCATCAACTTGGAGCACGAAATTCAAAGCACAATCCAACGGCGGAAACACACGATAGCCACCCTTTAAAAGTCCCACCCCCATAAACCCTAGCAACCCAACCCCGTCCTCCTCCTCTTCCCCACCAAAAACCTCGTCTTTCTCCTCCACTTCCCCCCATGGCGTCCCTCCCCAACGGCGCCGCCTCCGCCTCCTCCGCCGCCGGCGGCGGAGGCCCGGCGGTGGTCGACAAGGAGGTGGACTTCGCCAACTACTTCTGCACCTACTCCTACCTCTACCACCAGAAGGAGATGCTCTGCGACCGCGTCCGGATGGACGCCTACCACTCCGCCGTCTTCCGCAACGCCCACCACTTCCGCGGCAAGGTCAGTTGGGTTTGATATCTTCGGTGCGATTTTGGGGCTCTGGGTTGATGGATTTTGGTGGATCTGTCTTTGTCAGGTGGTTCTTGATGTGGGTACTGGGAGTGGCATCCTCGCCATCTGGAGCGCGCAGGCTGGCGCCAGGAAGGTTTACGCCGTCGAGGCTACCAATATGGCGGAGCACGCACGCGAGCTCGCGCGGGCTAACGACGTCGCCGACATCGTCGAGGTGATTCAGGGGTCCATGGAGGACGTTGTGTTGCCGGAGAAAGGTGATTCTCTCTCTCTCTTTTTTTTAAAAAATTCCTCGATTGGTTGTTATTAGTCTCTGAAAATAAGGGGGAATTGATGTGGCTGGTGGAATTAATATTCGATCTCTTGCGAACGAAACATAGCATAAGAACTTGTCTCCTAAGGAGAGGAAAAGTTATAAAGAATTTAATCGAAACAAGAGGTTACCATAATGTGTTGAGTACTCGTATTGATTTACTTTGTTTCTGTATATCTTTGGAATGGCAGTTGATGTCATTATATCGGAGTGGATGGGCTACTTTCTATTGAGAGAATCGATGTTTGATTCCGTCATTTGTGCGCGTGATCGTTGGTTGAAGCCAGACGGTGTAATGTAAGTTAAAGATCCATTTATACTTCTGTACATGCTAATATAGACAGGATTTTTCAATGTTGCACACACTCTTCATTCTCTGGAAAGCGAACCGTGGTAGTTAGTTAGTTAATTACATATGACTGATCCAATATCTTTGATTACATTAGCAAATACAGTCTTGTCATTTTTCTGGAAGATGGCAATGCCCTCTCGATTCTGTTGTTCGCTCAATGAAATATCTGTTTCACTTTCACCCAATGTAAAATCAATTTTGGTTGCAGGTATCCCAGTCATGCCCGGATGTGGCTAGCACCAATAAGGAGTGGTCTGGCTGAAAATAAGATGGAAGATCTTGAGATTGTTATGCATGACTGGAATCTATTTGTTGAGGATACCAAGTCTTATTATGGGGTCAACATGAATGTTTTGACAAAAGCATACCGCGCAGAACATGAAAAATACTATCTTAAGGTATGCCTGAATCTGTACAAAAGACTGGCATGTGTGATTTAGTCTTTTGTGTAGCATATGCTGTCTGCAAGAAAAATGCAATTTAGACAATCTTATAAGTATACTTGTTACCTATTAGCAAGAAGCCATTCATGATAACCTAAAGATAAATACTAAGGTGCTTGCAGCACATATTTGATAAGTATAGTTCATTACTTATTTTATTCTGTATGTAATATAGGATCCATTAGTATCTCTGAATTACTTGTTCTGGTTGTTCCTAAGGTCTCAGCAAAAATAGTAGTGAATGCGCATTTTCCTGCAAGCTCAGTGTACATTTGGTTGTATTCTTCTGCAGTCTGCCATATGGAATAATCTTCATCCAAACCAAGTTATAGGGCAAGCTGCTGTTATTAAGGAAATTGATTGCTTGACAGCAACGGTTGATGAGATTCGAGAAGTTCGAGCACAGGTTACAATGCCAATCAAGCTGGATATGACAAGATTAGCAGCTCTTGCTGGATGGTTTGATGTTCATTTTCGAGTATGTCAAACTGAACTAGAACTTAATTTATCTCATGATTCAGTGAGAGATGCTCACTATTTTCTCTTTAACTCTTTCTAGGGTAGTAAGCAAAACCCTGCAACTCAAGAAGTTGAGTTAAGCACAGCTCCTGATGTGAATGGTGGCACTCACTGGGGCCAGCAGGTTGGTTTCCTGGAATTAAGCTATTGTATTTTGTAACTGCAGAAATTTGTTACCAGCTAGTCCATAATTTGAAATGTATGTATTGTTCTTTTTAATGTGTGAGTGTTGATATGTAAAGAAGAAATCATGTAAAGAGGGAAGCTCCAGTCTCTCTCTTTTATTTAGAATTATTTGTGAGGACAAACAGATTTCAAAACCTTTCATGCAAAACTGATACTTAGATAAAGAGCAATATCTTTATTTGAATGGCACGTCTATGTATAAGGGCTTTTATTCAAAACAATAATTTCTTTCAATTGATTGTCATTATGGAAATGCATATCATAGACCATAGTTATCTGGCACAATTCACACATATTTACTATTGCTCTGATTCTTTTCAAGGTATTCTTGCTGACTCCGCCTCTGAAAGTAAACGAAGGGGACAATGTTAAAGTTTCTTTCACAATGGTTCGCTCAAAAGAGAATCATCGGCTCATGGATATGGAGTTCACATATGAATTGCATGAGTCATCTGGCAAGCAGCTTCCCGCAATCACAACCAAGATTTACTTAGAATAGAGCAAGGTTTGGTTCCTAAGACTACAATGTGTTTATGCATTTTGCTTTCTTTATTTTCAAAGTCAGATAATATGCCAACATATAAACTGTAGTGGGCACTAATAGTCATCTTAATACCCGCCACGCAATGCTGTATTTCAGTGCTTTCTGTAACAATAAGAATTCAACCTAACCTGGTCCCTTTTTTGTTGCTGTCATTACAGAACGCTGACTGGATCAGATTCAATTGATGAAAAGATTGAGTACTGGCTACCATGTCTGAACCTTGCCTTATAGTTGGAGCCAAGCTGAACTCCTCCCTGGTGTATTTATTTGGTTTTTAATAGAGGGCCTAATGGCCACATTGTGTAATACTACCCAGAATATGTACACCGAGGCTGTGTTGTGTGAGGCATGATAAAAGTGCCAGAGATTTTGTTGTATCAGTAATTCATCGCTCGATTGGTTAATTGGCTTCATGATTGCTGTCATATGCCCATGTGTGCTCAGTCTCAAGTCAAACACCTTTCTCAAAACATTTTACAGTAGTAGTTGATGCATACTCCCAGTTTCAGAAGGCTCAGTAATGATAAATTTGCTGTTTTCTGAAGAAGTCAACAGCCTGAAGGATTTGATTTAGCCGTTCATACACAGTTCACACCCAATTTCAACATTTTATCATCTCATTCAGAGACGATTCACTGCATCCAAAGTTCTGAAGGGTTACTCGATTACAATTTACACACAGCTCTCTCTTCACTTGGAGTCATACACACACAGCACATTTATTCCTCGAGTATTTACATCAGCAGGATGATTATCCCCTTCCTGTTACAAGCATTTGATAGGGTTTAACATAATCATCATCAAAACAGGGTTTATAGTATGTACAGCCCCCATGAATAGATTACAGTAAGCATCTGGAGCACGGATAAAAACTTGCAAGCTCTTTCAGTGGTGCACACAGGCTGTATCTGCCATGGCAATCTCAGTTTCCTCTGAAAGACTGAAGAATATCCATGAGACAGCAATTTGGCTGTCTTCTACCAGCTCAAACTTGCTGCACAACTTTTCATTCTTTTCTAGCTCATTTTTCCTTCTTTCTTACTTCATCAACAAAAGGGCGTCTCGGTGTCGCCCTAAAAGGGTCAGTGCGGTTGCAGCGATGTGATGAGCAGTCAGCCCAGCCATGTCGAGCTGCTCTGTGAGCGAAGCGTGTTCGATGTACCTGTCTGGTAGTACAATGGGTCGCCACTGCAAGTTAACAGAAAAAGAGTCATTGTTTGAAATTATCATTTATACAAAACAACGAATGGAACACAAGGCAAGTGGCATATTGCAATACAAAAGGGTGAAGCTCCATTGCAACTTGCAAGAATATTGGATGGATTTATACTAGATAACAGGAGTTAAAATCCGTGTAAGAGTTTAAATTCTTACCTTTATTTTGCCATCAAGCAACCCATCGAGTGAAATAAATTGCGAGACGTGTGAGCCAAAACCACCAACCGTTCCTTCTTCCACGGTGATTAGGAAATCGTGTTGCTGGCACAACATTCTTATCAGATCAATGTCAAGTGGCTTGCAAAATCTCGCATTAGCAACGGTTGCCTGGATGCCAAAGTTGAACAGAAGAGATCGAGCTATCAAGCATCTCTGGACCACCTCACCATAACCAAGAAAAGCTATCTCTTTCCCCTCAGCAAGAATCTCTCCTTTACCAATCTGAAAGAGAGTCCCCAAAACTAATAAGAACAACATGCAAAATGTTGAAGCATAAATCTTACCATCAACAGTACAACATGGTTTAAGCGCACAAAGGTATTGCCAGTTTGTTTTTTTCAGTTCACCAAAGAACACCAGCTTTTAGGTGGGCATGAATTAAGCCCAGCATTAGCGTAACTGATAGCTTTCAAGCTGTACTATTTTCCAAGTGACTTCTGCTTAGAATCAAAAAAAGAAATTGAAGTAGAGCTACCTCAAGTGGATTCCCATATGCTAAAGTGCCACTAGTCCCAACGATGGCACCCTTGGGATACCGGAAGCAAATGGGTCTGTCCTCAACCATTGCAGCTGTTGCCACCATGTCAATAAGTTCATCCTCATTAGATGGTGACATGACGATCATGTTTGGCAGGCATGACATGAATGTAATATCAAATGGTCCTGAGTTAGTCGGGCCTTCAGATCCCACCAGACCTGCACTTGTGATTGCAAAGCGAACTGGTATCTTTTGCATGTCCACATCTTCGACTATCTGGCATATATGTGAGCTTTATCAAATGCGAAGTACTTGCAGTAAAGCAGCCATACAGATTAAGTGGAGCTTTAGTCTATAGCCCACTATTACAGAAACTATGCTTGTTTCAACTATTTTATTGTAGTACATGAAAATTTGGAAGATGGCTTACAAAGCCTACTAATGATTGTTTCAACCATGTAGCAGAGCAAATATGGAGTACAGTTAGAGAGGAGGAATACATGGGGAGATGGGAGCAAAGGGCACCTGATCATATGCTCGCTGGAGAAAGGTGGATGGAATTATGCAGAAAGGCTTTAAGCCTCCGCATGCCAAACCAGCAGAAAACGTAACAGCATGTTGCTCGGCGATACCCAAATCGAAAAATCTGTCCGGAAATCTGGACTGAAATAATTGGATTGATCGATCTATTCCCATGCCTCCATGAACCACCACAATACGCTTGTCATTATCTGCTTCTGCTATTAGTGATTCTACAAAGCAATCATTATATGTCCTAGAAAGACCATTTTCTAAAAACTTTAGAATGTCTTGGCTTGAGTCTGGAGGCCCTGTTAGCAGAGAAGAAAGTTAATAAATTATAGATTCATTTTAATATCCTATATGATTTGATTGTGCAAAGACATGTAGGAAGGATCTCAAAGGATAGTTGACTTATACATGTAATATTTAACATAACTGATATGTGAAACCTTAAAGTTCCTGAATGTTGTGAATTGTGAATGATTCTACAGGTGAGAACCGATTCACATATTTCATTTGAAATTTCAATAGTGTGTTCTATCATTTTTCAAATAAATACAACATTCACATGCATATTGCCACTCAAACAAATCCTTATCGCGCTGTTTCCTTCCTCAAATTCATGCTGTGGTGCTTCACTTATCTCTCTGTACTAATATCAAAGCAAGACACCCAGAATGTAAAATGAAAAAACAGAGAAAGCAGAATGTACGCTATCATATTCATAGGATTGCAGAAAATTTCGTTGACAATTTGTAATTGCACACCTTCCTCGTCGGGAGTAATCTCACTATTAAATTCTCCACCTGAATCTTTTTCATTCTCAGTGATTACATGCACAAGTACTGGGCCGGTAGAATCTAGAGTAGAAACCTCCTTGAGTACACAAATGAGATCATCAATGTTATTCCCATCAATAGGCCCAATATAATATAATCCAAGTTCTTCAAAAAGAGTTGCTCCATGAGGACCTATCATACCACGTGCATACTCATCAATTTTGGCAGCAAATTCATGCATCCCTTTACCAAACCATTTGGAAAGTCCCTAGGAAGGAAACAAAATTCATATCAAAGCAGGAAACTCAAGGCAGTGCAAGACTGTTGTTATTAAGAAAGTAGAAAGACAACCCATGCCAAAACTTCCTGGAATTTTTTCATCATAATATGTACAGCAGCAAGTCAATTAGCAGGCTTTTATAACAATAAGTTGAAAGTAACAAGTACATTTGTCACTACCAGATAAAAAAGAGAACTGAAAAGAAACAATCAACTAGAAACTATATGTCTATACTATAATCATAATCAGGAAATAACAGGACAGTTAAAAAAAACTATGTTTTATTAGCAAGTTCAAATCTAGTACATTATGTCATACAGAAGCATAAAGTTTTACCTTTGCAGCCTCCCTAAACTTTCTAAATCCTTTGCTGGATTGAACCTTGCTCAGAGCACTAGAGAGGGCATTAATAGACATCTTTGATTGGCTATCTGCTTTAGGAAGTAAGGTGTGCCGGCTGTCATTTAAAATCACTACCATGTTAGAATCAAGGAAACCGGCATGACCCATTGCCTCATACACCTGACCAGCCATAGTTGTCCAGTTACTTATAACTGTTACTATTCGGTTTTTCCTCCCACCTAGATCCCTTGCGACTGCCATCCCTGACAAGAGATCATTTTCAAGCTATAAACGAATAAAAGGAAATCATTTGACATAAAAGAATAAAACATCAGGAGATTCATGATTAAATGTAGAAACATACTTAGGATTCTAATAGACTATGCAAACTTCTATAATGATTATTAACTCCATTAGCAAAATAAGAAGTTTAAGAATTTCATATCATGACTGCTGATACCACACCAGAGGGATATGAACTTGAATACTGGACATCAAAACTTATATTATATTTCTTCAATTATATTTTGAGTCGTGCATCCCGGCACCGTATACCTTGGTTTAAAAAGCAAGAAGCACTGGTTTTTCTCTGTTTCAGGTAGCTGAACTATTGAAAAAATGCATGGAAGCTAATCGGAGTCGAAGATGAAAAAAAACTATGGAATATTGTACGGATTCCAAACACATTAAAATCAATATCTTAAGGAAATCCATTTAAATAGGAGAGGTCTAACAACAAAGCAAGCAGTTCTTGAAGTGCAAGGCATGAATTAATGTATTGGCATTTAACAGAGGCAACACTATATATACCAAGGCCTGCGGAGAGACTATTGCATCCATGTCCTGCACCAAAGGGATCATATTCGCTCTCGAAACGGGATGTGAAACCTGAAAGGCCCTTTCTTTGCTTAATAGTATGAAAGAGTGAGCGCCTTCCTGTGAGAATCTTGTGTGCATATGTCTGCAGATGAGAAAAAATATTGAACACAAAAGGTAAAACATTTCCGATTATATGAAATGGTATATGATAGCTTACTGGAGGCAAAATCTTAGCACAAAACCAAAAGATAGAGAGGGATCATACATGCTGACCAGCATCCCATAATATCTTATCCATTGGGGCATTGAAGACATAATGTATAGCAATAGCGAGCTCCACAACAGAATGTCCAGTGTTACATGGTTGACATTTTCTTGACATTATGAAAGATATCTCTGATCGAACTTCACCAGCTAGCTGCTTTAACTCCTGTCTTTCAATGGGAATTGTCAAAAATTCCTCAGCCATAACATAGTTAGAGAGTATGCTACTATGCTTAAGATAGTATGACTGACGACCTTACTAGATAGATTTTTCAAATGGATGGGTGCATCGATCGTGTCCAGGATTGGAGTTGGATCCTTCTCCCAGAAGAAATCATCGACATCTGGCAGCGCAGCCACTCTTCTATTGAAGCGCTGTACAAAAAGAGAGAACATTCACCATCTGTGAGTATGAGACTACAAAGTTCAGAGTCCTTCTCCAGCCACAAATGTATCCCTAGTGAAATAGTTATCAAATTCTGGCAGGCTGCGACTAAAGCTCACACAATGTACTTCATTCTTTTATTCTTTGTGGGACAAAATATCTACCCTGAAGCTAAAATGTTAGCCTTGTCTGCACAGTGTACTGCAGATATGGAGAAAGAACATACCCTTGATGGCATATTGAACACCAGTGTTCGACATGGCTTCAAATTCGATGTTTTGCATCTCAAACACCGACAAGAGTGGAGACAGCAACTTGTTGAGCGCACAAAAGTTGATTCCTCACAGATTAAATTGCCAGCAGGTGGAGAATGCAGATATGTCGCACCCATCCTGCGCAAGGAGTGATGACCAAAAGCCTGAAATTTACAGTATTCTTTAGCCTATGAGACACTTCTTCTCTTTTTTTTTCTAAAAATAAACATAGAGAGATCACTGGATCCTAAATTCATCATAAACAATTATCCACATATGTGTTCAGTGTTCAAGATGAAGATGAGCACACAATCAAGTATCAGTCCTTGGAATGACACCACACCAAGAATCAGCTACAAACAGCAAACTCATCTATCCATCCAGGGACAGCTAAAATGGAGAATCAGACGACCAAAATCCGTAATCCCCAATTAACACCACAGGCAACCAGATTCCACCTAGAACCAAAATAGCCGCGGGGGGCAAAAGAAACCAAGAATCCATCTACCGTTACCTCCTCTCCTCCTTCAAACCGGCCACCCGCCGCCGCACGCGCAGGATCGGCGGCGAGGGAGCCGGAGGCGGCTCAGCGTGAAGGGGCGCTGCTGCTCGCGAGTGGCAGCAGCAACCCTAGCTCCGGTTTGGGATTTGGGACGCGGAGTGCTCCTCTGCGCTCTTGACATGACAGATTAGTTAGGCATTAATCCGAGCAGAAAAGGGGACGATGATTAATTTGACAGAGGATTAGCTACTAAACTAATCACGTCTCTCCTAATCATTAAGTATTCGGTTAACTTGTTCGTCCGTACTCGCGGGGCCCAACTGCCAGTGGCACTGGAGTGGTTTGCTCGGGTAAATTTACGAGATTGCCCCTGGGATGAGATAGAGAGGAAGTTAAAAAAAGCTTCGATTTTTTTCTTTTGCAGAGGTGGTGGATAGATAGCGCGGCAGAGGAAAGAGGAGAAGAAAAGATGGCGGCTTTCGCCTCCGCTCTCCGTGTTCTCCCCTCGCCGCCGGCTGCGGTGCCTCGTCGGCTTCGCTCGGTGAGCCCCTCGTCGCGAAACCCATGGATACCTTCTTCTTCTTCAGCTTTCTCATTTGCGCCATCCATGCGTTAGTAGGCGAGCTGCCTTGTTCTTCGATTTGTGACTTGAGGTTTGATAAAAGGGATAGGAAGGGGAAGGGAGACACTGGCATTTCAAAGAGGTAGACGTTTGGAATTCGAGGGCATTGCAGGTTTTTCCTTGCATATTTTAGGATAGTGCGAATTTGAGGACTTCAAATCGATTAATAATTGATTATGAGTGGCACTATAATCTTTTGTAGTACCATATTGTTATCGGTCTCAAACATGACCCCGCTAAAGATCATGTGTGTCTATGATGTTACAAATCGATATACTATTTGATAAGTTAGTGATCCTTTATAGTGGATGTTCAGCTTTTGTGAGTTATTTTTCAAGCCCTAGGTTTTTTAGAACAGGTTTGTATAGGTGGTGGATCTATGTAGTGTCACATAATCTCATTGTAGTTAGACAATATTGTTTCTCTATGTCGTTGGTATTCACCACGGTAAGTCGGCCACGTCCCATTTTTCTTCCATCTTTCACTGTGCATATGTAGTGTAAGATGTTTAATGTTTCTTTGTGTCAAATTTGGTGAACTGTGCCGGTTTCCATGATAGTCCGTGTCGTGCGTGCATAGTGCTCAAGCAATGCCAAAGAGAGCTTAGGATTGTGTGTATCACACTGACACTGAGCTTAGCAACCAATGTTCTGTTGTGAAGTTGGAATGTCATTACAAGCTTTGAAGATTGTACCTCAGCTTTTGTAGTTATACGGGCCCTTGACTATGATGTTAAGTGTTGGTTTCAATCTTTACGCCTTCTGTTTGTTGCAGAGAGAACAAAGGCAGGGATGTAGATCTCGAAGGTATTCAAAAGTCGTGGCTTACTACGCTCTCACTACTCCGCCATATAAACTTGTATGTTCTCCTCACCTGTTAATATTGCCTCGACAGATTACATTCTGCCATTTAAAAGGAAAAGATTTTAACTTATAGCTTGTCCTATGGTGTCCAGGATGCCCTGGAACCTTATATTAGCAAGAGGACAGTTGAACTTCACTGGGGTAAGCATCAGCAAGACTATGTGGATAGCTTGAATAAGCAGCTTGCTACCAGCATGTTCTATGGGTACACTCTGGAGGAACTAATAAAAGAAGCATACAACAACGGCAACCCATTACCAGAATATAATAATGCAGCACAGGTAATGTTGTTATTATTTTCCTTTTTTCCCCATTAGTTGGATATTTTATTTGTGTCCATCAAATTTTCATCCTGATAGCTTCAGTGTACATGTTTAATTGTTGCACATAACTGAAAGCCTGAAAAAAGGATGAGCAGTAGGCTTATTATGGTTCTGATTTTCAATCTTCTGAAATACAGGTATGGAACCATCACTTCTTCTGGGAATCAATGCAGCCAGAAGGTGGTGGGTCACCAGGGCAAGGTGTCCTGCAGCAGATAGAGAAGGATTTTGGCTCTTTTACTAATTTCAGGGAAGAGTTTATACGCTCAGCGCTATCACTTTTGGGGTCTGGCTGGGTTTGGCTTCTCTGTAAGTTTTTTATTTTCATTTTCTTGAAGTTCAGCCTGTTCCGGCACTGTTGAAGTGTTGATACAATCTGACTTCCTGAAATGTTGTTTCTAAAATCTAAATTTAGCTTTTGATTTATACACATCTGATCTATCTTTTGCTTGTTTCAGTGAAGAGAAAAGAAAGAAAATTTTCAGTAGTCCATACGCAAAATGCCATCAGTCCACTTGCTCTTGGTGATATTGTATGTTCTCTCATTTCTTTTTGTGTGTTCTCTGTTGAAATGTTTAGAATACTAGCATCCCAAGTATAAACCTTTGTGATGACATTCCATGCCCTCTTCTCTTGCAGCCACTCATCAATCTAGACTTGTGGGAGGTAAGGAAATGAAACTGTGTTTAGATATTACATTATGCTAAATATTGACATATCCACTTTTGTGTCTCAGCATGCTTACTACTTGGATTACAAGGTATTTTCTAGGTCCTCTTTTTCTTCTTATACCTAATAAAATTGTAATTCAACAAGTACTAAGCTATCATAAATCATTGGTGATGCTTCCTTTTGATGCTTCAGGATGATAGGCGAATGTATGTTACAAACTTTATCGACCATCTTGTCTCTTGGGATACTGTCACTCTACGCATGATGCGTGCTGAGGCTTTTGTGAACCTTGGTGAACCAAATATCCCAGTTGCATGATATGAGATGATATGGATATGACCTAGAGATATCTAGGCATGTATTCTCATCATGAGGTAAAATCCAGCATTTTGCAACATCATATCTGGTACATATGCAGCTTAATCATGTAGTTCATCATTCAGTATATATACAAAAAGAAACTAGAGAATCATTCAGTTTTTGGTGATGACTTATTTTCAACTATGACGTATCTTCAGCATTAGCAATGCCAGAAATCATGCTCCTAGGACATTATCTTATAACACAAAAAAGTTTTCTCTTGAAAAATAGCCGTGAGGCAATCAATCAAATATCGGGATTGAGATTTAAACACATGCTGCTGGGAGTATCAGGGAGCATGTCGCTTGATGCTGCTGCTTCGGCTAGGTTAAGAAACAGAATCAAGTGCCCTCAAAGAAACGGAAATCGACAATACATGATAGCATCTTATGACGAATTAGATTGAAGACCGTAGCAGACAAGTCAGTAAAATTTGGTTGCACAATCGAATCTGATTATTAGATTGTGCACTAATGAGTATGAAGAGCTTAGTGTTAATTACTTCATTGTGTCCTCCTTTACAGATATGGCCACTAAAGAAAGGACCTATACAACTTGCATGCAGGCCGCTTTAAGAAAATAGCTAATTTGTAACTGCACTTCCACTAATACTTATGGTCTTATGCACTTAACTTAATCGACCACTCACTATGAAACTCTTAGGGAGGTAATTTTCTTGAGCAAGAATGAAGTTTTATTACTCCTTTGATCCTTTCAATAATTCGTCCATTTTACTTATATATGTAGAGTCCTAGTTCTTTTGCAAGGTTTCCTAGGACTTTGAAGTTACCAATGAACTGGTTCCCTGTGGAACTTTTAGTCTTAATTAGACATCCACAACTTCACATTGATGCTATATTCTTACAAAAAGGAAAATTATTACTAAAGCTTTACTAGACCTATCGCTTTCCATGTCCTACGGTGAGCTAGTTGATGCAAATGTTCTTGCATCCAGTATATGTCAGTGCACAACCGCGTGGGTCCTTATTCCCCAAAGTGGTCCTCATGTCTTTCCTTGTAACCACAGACAGCGACAACTTTTTTTGTTTTTAGACTTTACATTGTTTTGCTTGATATGTAGAAGGAGTGGACTATGCTAAATATGTTTTTATCTTGTTGTTCTCTCTAATTTTCAGCAACACCGAGGAATTTCTTGATCACATGATACCTGATGCTAAGATTCACATGCATGAGAGACACTTACACCACCTCATGTCCTGCACGGTGAAATAGCGGAAATCTGCTTGAGGATAAACAGCTTTGGTTTTATCGTCGCCTTGGAATTTTGATATAGCAGCAAAGCAACCTTGACACTAGAGCATGATTACAGAGTATGGGCCATCGAACTAACTTCTTCTTGAAGCTGCACCACTTCTTGCAAACGTTTATGCTTCAGAACTAGGACCCATGGTCCCATTATGCTTTTTAGATTAGATCTTCATCCTAAGTTTCGACAACTCATAGCTGTAGTTTTTGTCTTTCTTTTGGCACAGAATTCTGTCATTGTTAAGCCTAGCTTTGTTCCCTCTATTATGTAGCCTGACCTTTATGTCCCCATTGCTCATTCCTTTTGTCGACATTGAACTATTTGATGCGATATTTTCGCATCCATTACTAAGCTTTTGCTCAAAGTCACAGCCTATTAGCCTTCATCTCCAGGTTATTTTATCAAATGAATACAAAGGCCTTTGGAAATAAAAAAGCATCCTTGGATGGAGTGTTTCCTGCTCTGCCCTGTCATGTTGGTGGAAATTCTGTGTTAGATTATTCAGATTTCAGAAATCTGTGGACCGCGTCAAATAGTAGGAAATAAATTCTGTGGACACATATATAAAATTTTTACCCACAAATTATCTTTTTCTTGTTCATAAACCTACGGCTTATAACCAGCATTAGGGGAACCGATGACAGCCTAAAAGGATCGCTGTTTGTTTTACCTCTTTCTTGAAGGTTGTGATCATCAGCTTCTTTTGAAACTACCCAGCAGATACGATTATGGGCTAGAATTTCATCCATTTAACCATGTTGGCCTTTTCATTTTACAACACAGTTGCAATCCATAAGAAGTTAGCATGAAACTGTCAGAATGGGCTTAAATCAGCACTACTCAGGCCGAGTTTAGTTCCAGACTATTTCTTCAAACTTTCAACTTTTTCATCACATCAAAACTTTTCTACACACACAAACTTCCAACTTTTTCGTTACATCGTTCCAATTTCAACCAAACTTTCAATTTTGGCGTGAACTAAACACACCCTCATTCCTTCCATTCATCTTTCTGTTGTAACAGAAATGCAGCCGTTCTGCAGCACCACATGGCTGCAGTCTGCAGACATCTTTGTCTTCTACTCTGTAAACTGCAACCAATAATAACCTGCTCATGTGATGTCTACTGTCATAGTGGATGTACCCTGCAACAACTCCAATTGAAAAACCATTTGCATGTTCCATGCTGATTGGTATGGCAGGTTAACCTGCTCAACCTGTCACTGGATCAATCAAAACAGTAGGAAGAATCTGTCTGTACGACTGTACCAAATACCAACCCTGCAAGAGATAATTTCACACACATAGAAAGCACTTCAGATAACAGCAATAGTCTTCTTTCTCAGAACACAAATGCTCGATTCTGACAAAGTTTCCATCTACTACATGTTTATTAATTTTACATGATGACAACGGGCTGATAAATTATGAAATCTCAGGGGTAAGAGAGATGGAGGAGATCTCCATCCTCATCTTGATCATGTTCTTGCTATGGCTTGATATGGCAGCCTAGTTGCAGCAGCAGCAGAGGCAGTCGAGGCAGCACTCGCAGGTCTCGTAGCAGCAGAAGCAGCACAGTGCAGTGAAGATGCTGCAATCAGAATGAGAGATTAGCGAGCTCGATCAGGATTGTGCCAAAAAGATTCACAAAGTTTCATGATTTGTAAATTTAAAAACTGATTATATCATAAACAACTGTAAGGGTGCAGCAGAGTTGAAGTAGTTTCAGCAGGTGTATTGACTTCTGAAGATGTATACTTCTGGAGTTCGGCTCTAATTCTGACCCATAGTTCAAACTGAATTCCAAGTTTCAGCAACCAAGCCAAGCATGAGAACCAGGGTGATTTTCTTAAGTAAAAAAAAAAAAGAACACTAATAAGTGAGTTCATGATCTGAAGATCTGAAGCTATTTGTAAGGTTGCTCAAAGCTAATCGGTGAGACAAAATAAGCTGAAGAAATTTGCATGAAAAGAAAAAAATTGCTTACAGAAGTCCAAGAAAATAAAGAATCTTATAAAATACTCCATCAAAGAGGGGAAAGAGAGTAAGATATGTCAGCTGCAAGAAAACAAGTTTAAGATCCTTCTAACTAATCATCCTGACCAATACTCATCCAGTCATCCTCTTCTTGAATTGTGTCTCCAAAACAGGAGAACAAGAAGAACATCATAAGAAAAAAAAAAAACAAATTGCTCTCACCATGCATAGAGGCAACCCTTCTCCTCATGGCGCCTCTGCACATGTTCATAGTAGGACATGTCCTGTGCCATTGGAGCGTTATACATCTTGTCTCTCTGCTTCTGATGAACAAGCACTCACCTCTCTAAAAAGGTTTCAGAGAAGAACACAACTATTCAAGGGCCAAGGTTTTCTTCTCCTGTCCTCTCTTGTTGCTTGCAGGATTGGAAGTAGTGGATACCATTTATAGGCCAGGAAAAGAAAGGCCACATTTTTCCATACTCCATACAGGAGATGTACTATCATCTGAACTGGAGGGGCCCAGATGTCAGCCAGTGATGTAATTTTTTTGTCAAATTATGAAAAAAAAATTAGATAATGGAAGCTTTATTTAGACTCAGTTAATTACATCAAGATGATACAATCAAACTGAGTCACCCCCGGCCTCTACATAAAATGCACACAGCTAAAAAAGAAGAAAGAAACAACTAGAACATCTCCCAAGCACAAAAGTTTGACAGAAACATATATCTTAGTGGCTATCAATCCGTAGGCTAGACCGCCACCCATGCTTCTGGGTAAAAAAACTCATGTGCCATCTGGTCTTCAGAAAAATTAGTGCTTTGTTTCTATGCTCTTCAGAAAAATTCTTTGTTTTTTCTGCTCATTGGTCCTAGTATAACTGTGGATAATCTACTTGGCTTTTTCTTTGGAACAAGAGGCTCATGTTTGAGTGGTCAGTTCTGATAGGCTGGAATAAGCACAGAGTTCTGCCCAACTGCACAAACTACCAACCAACTATAAAAGCAAACAAATAATTAGTATTAATCATCTCTGAGTTCTATTAAGGAGTGGTCCATGGTTTGTGCTTGAGGAACAAGATCCTCTCTTCCAATTAAGTGGCCTGTCCACTGATTAATTGTGCATTGCAAGGTCACCAAACTCACCATCTGCTTGCCATCATTGCTAGTATCACATCATGGTTAAGTAGTAATATTAACATGAACAAAAGGTTCTGTTTGATGGCCCCAGATTTTCTTGTCTTGTCCAAATTAATCTGAATGCAAGGCAGGTACTGTATCTATTAACACCAAAAGTGATATATGCAGGTGCTTTGCTTAATTAATTAACTCATGATATGGTGAGCCTTTATTGCTAATCAAATCGATGAGTTGTTTGCAGTTGAAGTAGAAATGAGTTAAACCATATTGTGCAAAGGAGAAAGAGGGGATTCGACAGAGATTGGCCAACAATTTCGAATTTATTCCAACAAAAAAAAAAACTGCAACTTGCAAGAACACGTGAGAACTGAGAACCTAGTATCTGAATTCCCTTTCAACTCAAAACCAAAGGCTTCGAACAGAAACAATACAGTTCAACTCATAGTGAAATTCAAAGAACTAGTAAAAATTAATTAATGTCAATATTAACTAATTAAGCAGGTTAATTACTGCAAGTGATCAGGGGAGGAAGATGAGATGGACTGACCATGCGTAGAGGCAGCCCTTCTCCTCATGCCGCTTGGTGCAGTGATCGTAGTAGGACATGTCCTGCTGTGCCGGAGGGTTGTACATCTTGGCTAGCTTCTCTTCTTCGATCGATCAGGCCAACCAAGAATGATCTCTCTTAATTTTGTTTCAAATCTAAGCTCACTTTTCTCTTCAATCTTGCACACAGAGTTTGATGTGAAATGGAAGTATTTATAGAGCAGATGTCCAAGGTTTTCTGATTCCAAGTTGTTGAATGGTAAAACACCCTTGCATCATCATATGGTGGTTTTGTTTCCATACATTAATATTTTTGCAACCATATAAGTATGACCTTACTTTCCTTCGAGCCTAAGATTTGTATATGGTCATTTATGTACTTATTATACTCCATTAATTTGGATTTTGGTTCTACACGGTCGTCATTTATGTTTGGCAAAGGTTCAGAGCTGAGAACAGCAGGCACTACAGGACACAAATTAATTCAGTGTGCAGTCAAGAAACAGATGCACTCCCTGTTACTTACACCAACTACTTCCGTTCACCCAATCTTGTTTGCCGATGATGATGACATTTGGATATATTGAGATATTAATCAGGTCATCAATGCTAACTACTGTGTTTGATATATGTAAGATGATTCATGCGTCATTGAGTTCTTTCTGAAGTTTAAAATGGGCTGTGCAGTACATTATTTACTGTGTATGACCTGTGAGATTAATTGAAGGTTTACTAGGAAAAGAAGATAGGTGTGCTTATCAGATTGCTTGGGTTAACTGTTGGGCACTTAAATATGCATGGATTGAGCAAAACAGCAAATGTAGCCAAAGTTACTGCAAGGTTTTCACAGCACCTCTGCAGACTGCAGTATTCTTATAGTACCATCCTAAGAGCAAGTTTAATAGTATAGCCAACTACTAGCTCCAATTCATCCATAGCCAATCTAATAGCTCATCCATACAATAGTTACATAATACACTATTAATACCTGGTCCCACCTGTCATACACACACTGCGTCTTGGAGTCCGTGCTACAGCTGGCTACAAATCTGTAGCCCGCTGCTCTTCTCTCTCCTTATTTATCTTCTTAAAATATGTTTGCAGCTGGCTTATAGCCTGCTATTGTACCTACTCTAACTAACCACATGAGCTTAATACAGATATTAGAAATGCATTTTAGAGGTATTTTTTTAGAAAAGGAAAATACTTCAGAATTTTTGTGGTATTTGTATCATATACATAACACCAGACATACATATTATTAGTTTAATGCTGACTTGTATAAAATTATGGGCGTCTTATATTTTAGAATAAGGAATAAAGGAGTAATTAATTAGTTCGCATATGCTCATTGTGTCAAAAAAAAGACTTAATTTTTTGCCATTTCATGGAAATTTAGTAGTGAGAAGAAATAATCAAAATACCCTTGCTAACAAAAAAAAATAGTATTGCTAAGTAGTCAGATATATAAGATATATCGAAGGGATAACACTCTTTAGTGATTGTCGATCGATTTGTCAATTGATAGTAGATAAGCAAGAGACTATAAATTATTTTCTAAAATAAATTTTGAAGGCTGGAAACCTTTTTTTTTTAAAAAAAATAAAAGAACGGATGGAGTACTACATACTCCTATACACACACATATATATTTCCTTGGTGGCTAAGAGTCTACTCTAAATACACAAGTGTATGACAAGTGGATGGAATATGGCTATGACTATTACGTCTCATTCCGTGTCTGGATTTGTCATTTGCTGACTATTAGGAGACGACGTTCCGTTCTAGGTCTATGTATGCATCTTAATTTCTTTCTTGGGATTTTCCTCAGTCACTGTTGATATAGACAAGCAAACTCATTCTTGACCAAACTTACGCATGCAATGCAATGCTATCAGAGTCAAGAATATTATAATGTCGCACACGTACGTACTCCCTCCGTTTCAGATCAAACGAAATGCGACGTATCCTAATACAATAATTTTTTTTGATAGATGTATGTTTAAATTTATAGTATTAGAATGAGTTATATCCTGTATTTGTTTATTTTGAGACTCAGATCAAACGAAATGCGACGTATCCTAATACAATAAATTTTGATAGATGTATGTTTAAATTTATAGTATTAGAATGAGTTATATCCCGTATTAGATTTGTTTATTTTGAGACGGAGCGAGAACACACTCATGTATAATCAGCTAGCGTATAAATCACGGCATTGTTTTGGTTGTTAGTGACTTAATTAGCATGGAAATGGAAATGCATACTCTTAGTGTAATTGGCAGGATACGCACGGTGGTCAAGAAGAGAGAAACATCGTAGACTTGTAGTCGAGTATATAAAGGCGTTTGGTGGGTTCTAAACTCCAACTTTCAAATCTAAACTTTAATTTTAGTGAGAGCTAACTCCTATAAGAACTGAGATGGGTATAGAAAGCGTTTGGCTAGATTATATCATCTGAACTGGAGGGGCCCAGATGTCAGCCAGTGATGTAATTTTTTTGTCAAATTATGAAAAAAAAATTAGATAATGGAAGCTTTATTTAGACTCAGTTAATTACATCAAGATGATACAATCAAACTGAGTCACCCCCGGCCTCTACATAAAATGCACACAGCTAAAAAAGAAGAAAGAAACAACTAGAACATCTCCCAAGCACAAAAGTTTGACAGAAACATATATCTTAGTGGCTATCAATCCGTAGGCTAGACCGCCACCCATGCTTCTGGGTAAAAAAACTCATGTGCCATCTGGTCTTCAGAAAAATTAGTGCTTTGTTTCTATGCTCTTCAGAAAAATTCTTTGTTTTTTCTGCTCATTGGTCCTAGTATAACTGTGGATAATCTACTTGGCTTTTTCTTTGGAACAAGAGGCTCATGTTTGAGTGGTCAGTTCTGATAGGCTGGAATAAGCACAGAGTTCTGCCCAACTGCACAAACTACCAACCAACTATAAAAGCAAACAAATAATTAGTATTAATCATCTCTGAGTTCTATTAAGGAGTGGTCCATGGTTTGTGCTTGAGGAACAAGATCCTCTCTTCCAATTAAGTGGCCTGTCCACTGATTAATTGTGCATTGCAAGGTCACCAAACTCACCATCTGCTTGCCATCATTGCTAGTATCACATCATGGTTAAGTAGTAGTATTAACATGAACAAAAGGTTCTGTTTGATGGCCCCAGATTTTCTTGTCTTGTCCAAATTAATCTGAATGCAAGGCAGGTACTGTATCTATTAACACCAAAAGTGATATATGCAGGTGCTTTGCTTAATTAATTAACTCATGATATGGTGAGCCTTTATTGCTAATCAAATCGATGAGTTGTTTGCAGTTGAAGTAGAAATGAGTTAAACCATATTGTGCAAAGGAGAAAGAGGGGATTCGACAGAGATTGGCCAACAGTTTCGAATTTATTCCAATAAAAAAAAAACTGCAACTTGCAAGAACACGTGAGAACTGAGAACCTAGTATCTGAATTCCCTTTCAACTCAAAACCAAAGATTTAGTAAAAAAAAAAACTCAAAACCAAAGGCTTCGAACAGAAACGATACAGTTCAACTCATAGTGAAATTCAAAGAACTAGTAAAAATTAATTAATGTCAATATTAACTAATTAAGCAGGTTAATTACTGCAAGTGATCAGGGGAGGAAGATGAGATGGACTGACCATGCGTAGAGGCAGCCCTTCTCCTCATGCCGCTTGGTGCAGTGATCGTAGTAGGACATGTCCTGCTGTGCCGGAGGGTTGTACATCTTGGCTAGCTTCTCTTCTTCGATCGATCAGGCCAACCAAGAATGATCTCTCTTAATTTTGTTTCAAATCTAAGCTCACTTTTCTCTTCAATCTTGCACACAGAGTTTGATGTGAAATGGAAGTATTTATAGAGCAGATGTCCAAGGTTTTCTGATTCCAAGTTGTTGAATGGTAAAACACCCTTGCATCATCATATGGTGGTTTTGTTTCCATACATTAATATTTTTGCAACCATATAAGTATGACCTTACTTTCCTTCGAGCCTAAGATTTGTATATGGTCATTTATGTACTTATTATACTCCATTAATTTGGATTTTGGTTCTACACGGTCGTCATTTATGTTTGGCAAAGGTTCAGAGCTGAGAACAGCAGGCACTACAGGACACAAATTAATTCAGTGTGCAGCCAAGAAACAGATGCACTCCCTGTTACTTACACCAACTACTTCGGTTCACCTAATCTTGTTTGCCGATGATGATGACATTTGGATATATTGAGATATTAATCAGGTCATCAATGCTAACTACTGTGTTTGATACTCCATATGTTAGATGATTCATGCGTCATTGAGTTCTTCCTGAAGTTTAAAATGGGTTGTGCAGTACTACATTATTTACTGTGTATGACCTGTGAGATTAATTGAAGGTTTACTAGGAAAAGAAGATAGGTGTGCATATCAGATTGCTTGGGTTAACTGTTGGGCACTTGGATATGCATGGATTGCGCAAAACAGCAAATGTAAGCCAAAGTTACTGCAAGGTTTTCACAGCACCTCTGCCGTATTCTTATAGTAGTATCCTAACTATAACTAACCACAGGAGCTTAATCCAGATATTAGAAATGCATTTTAGAGGTATTTTTTTAACAAAAGAAAATACTTCAGAATATTTGTAGTATTTAGTATCATATACATAACACCAAGACATACATATTATTCATACATATTATTAGTTTAATTATTAGTCAAAAAGTTACTAATGCCGACTTGTATAAAATTGTGGGTGTCTTATATTTTAGAACAAAGAAGTAATTAGTTGGCATATGCTCATTGTGTCAAAAAAAACTTAATTTTTGGCCGTTTCATGGAAATGTAAGAAATTATCAAAATACCCTTGTTAACAGAAAAATAGTATTGCTAAGTAGTCAGACAAGATATATCAAAGGGATAACACTCTTTAGTGATTATCGATCGATTTGTCAACCGATAGTAGATAAGCAAGAGACTATAAATTAATTTTAAAAATAAATTTTGAAGGCTGGAAATCTTTTTTTTAAAAAAAATAAAAGAACGGATGGAGTACTACATACTCCTATAAACACACATATATATTTCCTTGGTGGCTAAGAGTCTACTCTGCATTCACAATCAGTGTGTGACAAGTGGATGGAATATGGCTATGACTATTACGTCTCATTCCGTGTATGGATTTGTCATTTGCTGACTATTAGTAGACGACGTTCCGTTCTACTCCTGTCTATGTATGCATCTTTCTTTCCTGGGATTTTTCTCAGTCACTGCTGATATAGACAAGCAAACTCATTCTTGACCAAACTTACGCATGCAATGCAATGCCATCAGAGTCAAGAATATTATAATTTCGCACACGTACGTACTCCCTCCGTTTCAGAACAAACGAAACTCATATGAGATGTGACATATCCTAATACAATATATCTTGGTAGATGTATATTTAAATTTATAGTATTAGAATGAATTATATCTCGTATTAGATTCGTTTATTTTGAAACGGAGCGAAAACACACTCGTGTATAATCACAGCTAGCGTATAAATCACGGCATTGTTTTGGTTGTTAGTGACTTAATTAGCAAGGAAATGGAAAATGCATACTCTTAGTTTAATTGGTAGTATATGCACGGTGGTCAAGAAGAGAAACATCTTACATTCGTAGTCGGGTATATAGAGGCGTTTGGTAGGGCTCCAAACTTTAACTTTCATCTCTAAACTCCAACTTCAGTAAGAGTTGATTCCTGTAGAAGTTGAGATCGGTATAGAAAGTGTTTGGCTAGATTACTCAGCTTCACGCCACCACATCTCTCATTGCCATTTCGTCGAACATCTTGTTGGCGTCACCCTGCTGTTGCCACCGCCGATCAGCCCACGCCCGCCGCCCGCCGCCGCGACCCACTCGCCGGCCGTCGGTAGGAGGATGGGGAGGAGAGAGAACGGGAGGAGAGAGGGTAGCAAGGGGTAGTTCAGTGACATTTTGTGTGAATACACTAAAAAAATTAAAGGGCAGTGGATCTTTTAGGTGGAGTGGAGCTGTGAAACAGCAAAACTCGGCTCCATCCCCATAGTACAGATTTATGAAGCAGCTATACTAACTCTGCTCCAAAATAATGAAGAAACTGTACCATTTGCCCAAAACCTGAAGCAGAGCTGGCAGGCCACAGAGAAAGGCAAGGTGCGTGCGTGGGCTGGCCCAGAAGAGTGGCCAGTGGGCTTAGGCGCTGTGGCCCATGGTTGGCCCGTAGGTTGGGCTGGGATTTCTGGCCCAACAAAACTAAACTGAAGTTCCCACTCTTCTCTTCTCTTCTATGAAAATGAAAATATTCCATGAAAATACAAATAAAGGTAGGACATATAAAAAAAATCATTAACACATGACCAATTAAGTTTTAATTATTATAATTTTAAAAATAGATTTGTTTGATATTTTTAAAACAACTTTTATATACAGAAAGTTTTCACACGAAACAAAAACAGTGTTAACCAAAGTTGAAATAAAATTAATATGTATTTTAATCAGAAAAATACCATCCATATGTAAATCAGAGAGAGAGAGAGAGAGACGGGCAGATGGCTGCTATCGGAGGCTTGGAGCAGCTAGCCTGGGTGTCCGTCCAAAAAAGTAATTTTTGGGATGAATCTAAACAAGCATCCATCCACATATTCATTCTTAAAAATTGTTTTTTTCTGAAACTGGGGTGTAATTCCAAGCATATATTGATGCTGTAACGGCTGCAGGGATCGATGACGACGATGTTGGGTGTGATCTCGTTAACTCCGGCCGTTGTTTGCGCGCGCGCCCAAAGAGATTTGTCTGATGCACACTAGTCACACATTCTGACATGTGCAACACTTCCTCTCTTGGAACTTTACTCCAGTTTACCAGCATCATACTACAAGTATTATCATGCAGATGGAGCAGTAAGTATATACTCACTTCGGTTCCATATTAATTAACGTTTTAGACAAGGTTAAGGTCAAACTTTTATAACTTTGACTATTAATAACTTTAAAAATATTTAGTTTAAAGGAATTAAAACAACATATATAGATTTGTCTTTTAAAGCATCATAATAAAAGTAAACATGCATTTATTTATTATATATTATAATAGAAAAAATATGGTTAAAGATATATCTTGTAGACCGTGTCATTGTCCAAAACGTCAATTAATATGAAACCAGAGGGAGTATAGCAGATGCTTCCAGCAGCTAGCTAGCCAGCCTTCCAGATCGACTTCTTTTCACAGCAGCAAAACTGACATGATCTTCAATCATTTTTTAGTAGACGATACGATAGATATATTATATATACCGTATGATGCATAGTTAGGTTTTGATTCGACCTCCATAGCCGTAAAAAACTATGAGATCGATCGATCAATTACGTGCTTAAGTACAAAAATACAGCACTATACTAACTCAGTATCATTCGCACTATATATGTATAAATTTTCCTGCTAAAGTACGAATTGATCCTCTTCATTTACATCGATCGATGCAGAGTTCTAAGTTCTAATTAACATCTCACTAACTCCATTTTAATTTACGTCGTGGTCCGGGCATATACGTAGTACGATCCGTCAAATTATATGTGCCAGCAATATATGTTTATTACGCGGCCTTGATGTGTCCATGGAAATTAACGACCGATCGAGGACACTGCAAGGCAGCTAGTGAGTGAGACTAGTTCGTAAAGAACAGTACTGATGAACGAAATTAACGACGAGGAATTAATTCAAAGCTAGCAAAGCAACCTCTCCGTACGTGTACGTTGCTGTGTAATTAAATTAACCGCGTGATCATACTGCACTACTGTGATCCGTAAGTAGTAGTAATAATTAACTACTCCCTCTCAGGGGCGGATCCAATGTGGGCCCACAAAACCCATGGATACCCCCCTAAGCCCCCCTTCAATTTTTTCATCATAGTTGATAAGGTAGGAGGTGTTAAAGGTCTTATAATAGCATTTTAGCATAGTTTAATACTGAGATTATATATTTATATCGGTGTACTCGGTATGTTGAGTCCCCCCAACTTTTTGTTTCTGGATCCGCCCCTGCTCCCTCTATTTTATATTATAAATTGCTTATTTTTTCTTAGTCAAATTCCTTTAAATTCAATTAAGTTTGTAGAAAAATATATTAACACTTTCAATACAAAATAAACAGTGTATCAAAATATATTTAATGCTAAATTTAAAAAAACTAATTTGTATCGTAGATGTTGTTAATTTTGCTCTATAATAGTTAACTTAAAGAACTTAAACTAAGAAAAAAGTAAAATGACTTATAATATGAAACGGGTAGAGTATAACTGACTAAAGTCTACTAAGCTTATTACTTCCTCCGCGGTAAAATATTACTTACTCCGTATCTAATTAATCATCATATTATATAAGCACACTAAAATTAACAAAAATCAATAATTCTCATGTACTATATTTACTCCAATAATAAACCCGATGCATGCACCATCTCCACTATTTTCTAACCAATAATAAATCAAATTTATTCTATTGCAGGTTGGTTGTAAAGGGTTAAGTGTATGATGCATGTATTAATATTCATTTACTCCAATACCCAGGTAACGAACAAACTTAAGAAATATATACTAATATATATAATGATCATTTGAAATAAACTCAAAAAGTTATATGATGATTAATTGAGAATTGATAGAGTATATATAGTTTTAGCTTAAGAATTTATCAAACAAATACTATGTGTTTAGAGTGGGATTTACTATACCTATTTACTAGTACTATTTTTTTTTCTTCTTGTTTCAGCCATCGAATCAGTAGTACACCATACCCTTCTCCTTATTTTCTCTCTATTTTCTATATCTGACTAGATAAAACTATACAATCATTTTATGGATGGAGGGATTACGTACTGGCACTGTAATTAATAAATCTTGTATAACGAGTTAGTTATGACCTCAAGTATGTGTATGTTTATAATCCAACCAAAGTAGCTAGCAGCTAGTAGACAGGTGAACACAGGAAAGCTACGTACTAGCAAATAATTCATCACATGATGATCGACTATTAGTTAATTAATTAAGCAATCATGCACGGTTCTTGACTATATATTCAATTTTGATCCATCCATCGATCACCATTCACCAACTATATTAGAGCCTAGATAGTTAATTTACTAGTTTGACAAGAGCTTCTTATACCGCATACGCCAATTTGGATTAATTATTTTAACTTTGTAAATTCTTTCAGAGATGAGGGCCTTCCTAGTTGGACTTGATCTAATGCAAACTGTCCATTCTGTACACCAAATCATCTACTAGTCTTAAATTAATTAGCTTAGCTTGTTCATAGCCTCACTGCAAGGACCTAATTAAAGAATAGCTAGCTTTATTGTTCAGGAAGTCACGCCTGTATATACATGTACCTTTCAACGTTTTTGATCAATTCATAGCAGGAATTGATGCGAACACGAACAATTCAAACTGGCCTGACCGGAATTCATTTCGAATTGTCAATGTTGGTACGTAGCCGAAATGAATTGACCTCCGTAGCAACAAAGAAAATGAGAAGAAAGTCTTGTGTTAGGCCAAGGCAAAAATATTTATTTATTTTTTGACCTCCGTTTCTGACCTTAACATGGCAGAAAAAGCTCTGCAAAATTTCATCTTGCAGTGAATTTGACTGTCAAGACCTTGGAGCTAGTGGATCCGTCTCTCTCTGGGTTTAGGCGTTTAGGGCTCTTTTGATTTGGAGGAGATTCGTAGGACTTTTCTCAAAAAAAGAGAGAGATAAAGAAATTCGTAGGAATTTTAATTAGAGGGTACTAATCCTTAGGAATTCATTTCGAACTGTCAATGTTAGTACGTGGCCGAAATGAATTGACTTCTGTAGCAACAACGACAATGAGAAGAAAGTCTTCTGTTAGGCCAAGGCTTGTGGACCTCCATTTCTGACCCCAAAAACGACAGAAAAAGCTCTGAAAATTTTCATCTTGCGCCGAGCATGACCGTCAAGACCATATGGTGTCTGTCTCCAGGCTTACAATTTCGGTTCTGGATCTCCAAAATTTGGTGTTTACCGGTGGCTCCAAGTATGAGTTTCTTCCAACTGAATTTGTAAAATTTCCGAACTTGGCAAAAAAAGGGTGTATTCGGCTACTGCTGCAGCTGTGGCTAGTAGCCATTGGCTATGCGCCGTAGCAAGAGCTGTTATAAAACTTGCAGCCGAACACACTCAAAATAATAAAAAAAAGAAGATCAAATTTAGCAAAGTTTCTTAAAAAATATATTATTCATTTATAAATTTTAAATTTTTCAAAGTTGTTTGGTGAGCAACTGTGCGGTGGGGCCACCGGCACAGAGGCATGCACGTGGCCACCGGCCGGTGAAGAGAACACCCTGGCAGAATGGCTGGGTTTCTGGAAGCTACCACCGTTTCCCAAACTGCCCCTCTGCCTCCTCACCCACGAATCTGAAACCGTCAGTGTCATCAGCAGCAGCTAGCCTAAAAAAAATTTGTGTGGCAAAATGGCGTCAGTTCTTCCCCCTTCACGTCCAGCTGCCTGCCTCGGAACAGCAAGGCTCCCATCGGATGGCCTATTCAGCTAAAGGAAAAGCTAAATTTTGAATTTTCAAACTTAATTTTGATATTGATTTTGAGATATTTTCAACGTAGTTTCTTTTTCAGCATTGGCTTTTAAGTCACCGAGAACACATATATAAAAGTTTTTGGTGAGCAACTGTGCGGTGGGGCCACCGGCACAGAGGCATGCACGTGGCCACCGGCCGGTGAAGAGAACACCCTGGCAGAATGGCTGGGTTTCTGGAAGCTACCACCGTTTCCCAAACTGCCCCTCTGCCTCCTCACCCACGAATCTGAAACCGTCAGTGTCATCAGCAGCAGCTAGCCTAAAAAAAATTTGTGTGGCAAAATGGCGTCAGTTCTTCCCCCTTCACGTCCAGCTGCCTGCCTCGGAACAGCAAGGCTCCCATCGGATGGCCTATTCAGCTAAAGGAAAAGCTAAATTTTGAATTTTCAAACTTAATTTTGATATTGATTTTGAGATATTTTCAACGTAGTTTCTTTTTCAGCATTGGCTTTTAAGTCACCGAGAACACATATATAAAAGTTTTATCTACAAATTTATTTTTATTCTCTAATAAACCGTTTTGGCTTATTAAAAAAAAAAGCCAAACGATGGGGCCCCAAACCTGATTTGCGTAGCTCAATCTGAGGGCAACAGACAACAGCTAGCTGGCTATTCTCTGAATTTTCTTTGAGAGAGTACAGTACTCCTACTCCATAGAAGTTTCATCTAAGAGTTATTTTAATTTGTAGGAAAAGGTATATGAAATTTAGAGAATTTTAGTTCTATGGAAAAAACATCGTATGAAAGCTTTTGAAACAAATGATTAAATCATATCATTTCCTTTTAAAATTCTTATGGAATGGATAATTCTACATAGATTTTAGAGGAAAATTAGCAAGAGGTCTAACCTTTTTTTTTAAAAAAAAATCCTTTGAGTCTATCTCTCTCACCTGATTCATACGTTTTTCCTGTGGTTCAATTAAACGATCATTCCTATGGATATTTCTGTATTTTCTAATCTTCTGTTTTACTTTTACATTCCTATTAAAATCGTGTGTTTTTTCTATTCATCCGTTGTTACATTCCTACGATTCAAAGGAGCCTTAAAATTCTGAATCTTTCTGAACTTCAAATTCTTGAGTTACTCCATTCAAGTTTCATCTAAAAAATCCTCAATCACTCTGATCTTCTGGTTCATGTGTTCCATTTTCAGGGTACAGTACATATGTGAAACCTATGCTCTCTGAACATTCTGGAGATACCCGATTGAAGTTTCAATTTTCAAAATTTCTGAACTTTTCTGAAACTACAGCTTTCAGAGGTTGGGAAGATTCAGGGCACACGTGAAGATGTGGCGTACATACATCGATGCAAATGTCGTTTGATACCGGTAGGTGTACAGGGCATCTCAAAGAGAGAACGGTAGGTGTACAGAAGCCATACCATACCATGCAGAGTTTGTATGTATACATGTATTCAAGAGAGGATAAGATGTTGGGCAACAGCTAGTGATGTTGGGGTGGCATGCATCCAGAAGTACAAGGATGGCAAATGGCCGAATGCGTGTTTTGCATGCACAACATGTGGCATCACACATTAAACAGTGCTTATCTGCTAATTGTGCTATCATTGGTAAATTGCATGCGATGGATCCGGAGAGAAGAAAGGGATGGATGGGGTCATGAGGGAAAATTTTCCTCCCTTTTCGAAAAATCTGTTGAAAACACTGAACTTAACGATGCATACAAGAAGAAAAATGACATAAAAATAGGCCTATTCAACTGAATTTCTACTGTTGCTGCCATCTTTTTCAGTACTTCCAGTTTGTTCGAGCAAAGTGAATAATTTGTTGTTAACTACTCCACTCATTCTACAATATGAACATTTTTAGGATCTAAATTTTATACCACAATATAAACATCTCTGAAGGCATTATGCACGAAAATAGATACATTTTCAGTCAATGAGGTGTTTGAAAATAGAGTCTAAGCAATTCAAAATCTTAACAATAGAAGTAACTAAAAGAGAATATTTTTCTCCACCTTAGTTTTAGTAAAGAATATAAAAATGTTTATATTCTATAACAGATGGAGTAGTGCTTACCACCTTCAGTTAAATTTATTTGTTGTTCTGGACACTTTTTTTCCTTTATAATTTAATTATCCAAAACATCAATTGATTTTGTCTGGAGGAAGTAGTAGTAATTGATGCAGTGAGCTGCCTAACTCTATTAAAAAAAAAAACTCTCTTTCTGAGAACCTTACAGAAATTTCGCTGGCCATGCACATAATCTTCCCTTTGTCAAAGAGCTGGAATCCAAAATGATTGCTCGAAGATTTCGTGAAGATAGATAGAACCATCGGCTAGCAAAGGAGAGGAAATAAAAAATTTTAAAAAACGTTTTTTGTGGGCCCCACCTTGCGCTGCACTGAGCTGACCAAATTGACCATACCGCACAGAGACTGAGTGGGGGGCATTTCCGTCATTTCGTATAACCGTATACGAATACGTATCTCATACGCGCTCTGTATATATAGACGGTAACGGCTCCGCGAAGGAGAGAGGACAGAGGAGAAGAAGAAGAAAAAAAAAACTCATCTTTCTCTCTCTTGTTTCTCTCTGCCTCGCGTCGTCGTGTGAGTTGGCGAGCCCGAGGAGCGGAGGCGGCCACAAGTCTAATCCGCCCGTATCTAATCCGCGTCGTCTGCGCGTTCGTGGGCGAGGAGGAGGAAGAGAGGGAAGGGGGCTTGATTTGATTTGGGCGCGTCTCGTGGAGTTTCCGGTGAGTTCTTGGCGATCTGGCGAGGCGAGTGATGAGTGATTCCTGCTGCTGCTGGGGGATTTTGGCGTGATTTTCGTTGGTTGCATTTTGTTTTTTGTTTTGTATCGATTTGTTGGAGCTTTATTCGGTAGATCTGGTCGATTCCATGGTGAGTTGTATCGGCGCCGGAGTGATAGCTGATTCTGTTTTTTTGTGTGATTTTTTTGTTTTGGAAAAGAGGGTTTGTGTCGATTTGAGGGCATTTTTTTTACTTAGGCAATGCAGGATTTCGTTTTGTATGTTTTTGCGTGGAATGGATATGAACAGACCTCGAACAAATGGAAGAGTTTGTATTTTGTATGATGGATTGCAATGTGATACTTGTTTTGGGGCGTGATTCGATTGAAGAAATGAAACATTAGAGTTATTTTGGGATTCCTGTTTGCTGCGCCTTTTTTTTTTAGCATTTCTTGATATGAACAAGAGAAGAAGGGCTGAATTTTTTTTTCTTAGCTTTGGAGGCATTTACTGTCCCAGTATTTTCTCCTACCGGAAGCAGAATATTTTGTTTGATTGGAGGGTTGCCTCCCTTTGCCAAATTGAATGAAATGTTCTCGGATGTTTTAAAATTTCGGTGGACTCCTTTTGCCCCAAGGGAGACCGCTTTTTAGCAGCTGGATCCCGTGTTTTCATTTCAAGTTCTTGTTTTTTTTTTTTCGCGAACGCGCAAAAGGATTGCACGTCCATATATTAGAAGAAAAAAGTTCTTGTTTTCCTAGTCTTCATATATTTGTGATTTTTAACTCGTATTCTCTATCTCACATATGCAAAATCACACTTGCGTCGTTCTGTAATTAGTTAGGTTCTGCAAGAAAAATCCGGAATTTTTAAGCATGCTAGTAGTTTTTAATTGATGCCATGTTCTTTAGACGATGTTAATTGATGCCATGTGACTATAGGCCACATTATATTGCGTTTCTGAATATATCACCCCATGAAACTCATAATTTTGTTGATTAATTGCTCAGGTTGCCCCTTCTAGTGTGTAACTTCGAGCAAATTTGGACCCTGAGGCGACAGTACAGTCATGGCTGGTTCTCTTGCAGCGTCTGCATTCTTCCCTGGCCCAGGGTCTTCCCCCGCAGCATCGGCTCGAAGCTCTAAGAACTCAACCGGTGAATTGCCAGAGAATTTGAGTGTCCGCGGAATCGTCGCGAAGCCTAATCCGCCTCCGGGGGCCATGCAAGTCAAGGCGCAGGCGCAAGCCCTTCCTAAGGTTAATGGAACCAAGGTTAACCTGAAGACTACAAGCCCAGACAAGGAGGATATAATACCGTACACTGCTCCGAAGACGTTCTATAACCAACTGCCAGACTGGAGCATGCTTCTTGCAGCTGTCACAACCATTTTCCTGGCAGCTGAGAAGCAATGGACTCTGCTTGACTGGAAGCCGAAGAAGCCTGACATGCTGGCTGACACATTCGGCTTTGGTAGGATCATCCAAGACGGGTTGGTGTTTAGGCAAAACTTCTTGATTCGGTCCTACGAGATTGGTGCTGATCGTACAGCTTCTATTGAGACATTAATGAATCATTTACAGGTGATACAATGGAGCTGTGCTGCTTTAGCTTTTCTTCCGTATTTTTCACTATTGGTACATTATGTTCGTGGCATACTAACGGTAATTTGAAGCTTTGCAGGAAACAGCTCTGAACCATGTGAAAACTGCTGGTCTCTTAGGTGATGGTTTTGGTGCTACGCCGGAGATGAGCAAACGGAACTTAATATGGGTTGTCAGCAAAATTCAGCTTCTTGTTGAGCGATACCCATCATGGTACTTTTTCTGCAATCCACTACTCTCCACATCATTTTCTTGGATGGCAAAACTTCTCTTTTTACTCTTAATTCATAACATTTCTTTCATTCTTAATGGAGTACTTTTGTCCCCGGTGCATTTAGTGTTACAATTTAATGTTTACATGGTACGGGAAAGATTTGTTACTCAATATCCACGGTGTAATGTTTTTAGCTAAACTCAATATCCATGGTGTAATGTTTTTAGCTAAACTGGTCTTCAGTCCTTTTTACTTTTTCCCTATGTATATTTTTTTGTGTGCTGTGGCATTCGATGGATCATAGACACTCTAAGTAGACGTAGATTCTTGCATTCCTTATGCGACATGAGGCACATGTTCGAGTGTTATCACCCTACATGAAAACCTTTCCCTACTAAGTTGCTGCTTCTATTGTTCTGCAGATATAAGCAATATTTTTGCCTATTTTTCCTGTGCTTTGAACTTCTCGTAGGTTCATGGCCCACAACCTTTAGCAGGCATAGTGCCTTGAAATGGAGTATTACACTCAAAAGCATAACAATAACATGTATTGCCTTGTATGATAAGATGAGTGATAGGTCTTTTGAAATCATTTACTGAGCAAAAAGTTCGTTTATTTGACAAGACAATGTATTGATGACCTAGAACTGCTCTATTAAGTGGTATCTGCCCTGTGTCTCCTTTCGTACAAATTGTTGCACCCCTGTTCATGTTACTTCTCACTTTTCACCATGGCAGGCATGTTTAGAAAATCATTTGATTTTATAGGGCATTACCATGTGACCCCTTAATAACTAACAAATATATTGTGGGTCCACCAAATCTGTGGTGGATGGAAAGGGAAATTAATAAACACAAATGGAAAATTCTTCATTGTGAAACGTGATAAGGACAAATTTTGTGAATAAATAAAGTAACAAAAAATGGCTAGTATTTGCCTACATATAGAGTACACCTCAAGAGATCAGAAAAGTTGCCTTTATTGATGGAGTAATTGAATTAGTAGTAAGCAATAAATTCTGTGGACCTAGGGGACATCCCTGATCTAGATCGAGTTTTGATCTCATGCTACATTTAATCTTCCATGTCAGCAACTTTCAGTACCTGCTATTAAATTTCCCCTGTTCTTCTGACGATTGATGCAATTTTAAGTTTATGAGAAGGAAAACGGTCTGCTATTTTTGAATTCTGAATGTAGTTTACACAATTTCTCATAGGCTGAAATTTTGGTTGCAAATTTTTAGGGGAGATATGGTCCAAGTTGACACATGGGTAGCTGCTGCTGGCAAAAATGGCATGCGTCGAGATTGGCATGTTCGGGACTACAACTCTGGTCAAACAATCTTGAGGGCTACAAGGTTTGTGTTTATCGTTTGCATTTGTTGCATTTCTTTTGTTTCATGCTGTTTACCAGCATGTTTTATTCCTTTTCGATTGCTAATTGTTCCTATCTTGTTTTCAGTGTTTGGGTGATGATGAATAAGAACACTAGAAGACTTTCAAAAATGCCAGATGAAGTTAGAGCTGAAATAGGCCCGTATTTCAATGGCCGTTCTGCTATATCAGAGGAGCAGGGTGAAAAGTTGCCTAAGCCAGGGACCACATTTGATGGCGCTGCTACCAAACAATTCACAAGAAAAGGGCTTACTGTAAGTCAGTTAATATTGCTTGTTACCGTCATTCATTTTGCTGGTGGTTCTCATGCATAAAATTTCTCATGAGGGCTCCTTTGTTCATGTCAGCCGAAGTGGAGTGACCTTGATGTCAACCAGCATGTGAACAATGTGAAGTATATTGGTTGGATACTTGAGGTAACTTCTTTTTCCTTTTCTCTATCCTAACATGTTATCTCTAGATCAGAAAAGAGAGTGTCTGATCTTGCACTGTATATTCAAAAGCTATTCAAATTTCTGAGTACGTTTTGTTTTTTTTTTCCTCAGAGTGCTCCAATTTCGATACTGGAGAAGCACGAGCTTGCAAGCATGACCTTGGATTACAGGAAGGAGTGTGGCCGTGACAGTGTGCTTCAGTCGCTTACCACTGTATCAGGTGAATGCGTCGATGGCAACACAGAATCCTCCATCCAGTGTGACCATCTGCTTCAGCTGGAGTCCGGTGCAGACATTGTGAAGGCTCACACAGAGTGGCGACCAAAGCGAGCTCAGGGTGAGGGGAACATGGGTTTTTTCCCTGCTGAGAGTGCATGAGCGCTTCTGTAGTTTATCCGGCAAGTAACCTCTTTGAGAAGTGCAGATTCTAACTTGGCTAGCAACACAGGACAAATGATTGTTGGTGGGAAATTTGGCATGCCGAGCCTGGGTTTTGTGATGCACACAGCACACATTCAGATTTGAAGATTGAGAGATGCTTCTTATTGGCAGCTTGTTCAGAAAGATGACTAAGCGGTTTGGGATAAAATCAACTGATTGGGAAATATTGGCAGGATGATAAACATGACTGGTGGTACCAATGAAAAGGGTTGAAATCCTTTGCATTGTTCATTTGTTGTGGAGCAAGAGTGACCGCAGTTGCTTATCACACAGAGAGGATGATGGAGTTGTGTGTGTGAAGCTGATTGCTGAAGCTGGATTGTTTTTGACCTGTGTTTCTAAAAGAAAAGGGGAAAGAAGAAGCTGTGGATTGAGGCCGGAGCAGCAGAGATATTACAATCGACATAGATAAATAAGATGTAATACTAATTTAGCCCAGGTGGTTTGTGTGTGGAGATGCAATCCATTGTAGTAACAGCCTAACTTGTACATTCTTTGGCCATCTTTTCTTATTAATTGAATGAATGAATCGCAGACCTCCTGCGTTTTCATCAATAATTGAAATGACTTCTGCTTCATCAAGAATTGAATGAATTGTCATTGTCTGAAAAGGATTGCTTTCTTTCTTATTCTGTTGAATCGTCCTGGAAACAGGCTGTTTGTTGTTCAGAGGAGATTGCTCGAAACCTCTTAAGAGCCTTTCTTGGAAGAACCCTTGATGATCTGTCGTTAGCACGACAGCTCTGAGCTTTGCTCTTTTGCTGTATTTCTTGGTTGCATGGAAGGTGCAACTGTAAAGTGCCTTGCCTTACATTACATTACAACTATGGTTGGAGCACGTAGAGCGACGTGCAAACAAACGGCGATTAATTTATGTCTCTCCTCTCTCTTTTTTTTTAACCTGGATATTTTCGTAGAAAACTAGGTGTTGCAAAATAAATAAATGGCTAATCTGAGTGTTTAAATAAAATTTGAAACGGAGTCAGTATACAGATTTGGCTGATCTGTTCTAAGTTCCAATAGAAGATCTCCAAATCATTTCCTGGCACCAACTGCATGCTGCAAGCAGGAGCATCACTCGTTCGGTGACGACCAAATCATCAATTCATCGTGAGAGAAATTGCATAACAAACTGCAAGTAGCATAACGAACAGGAGTAAACAAATCAAAGACCCATGGCAGGAGCTACATAGGCAGCAGAATCAGATTCAGATAATGTCTCTGAATCTGAATGAATGAATGCAAAGGCAATGCAGAGAGAGCTAGCTGGCGTTAGGTTTGCGACCGTGTTGTGCAGCTGCCACCTAAAACCTAAGTGAGCGGCTGGAAACCAAGCCAGCCAGCCTCCCAACCAACCCAACCGCCGGCATGAATTTGGTGCGAGTTGTAGTGAAACTTGTCCCTGAAATATAAAATGGATATACAAGCATATGGGTCCCCATGACAGCCTGACACACAACCCAACCTCCATGTTACTTACAACAGGTCGCTGGAAGAAGAAGAAGAAGAAGAATGGACAGTTGATATATATCACCCAATTTTATATGAGGATAGGAAAAGTTTTACCCAATTTCTTATCTGCTCTAGTTATCCTTACCCTTATATGCCAATAAGGCGATCTTGCGAAACTTTCCATGAAAAATAAAGAATTGTCTCTAGAAATCATAGAATGATACTCCTTCCGTTCTAAAATGTCTAAAATGTGCGTTGAAATTTTATCTTAAAATGCAGTGATTTCTTCAGCTACCTTTTCATCTCAACCAATCACAATCACAGGCATGATCATCAAACTGAACAATTGAGGGCCGGTTCAGGTTGATGTCATTTTCAACTATATCTTTTTTTTTTTTTGCAAAGTCGCCAAAAAATACCTACATTTAGATTGTTGCCAAACTTTAGTAAATACATATAAAATCCTACCAAAACTTTGGCAGTATTACCAATTTGCCAAAATTTCGACATTGCCAAAATTTGGTAAGGTTTATTTTAACTACAATCTAAACAGCCCCTGACTAATCGAGTACAGTAGTATCTTCTTTACTCAGTGTAGCTGTTGCCTGGATATACAAGCATATGGGTCCCCATGACAGCCTGACACACAACCCAACCTCCATGTTACTTACAACAGGTCGCTGGAAGAAGAAGAAGAAGAAAAGAATGGACAGTTGATATATATCACCCAATTTTATATGAGGATAGGAAAAGTTTTACCCAATTTCTTATCCGCTTATTATCCTTACCCTTATATACCAATAAGGCGATCTTGCGAAACTTTCCATGAAAAATAAAGAATTGTCTCTGGAAATCATAGAATGATACTCCTTCCGTTCGAAAATGTCTAAAATGTGCGTTGAAATTTTATCTTAAAATGCAGTGATTTCTTCTGCTACCTTTTCATCTCAACCAATCACAATCACAGGCATGATCATCAAACTGAACAATTGAGGGCCGGTTCAGGTTGATGCCATTTTCAACTATATCTTTTTTTTTGGCAAAGTCGCCAAAAAATACCTACATTTAGATTGTTGCCAAACTTTAGTAAATACATATAAAATCCTACCAAAACTTTAGCAGTATTACCAATTTGCCAAAATTTCGACATTGACAAAATTTGGTAAGGTTTATTTTAAGTACAATCTGAACAGCCCCTGACTAATCGAGTACAGTAGTATCTTCTTTACTCAGTGTAGCTGTTGCCTACCGGCCGGCCGACGATGGCGGCTAGTAGCTAGCTGGATGATAATAGCTACTCCTACAGTCCAGTACTAGTGTAGATCCGGCCATGTTAATGGCGATCCGGCGAAGAGGGATGCAGGACATCAATCAATTGCATGCCTAGCTCTTGCCTGGCTGCTGCTGCATTGCAAGCTACAGCTCAAGTACCAGCAATTGACCTTCGGTTGTGTCTAGTTCAGCGCAAAGTTTGGATTTTAGTTGAAATTGAAGATGATGTGACTGAAAAGTTGTGTGTGTATGATAGGTTGATGTGATGGAAAAAGACTTAAGTTTGGATCCAAACTTTGGATCTAAACACAGCCGAATGCCTGCTCTACTCGTCTCAACTCTGCACATCCCCAGCGAGGTTTCAGGCTTTCAGCTAGTGATTACAGTACACAGGGAGTACAGCACAGGTCCAGACCCAAGAGGGGTTTGGTGCGTCCCCAACTCTTCATTTGCACTTCCATTTGGCATTTTGCATATCATATGATCATATCATATTATTATTACCTTCAGAATGTAGGCCTGGTCCGTTTGATTTAGATTATGAGCAAATTATTATCACGGATACTTGCATGCATGTGGGGTGGAGATAGTTGCAATATACGACAATGCGATTCATCTCAAAGATTTTTGCTTAGTTTTCAAATTTTGGACATTTCAATTCATGGAATTTGCAAAGAGATGGCGCATTTAATTTACTGTACCACCTGTATGTATACAACAGTAGGCTCCAAATAATCTCCGGTCCACCTATCTATTGGGCTCAACCCTGTAGGCCGGGTCAGAGCCCACGTAACTGGAAGCCCATTACGGCCCAACCAACATAGCCTCATCACGTAATTCACAATCCAAAATGGGCCGAACGTAAGGCCCAATCCCGTTATTGGGCTGCACATAATCCCTCCATCAGCGCGGCCCATGGGAAACGCCTTACCTGGGCCGCTAGCCCGAGACATCTCTCTCTCTCGCTCTCTCTGCTTCGAGCCTCCGAATGCTCGCGGCGAGCGGGGAATGGCAGCGTCGCGCTGCGCAGCGCGACGGGCACCGGCGCTGGCGGCGGCGGCGGCGGAGGCGTTGGAGCTCGCGTGCTGCTCCTCGGACGCCGCCGCGGTCGTCTCCGGGAACAACAGGCTGATGGCGGAGCACCTGAGAGCCGGCAGGCTGGAGGCCGCGCGGGAGGTGTTCGACGGAATGCCGCGGAGGGACGTCGTGTCCTGGAACACCATCATGGCCGTGCAGGCGCGGGCGGGCTCGCACGGGAGGGCCGTGGGGGCGTTCTTGGAGATGAGGCGCCAGGGGTTCCGGCCGGACCATACCTCATTCTCCACCGTGCTGTCGGCCTGCGCACGCTTGGAAGCTCTGGAGATGGGGAGGTGCGTTCATGGGCTTGCGTTCAAGTCCTGCTCCTCTGGCAATGTGTTTGTGGGTGCTTCGCTTATCACGATGTATGCCAACTGCGGGGTGGTCAGCTGCCTGGAGCAAGTGCTGGATGGTGTTGAGAGTCGAAATGTGGCCCTGTGGAACGCTCTTATATCAGGCCTTGTGATGAACCATCGTGTAGGCGATGCTCGCAAGGCTTTCGATCGGATGCCAGTGTGTAATGTGGTGTCCTGGACTGCCATGATAAAAGGGCACCTTACAGTGCATGAGGTCAACATGGCGTTTCAGCTGTTTAAATTGATGCCGGTGAAGAACTCTGTGTCGTGGTGCGTCATGATTGGAGGTTTTGTTACACATGAGAAATTCAGTGAGGCAGTTGAATTGTTTAATAGCTTGATGATGAATGGGGAGGAAGTGACAAATGTGATCCTAGTTAAAATAGTGAATGCTTTTGCTGGCATGAAAAGTATTAGAGGAGGCAGATGCATTCATGGATTGGCTGTGAAGTCTGGTTTTGCTTACGACCTTGTTCTTGAGGCTTCCTTGGTTTTGATGTACTGCAAATCGTTGGACATCACTGAAGCACGACTGGAGTTTGATAAAATGGAAGGAAAGCATGTTGGTTCATGGAATGCCATGTTATGTGGCTATATTTATTCGGATAAGATAGATGAGGCCCGGAAACTTTTTGATTCCATGAATAACCGAGATAAAATCTCATGGAACTCAATGATTAATGGCTATATAAATGATGGAAGGATTGCTGATGCTACTGAGTTGTACTCAAAGATGACTGAAAAGAGTTTGGAAGCAGCTACTGCTTTGATGTCATGGTTTATAGATAATGGAATGCTTGACAAAGCACGGGATATGTTTTATAATATGTCCCAAATAGATGTTATGTCTTGCACAACTTTGCTGTTTGGATATGTGAAAGGAGGGCATATGGATGACGCGCTGGACCTTTTCCACATGATGCAAAAAAGGACTGTTGTCACCTATAATGTGATGATATCCGGTTTGTTCCATCAAGGTAAAATTACTGAAGCATATAAGCTCTTTAATGAATCTCCAACACGTGATTCAGTGACTTGGAGCTGTTTAGTTGCTGGGCTCGCTACAAATGGTTTAATCCATGAAGCACTTCAGTTCTACAAAAAGATGCTACTGTCTAATATACGACCTAGCGAGTCAGTTGTTTCTAGCCTCATAAGCTGTTTGTCAAATTATTCTATGATGGTTCATGGCCAGCAGTTTCATGCTACAACCATTAAGATTGGACTCGATTCCCACTTGCTAATCCAAAATTCACTCATTAGCCTGTATTGCAAATGTGGCGAAATGATTATAGCTCAAAGTATTTTTGACCTGATGGCTAAGAGAGATAAAGTAACATGGAACACGATCATTCATGGATATGCACTCAATAATCTTGGTCAAAATGCTGTTGAAATGTTTGAGAGTATGACAAAGGCACAAGTTGATCCTGATGACATCACATTTCTTGGTGTACTTTCCGCATGTAATCACATGAGCCTTTTGGAGGAAGCTAAATATTTCTTCAATGCGATGACATGTACTTATGGAATTTTACCTAATATTATGCACTATGCTTGCATGGTTGATCTCTTTTGTAGAAAAGGCATGATTAAGGAGGCTGAAAGATTAGTGAAGTCGATGCCATTTGAACCTGATTCAGCAATATGGACTTCTCTATTGAGCGGTTGCAGATTGACTGGAAATGATAAATTAGCAGAGCATGCGGCGAGTCAATTAATTGCCATTGATTCTTGTACTAAAATGCCTTATCTGCATCTCATCAGTGTGCATGGATTAACCAATAAATTGACTGTGATTGATAGTTTGAGAAATCAAATTAAAAGCAGTGCCACTGAAAAGGATGTTGGCTATAGCTGGATTTAGCATCCCATTTTGATTCGCAGATGTGTACTACAGCAATGGGATTTGATCATTTATGCAGAAAACTTCCAACAAGCAGGTAAAAATTCTCACAAAGTAGATGGATCCTTTGGTTGAGGCTTTGATGACTTTGATATTGTTCTAATGAGATGATAAATTTGTTTACAGTGTCATTCAGATTGTTTATGAGCTGGTTAACCCAGGTTTATTTATGAGGGATAGAATAGAACAAGCATGAAACATGAATGAAATGCATCTGTCGACTACAACCCAGGTTGCATATTCGAGCTTAGGACTTCGACAGCAGCAAAATGGCATCAAACAAATTGAGGCATGGTAGTTGTCATGCCTGTTCCATGGTTGCCTATTCTGCAACGGAGCTTCTAAAATCTGAACACATCTGCTCACAGTTTGCAAGTAGACTACTCTTCAATCAAGGTTGACTGGTATGCATCATGCAAGCATCCAGCTAAAAGCATAAGAAACACTATTATAGATGTATAGATTGACATTAAGGCAGCGTTTGGCTAATGGGATGAGGAAATCATTTCCCACCCATCAAAAGGCATCTTTAAATCCTAACCATTCATTCTCCCTCTTCCATTTAATCCTAACCCTTCATTCATTTCCCAATCCCAATCCCAATCCCACCCTCCATTTTCCATTATCCAAACACACCCTAACTGACAATTTGATATATGTTCTCAAAAGTTTAGCGCTAAACTGTCAATAGTATGGCATTGTGTCCTTACAAATTCAATTTTTTTCACTGTTCAGGAATGTAATGGTGAACTCCGACATCAGGCTGTACTTGTAGGGTATGGTCAGCATGGAGACGTGAAAGTTTTCAGTAAATGGTGTGGGCGAATCACGAATCACCTTGAAAATGCCAAGACAGTTTCCGATCATCTGGCCGCTTCATTGCAGGTTTTCAATCCTTCGTCCTCCCTCTCCCCTGTAAATGCTCTTTTTTTATTCTTTTTTGTAAATATATTACATAGGGACCTCCCCTACTGTTCACCGGTAAATGTATAAGATCATACACACCGAAATATTTTTGCAAACAACTATAAACAAGATTCCCACATATTGGATGTATCCAGTTGGAACTTAGGATAAATCAAGGTTCGATTCAAGCATACCACATAATCATTTGTAAAGCATTTGAGCAGTACACCTTCCGCAAATAAAACATACGTGCAAGTGTGCAACGAAGGATACCATATGTCAGAACGCGGGAAAAGTATCATATAACGCGAACAGCATACCAGGTACAGAACTTGGCTATCCAAATTAATCTCTTTATCCTAGTACTAGCAATTTGCATAGCTGTTTGCCTGCTCAACAGATTGTATTGTGTTGCGCACATGCTACCTAAGATACATTGGCCCAATTGAGTTTCAACAAATGCATTCTGTTGCGCACATGCTACCTAAGATACAATGGCCCAATCGAATTTTAACAAATGAAAGCTCTTTCCTTCTTCTGAGTGTCCCTGGGAATGCAGCACTGGGGATAGCAAATATCTCTGGCTGTTATATTGCTGTTAACAAGAACAAATAGGGGTGGATGTCTTTCATGTGCCCTTTGGCATTCACCTCCACCTTGCACCTCCCAATCTGATTACCTCTTCAGTTCCAGAATCCCTGCGAGCTTTATCATCACCTGTATCATCCTTTGTGTTTGTCGCGTCACCGTATAAATCCTTCAATTTTGCCAAGTTGGATGGCTCTGGTGGTCTACCAAATGGGCTAGAGCGGTGATTTTCACCTTCGGTTCTGCCACGGTTTGGACTCCTGCTCCTGCTCCTGCTCCTGCGGGCGCTTGAACGTCCATGTCGATCAGAGTCCCTGTCCCTCCTTTCACGGCCTTGTCTGTCAACATCCCTACTTGAATAGCTTGAACGACGGTAATCACGGTCTCTGTCCTCACGGGCATGGCGATCATGCTCCCTATCCTTGTGCCTACCACGGTCACGATCTGAACGATCATGTTCAGAATCGTGATCACGTTCACGGCTCCGACTTCGTCGCCTCCTGGGTGAAGATCTTGCATGCTCACCATCAGAACTCCTTTCTCTATCCCTTGCAGAAGGCAATGTCTTTCGGACAGGGGATGAGTCCCTTGTGGATGCACGGTGTGGAGCACGCTGACCAAAGGAGACTGACAGAGAAGCCTTTACTGAAGGAGGCCGTCGGGCAGTATCATCTGAACCAAGGCGACTAGAGTCCCCTGTTATTCCTGACTGCTTTGTTGGGAGCTTCATCTTCTCAAGATGGGCAGTGACCTGTCGCAAGATCGGAAGAGGCACTCGTGGAAGAAGACTGTCAAAGTAGTACTGCAAAGGAAAAACAGGCATGGACACCAAGTTTTTAATATCATGTCTGAATGGAATTTCTCAACTAAATCTACCAGAACAATAGCTCAAAAAGAAACACTGAACAATAACATCAAAATGATCAACCAAAATGGAATGAAGCAAATATAGTTGTGAGGTTAATATGCTGTCTTGGCATGAAGTAGATAGACGTGGTGTGGGGCTCTCAGTAACATGCGGCTCTAAGCCTCTAACATCAGATGTGAAGACAAACTGCGATAGTAGAAAATAAATTGGAATTTAAAAAACTGCATTAAAAAACTACTCAGTTGTTTTGTGATTGTCTCCGGCCAACTGTAAACACTGCTTCAACTCACCCATGAAACAGTCATCTCAATCTGCTATTTGTTCTCTTGTAACTTGCATGTAAAATGGAATCTACGAAATATCATATCTTAGTCTGCATGCACAGAAATATTTGGATGAATTTCCTACGATATCATAGAAGCCCCGTCTGGCAATAATTATGAGGCTGACCAGTAAAAGGAAAAAAAAAATCAAAAAGCACTTTCAAAGCTCACTATTTACTAAAAGTTAGAGTATTACTCACCCGTTTCTGTTCACTATGAACCTAAAAAGATTATAAGTAACTTTCAATTATTACATGATTATTACACACCGAACTTCGTTTTCATTTTTGAAAGGAAAGTTGATTTTCTAGATAAAATATACCCATATCGTTATTCCAAAATATCAAGCATAGACAGAATATCTCTTGCCAATGAAGAAACAAATATGAGGCGTAGTCCTCAACAAATTTAAACAGAAAAAAACATCTCAAAACTAAAAAAGATAGCACCATAGCATACATCATTTTCTTTTGTTATAAATCCTTAACTAGATGAAACATAGGAAACTCTAGCAGAAAAATTGAAAATAAACATTTGAGTAACACATCATGACAAACCTTATACAAAGTGGTTACTGGTGGAAGAGATGATGTCTCCTCTTAAAGCAACTCCACAATTGAAATTTCCGCTCAGTATGCCAAACCAAGAGGTGAGTGATTCAACAAACACTAATTGCATTTATGTTCAGAAAATACTATGTCAATGATGTATGCCCACGGATGTGCTTGGGTAACTAAAGAACACTGTAACAGGAACTTTACAATACTGTTCTATTTAAAGGCAGAAATGAAAGGAAGTTCACAAGATATACCTGCCCAAGTAGGAGATCTCGCACATAAACACCCATAGTAGTCATTTTACCATTAGATCCAGGAGATAACTCCTGAGCAAGAAGAAAGGCAAAGTTTTCATAGGTACATTATGCAGGGATTGAACTTTAATAAAAACACAGAACATATATTTACGACTGACAAAGGCACCAAAAAAAGTAACAATTTAACATCTTAAAAATAGATCTGGATGGCTAAGCATTCAGTTCACATTTCATGCATGTAACATGTTTATGCTAAGAAGCAACCATTAGTAGTCTAGTGCAGGAATAGTGATGTATTTCACTTTTTTCTTTCTTTCTGGAGTTTGCGCTTTCATGTTTTCAATTTTTTTTTCTGGTTTGTACAAGCATTGTCCTTGACAAACAGTAGGGAGCAGTACTAAAGTTTGCTGAATACTTCAATGTACAAAATTTAGCATAACACATACCATTTATAGGGAGCAGTACTAAAGTTTGCTGAATACTTCAATGTACAAAATAGGATATATGAGGGAAAACTATAGATTTTTCTTTTTACAGCTTCAACTAATCATCAAAAAGATGCAAAAGAAAAAGAAAGCTTCCAAAAAAGATAATACCTCATCATCTTTAATATAGGGTTCATACCAACTCCACAACGTCTTTGGTTCCGCAACATATCGCAGGTAAAGAAATCCAACCTGAAATATAAACGTTAATTACTGTCTGAGAGCGAAAACTCAATTGTTTGACACAGTAAAAATTCATGATGCTTCATTTACTGGTTCAGGTCTTATCTCAAGACACATTAACACGGGTTTCTATACATCTTTGATTTACTGGTGGAAAGTTTACCTAACATAGCACCAAGGTTCATTTTCAATCACGCTATCAACACTCAACAGACACACATAGTGCAACGCTTTATCAAAACCTACAATATTCAGTAAATCCTCTACATTGCATTCCGAATGTAACAAACCATCCTAACAAACAGAACCATAAATTAACATTGCGGGAACCAGAAGAGTACTTCAGAAAACAACAGGCTTACAGCTCTGATGTAAGGCGAGTCAGGGTGCTTCAGCAGGCCGTGCATCTGCTTAACCGTGAGCTTCATGGTGAAGAACTTGTAGAGGAGGCAGAAGGCGCTGGAGGGCCCGCGGCAGTTGCCGGTCATCCATGGCTCTACGTGATCAACCTGGTTGTAGATCTCATCGATGACCTCGTGGTAAGTCTTGAGCCTGTAGAGCTCCTTGAAGTAGTCCGAGGAGAGGATGTTCACTGACAAAACCTTCTCCATGAGCACATCGATTGGCCTCCCTGATGACTGTATCTCCATTTCCCCTCCTCTGAAATTAACATCACACGACATCATTCCATCAATCAATCAATCAATCAATCCGGGGAGGGGGTCTCCTAAACCTAGTTTTAATCTCTGCACTAATTTACTATTGATCATCTCCAAAGAATCAGTATCTTACACTTTCAAGAAAAGATCAAGATTTTCTAACGGGGAGAGGATTTCTGTAGCTGAAGAACAAGGGAGATTAAAGCAGGAAAAGATGCTTCTTTTTCTTCCCACCGGGATGCGAAGCGGCGGGCGGCGCACGGGGGAGGCCACGGCGAGCGGCGGCGCGGACGAGATTGGGGATTCGTTTTGGATTGGGGATTAGGGCGACGAGAAGAGGAGAGAGAGAGAGAGAGAGAGAGAGAGGTCACCGATGGAGGAGAGAGATGGATGCCTGCGGAGTCGTGGCCGTGCGTCGTGCGACCGTGCCAACGGGAGAGGTTACATGTACACTCTACCGTCTGAACAGCCGTATCGCAGCCGTCCGTCCCTGGATCTACGGATGGATGGATGGACGGTATGCAGGAATGCAAAATGAAGGGCCTGTTCACTTTGTTGCCATTTTCAACCTTACCAAATTTTGGTAAAGTTGCCAAAAAAATAGCTATATTTAGTTTGTTGCCAATTTTTGGTAACTATATAAGAAATCCTGCCAAAATTTTGGCAAGTTGCCAAAATTTTGGTAGCTATGTCAAAATTTTGGCAATGCCAAAATTTGGTAAGGTTTTTTTTGTCATCAAAGTGAACATGCCCGAAATAGTTCATGCACAAGTACGTATTTTTTTAAAAGAAACACGGTACAGCGTTCATAACACACGCATACTCATTCTTATAAACAACACATACACCCTATCTCTATAAGTATTTTCATAAGGCCAGGCTAACATATCTTTAGATAGATAACTTATATACCATCAAAACTCAAATTCAAAAGGTATACTCACTTAGTTTTAAAATACCAGCATTTATAAATACTAAAGATTAAATACTAAAGAAAGATGCCATCTTGTAGACGTATGCATCGTTATTTATAGTCTAATTATTTAAGTACTGATCAGAGGTAAAATAGGTGTAGTATATTTGAAAACATAGGGGTATCTTGCAAGCAAGTTTCAAGTAGACGGGAGATGATTCAAAAATTTAAGGCACATTTGTCATCTATATATTGCGCATATTAAATGGTCCATGAGATGTTTTATAATGGTTTCTACTGGTAATTGAATCAATTTAGACCATTCATATTTTTCAATATAAATGGCTCATACTATCTAAGGGTGTGTTCGGTTGCAATGGCTGCAGCAGCACTGCAGCCTATACGAACAGTGAAAGCAAGCAAAAAAATGGGCAGCAGCTGCTGCACCTGCCTGCCGAACACACCCTATACTACCATCTAAACTATTAGTAAAATAATTTAATCTTCTACTACTAGTAGAACTCATAAATCAATAGTTGAGATCATTTCTATATTAGTCATAAATATTGGTAGTAGAACACTGTCAATGAAAGTCACTGTATGTAAAGGTACTCATTTTAGTAGTAAGGTTAGCATAGCGACAATTATGAGAGAAAATTAACATATATTCTAGGAAACTAGAGAATATTTCTTCGAGGGATAAAGTATGACGATTACGAGAGCCTTGTGACAACGAGGCTCGTCAAAAGAACGATGATGAAGGGAGATTGGGAGATCACATATATTCCCTTCTCCTTTTGAAAGTGCAAGCCGAATGCAGCAATGATAGCTGCTAGACAGCCAAGTCCTATGTCATGCCGTTGGCTTGGTATTTACTCCCTCCATCAAAAAAAAATAAATCCTTGGCTATAAACACCTGGATAGCGTTTTTCTAAAAAAAAAAAATCAAATCGGCTATGAACCTGACAAATACTATCCAGGTTCATAACTAGGATTTGATTTTTTTTTACAGAGAGTATCTAATTAAGCACATTGTCTGAAAGAGATGTTAGCCAGCCCATCACTACCCACTCTGCCTATGCGACTCGTGAGAAACATTTTTTCTGAAGAGATATTGTTCTTTCTTTTCTTTGGATGAGAAGTGATCTCGTTCTTATCTTCTGATACAATATAATGCAATCATTTTTTCCTCCTGTTATGCATTATATTATGATCTTATCCTTGTGAAATTCTCTTATCTTTCTTTCTTTCTTTTTTAAGCAGATGGCATGAGCTCTACGCCATTCATTTCAGAGAAGAAAAAAAGAATGATAGCTTGTGAATATCATAGGGACAAAATTTCAGACAAGGTGACATCTGAACTTCTGTAGTTTTGGACACAACCTAAATAATCAATTGAGTGGGCTTAGATCAAAACCCAATTCCATTAAGGATTACTTTGCAACAACAACTACCAAATCACAAGCTACACCATACACGCCACGCATTCTGGTTACATGCTTCAAAAACTCTTCCAACTCGATCAGAAGAGATCAGCACCCGGAGTTATTTCCCATCTGCACTACCATAATCCCCCCTAATTAAACACAGCACGCGAACAAATTAACAGCCCATAAACTTGTTCTTGACCACCTTCTTCTTCTTGTTCTTCTTCTTGTTCTACGCTTCTATCTTAAGATTCTTAATTTTAATTAGCCTCCTCCGAGAAGCACCTTGTTCTACTGTGCTTCTGCTGGTCAGAGAGCACTTCTGCTTCTGCCTGGATCTACTGGTAGCAAAGCACACCTCTGCTCTTGTCAGGGCTGTGTTTTGTGCGGCGCCGCCGCGACGGCCTCGGCGACGCTGAAGAACACGCGGTCTGAGCCGAACGTCTTGCCGACCACCGAGTTGTACAGCCTCTCGGTCACCGATCCAACCGGGTTGGCCAGGACAAGCTGCAGAAATCCGTCAGAAATTAGCTCATGTTACTATTCACTGTCACTGACAAATCTGAATATTATCTGATAGTAAATCACTGAAACTGACAAGAAGAACATTGGTAGATAGATGTTTCAGAAGTTCTATTACCTCGATGTTTCTTTTTTCCAGCACCTTCTTCAGCTCTGCAAGTGCATCGAGGCCACTCGTGTCGATCGCTGCAACAGCTGCAAGTTCATCGAATTCTCTGTCAGTTTTTACTGATCACAAGATAGTACTATTATTCTGAGAATGTTATACTGAATAATTAGCTGCTCTTTTTACTGAATAATTAGCTCATCGATCCATGTGAGTTTTTACTGAATAATTAACAACTCTTTTTACTGAGAATCTTTTTACTGATCAAGATTGTACTACAATCTTTCTGAGAACGTTGTACTGAATGAATAATTAGCTCATCGATCCATGTCAGTTTTAATTTACTGAATAATTAACCACTCTTTTTAGCATTTTTTTAACTGAGTATGAATTCTGTACAGGAGTAGTAGCATGCAAGAGCTTATTACCACTCATGTCGAGGATGATGCATCTGACAGGGCACTGGTTGCACTTGGCGGCCCGCTCGTCTTCCTCCCGGAGAAACCTCATGATCCTCTCGCCGAGGTACATGGAGTTGGCGAAGTAGATGGCGGACTCGACGCCGACGACGAGGAAGGACGGCACACGCATGGCCTCCCTGTACTGCGCCATGCTCCGGTAGCTCGCCGTGCCGGGGACGACGCCCTTGACCACCATGTTTGGGCGGGTGACCTGGAGGAGGATCTTGAAGAGGGAGATGCCGACGGCGATGGCGAGGCCCATCTGGACGGAGACGAGGAGGACGCCGAGGAAGGCGGCCATGCAGGCGAGGAAGTCGAGCTTGTCGACCTTCCACAGCCTGGCGGCGCCACGGACGTCGATGAGGCCGATCACGGCGGTGATGATGATCGCCGAGAGGATCACGTTGGGGGTGTAGTGGAACAGCGGCATCAGGAACAGCAGCGTCACCAGCACCGCCGACGCCATCACGATGTTCGACACCGCCGTCTTGCAACCCGCGCTGTAGTTCACCGCCGACCTCGAGAACGATCCTGCGTCCATTCATTCAGAGTTTTTTTTGCCAATGGTGAGCCATGGCGATCCTCATCTAGCTTCCATGAATATTAATCTCCCTATGTTTCATATTATAAATCGTTTTGAATTTTTTTTTCCTAGTCAAACTTTTCTATAGTATCAAATTGGTTAGTTCGTTAGATGTAACGTTGAATATATTTTGATAGCATATTTATTTATATTAAAAATATTACTAAAATTTTATGTAAACTTAATCAAGCTTGTCATATAAGATACTTGTCATATAAGATTTGATAAAACTTTCAAAATTCTGACAGCTAATTTTATGTTAGAGTAAATTTATAAAATATAAACATTTTATAATACTGTGATAATTACTTTTCGAGGCAAATCTATATACTATATCGTTTGTTTTGGTTTTGAACTACGCATTTAAGAAATTACTGATGGTAAGAATTTTAAAGGTTTGATCTAATTTTATCCTTAAATTTAAACGACAAGTTCTTAATACGTTCAAAAGATCTGGTGCAACTGACAAACAAACCTGTGGTGACATAGCAGGAGGCACATGAGCCAGCCATGTTCATGACACCAATGGCCATCATCTCCTTGTTTCCATCAACCTGGTAGTTGTTGATGGATGCAAATGTCCTGCCTACTGCTATCCCTTCCTGCAAATTCAGTCATTTTTCCTTTCATGTTCAGACCAAACACACCATTGTACAATAATAATTCAGGTAGCAAAAAAAAAAAGTTTTAAAGTGAAAAAAATATATTTTTGGATGCAGGTGTCTTACAGTGAGAGACAGTATGCCAGTCATAATTCCTGTGTTTAAGGCCAGTCCTACGTAGGAGCCACTGAAGGTCAGCATATTCGCTGAAGGAGGGTTCAATCCCTTGGGGAGATCGCCAATCTGTCCAAACACCCCCAAAAAAAGATGAATTAGTGTGACTAATGACGTTTCTTTCATGTTCTCGATGTGAAGCTGTCCATGAAAGATTCAGAAATGGTTTAGAGAAGCTACTCACAACACTGATGCCATGAGCTTTGCTGACGAACGAGATGATGGTAGAGATGATCACTGATGTCAGTGGAGCAGCTGCTGACACCCAGAAAAGCTTTGGGTTCCTGGCGCTCTGCAAAAATACAGTGAAAATTGTTACCGGCTGCATACTCGCATCAAAAGTCAGAGAAAATTGTATACAGCGAACTGCAGAATCAGAAGGTAAAAATATTATTAGCAACCACAACTGTTCACCTAATGAATTCAGTACATCTTTTTTTATATATATATAAAGAGTTCAGTAGATCTTGAATCACACATGAAAAGAAGTTCTGGTTAAAACCTATTAATTTGGCAGGCCCCATCTCCTCACATCTTCTGAAGATTTGTTCTGAGATGGTCCCATGACCGTGGAATTGTCGCATTAATTGACACTTTTTAATCATTCCAGGTGAGGAACAGCGTCATTTCAAAGCAGATGACTTACTTTTCTCAGAGAAAAACCATTAACAGTCTAATGGATGTGTTTATCAGATCATTCTGTTTAGACTGAAAAGACACCAAAATTCAGAGAGATGAGCATGTGAACAACCTGATTAACAGGTGACACGTCAGAGCGGCCAAACCAGATCCATTCTTCCCAAAAGGGAAAAGATAAAGGTTCCAATTGAAAATGGCTTTATTAGAATAGATTCTAAAGCCACATACACGCCTTGCTTTAACTGATGTATATGGTCTAATCGTATTAAGACTAATGCAAGATATAAACATTCTTTGTTTTTGTTTAGTTTGTGAGATCATCCAAACTAGAGTGCTTCATGACATATGTTTTTGTACACATGATCGATTGATTAATTACTAAAAGAATTAGTGCTTTTCTGCAAGTGTAAGGGGAGTAAATATTATTATAAACTCCTTTCACAATTATGCAATTAACAACCTTAAATACTTCTGGTCACACGCCAACACTAACTTTTTAGACACCATGTGTTAGTCCAACGTTCAGATATCTTGGAAGATTAGGCATAAGACATGACTTTTTCTTGGCATAGCAACTGTTTATTAAGCAAGTCTAAAGAAGTTTTTAGATTACCCTAAAGTAGTACTATACTAGCTTAAATAAGTTTAAACAGTTTGAAAAAATTGAGGAACTTTTAAACCACCCAACTACTAAAGTAAGATATTCGAATTTCGCGACAATCAATTAGTATGTGAATGGAATTCCTTTAGGAAAAATCAAAATATCCCAGCATTATGAGATCCCTATAAGCTGGAGGTAGCTTAACTTCACCTTCCATTAACTATTGGCCATTAGTTTAACTGAGTGGAGTCAAATTCCTTGTTAGTGGCAAGCACCCTTTGGGCCCCTCCATGAAGCTCACTTTGTAATGGTTTTAATCACCACCTTTCCTTTTTGCCATACTATCTTTCCTAGCTATAGATAAGCTACCTGTCTTTAACCATGGTCAAATAATTATAAAGAATTTTGCCGACTAATTAACTAACAATAACCATTTAGTCCTACTCATAACTGCCCCTAGCCGAAAGTGTTTTGTACTCTTCCATTGTCTCAGAATTTACAACGGCAGGTCTCATTGCATTTTTACTTATACAAGCAAGTCGGCTTTTACGGTCATTAAGAGATATCAATTATTTTAGTGCAAATTTTAGTATGTATCTATTAGTACCGAAGATACCAAGATGTATTAAATTTTACATTAGAAAATATGGTATCTTTAATGACTGTAAAACCACTTTATTTGCAAATCACTTAATATTAGTCATGGAGTGTTCTATTAGGCACACCATTTAAATAGCCTGTAAGCAGGTTCATGGGTCGACCAGCTTGCATTCCTGATTCCCACGCATTTCATACGTGTGGCTATTAATTGTGGCTCCTGACTGATATCGCTCTTTACTATTTTGGCGCCAAGCCATTTCTGCGGAACTTTCTACAAATAGTAATAGCTATTAACCCCGTGATTACCTTCTAATCACCGCGCGATTAGCGAAGAACAGGCAATAATTAACTAATCAATCAAGAGAGCATCATCTCTGCAGGTGATACTAAGAAGGTGGTAGCTATCAGCTTACGATGTGGCGTGTGGTGAGGAGGACGGCGAGGAAGGCGACGCCCATGAGGATGGTCTGCCATGACCACTCGTCGTGGTGCTTGAAGACGGAGTGCATCACCTGGACGAACCCCATCTGCGACGTGAAGTGGATGATCCCCAGCAATCCCTTGAGCTGCTGCAGCGACACGATGATCGCCGCGCCGCCCATGAACCCCGTCAGCGTCGCCTTCGACAAGAAATCCACGATGAACCCCAGCCTGAAACCAAGAACACGATATACTCGATCAGTTAGCTAGGCATGAGGTGATCGATTGATCGATCGATCGTCAATGGAACAGTAGATGATGGATGTGAAGTGATCGAATACCGGAGGAAGCCGAGGGAGGCTTGGAAGACGCCGGCGAAGAAGGTGGAGGTGAAGGCGAGCTGGAGGTAGAGGATGGGCTCCTGGTCGGGCGACACCGCCTGCCGGAGCATCGACCCCATCACCAGCGACGCTATCGACACCGGCCCTACAGCCAGATCCCGCGAGCTACCCAACAACGAGTAGATCAGCGGCGGCACGAAGCTCGAATCTGCATACATCATGTGTCATTCATCCCATCGAATTGACATAATGGCCCGGTCATTTTGGTTCATCTTTACTTACATAATCCAATGATTGGAGGCAGGTTGGCAAGCTTGGCGTAGCTGATTCCCTGCAAAAGAAAGCAGAACGTGTTGGAATTCGAATTGAAATTGGAAATGGAGGATTTCAGGGGAGGCAACAATGGCATGTGTGATCAGGTTGCGCGTGCGTGCGTGCCTGCGGGATGGCGAGGCTGGCAATGGTGAGGCCGGAGACGACGTCGGAGCGGAGGAGGCGGAGGCTGTAGTCGGAGCCCCAGTGGAAGATGGGGAAGAAGTACTGCAGCGCGAGCACCAGCCGCCGCGCGGACGACTGGTTCTTGAACTGGTGGAGCGGGTCGTCGGGGAAGAACACCTCCGCCAGCCGAAACCCCCCCCCCAGCCGCTGCCTCAGCGCCTTCGCCGTCGACCTCCTCTCCGGCACCGACACCTTGTGCAGCTCCACGGCCGCCGTCGTCGTCATCGCCGGCGCCTCGCCCCGCGGCGTCGGCGGCGCGGAGACCACCGCCGGGGTGGTCGGCGGCGGCGCCTCGACGTCGTAGGAGAGGCTGTCCACCTTGTTGTTGACAACCATGGCGATCGAGAGGGAGGGAGGCGATCGAGGTAGGAGGCGCCTTGGTTGCTTGAGGGGTTGGGCGGAGGAAGAGGAAGGGGCGCCATTTATAGGGAGATGGTGGCGCGGGAAGCGAAAGCGCGGGAGAGGAAGAAGAAGGCGCGGCGCGGGCGCGGCGCGTGCAGGATTAAGAGGCGAGTTGGGGGGTTAATTTAGGTGAACCCCCTATTACTGGGCTGCACCCCACAAAGATTCGCATTTGGGACACATGTTCTCTTAGACTGTGCTACTACCAATTAGGGCTAACTAAATAAAGGACTACCCAAACAAACATTTGGGCGTGCCACATTTTCAAACGTCTTTTTTTTTCTTCAAAAATGAAAGTATATTGAGAATTGAAATTCATAATATATGTGAATGTGTCTATCTGTCGACTATCTCTGTCTAAAAAAAATTATATCCATCTGTCTATCCGTCTATCTATCTATATATCTATCTATCTATACTACAGTCACCCCGAAAAGAAAAAAAAATCTAATTATAGGCCAGGACATATCTTTATCCCGATGCATAGCTAAAATTGTAATTTTTATGGATGGAGATAGTATCTATCTATCTATAATATGTTAAGAGTTGTATATACAATCCAATTTGGCTTTTGAAATTTATTATATAAATTACAATTATATATATGGAATCAAAAGTTAAGAATTGTGTATCAAACCCAATTCTACTTTATCTAGCCTCATGCAAAATTGTTTGTGACAATTCACTTGTTTTTTTTTTTAAATAGGGCTATGTATTCATGTGTCCATTTAAATATATACTTCAGAAAACTTTTATGTGTTTCTTTACAATTAGAGCGAATACTAATAATTATAAGGTGGTTTTTATGTATTTTCACTATAGTATATCATACAATTGGTTTCCACATGTTAAACAGAAAAATGGTATGGGAAGAAAAGTCCTCCGGGAAAAGATCAATTTAATGAGAATCCGGATAAAGCCGGGTAATTAGTATGAGTTGGACAGTAGCTCATGCAAAACTGATAAGGGTATGTACAACGGTGTTTATTAGTGGTCTCTCTATTACCATGTAAGTAAATTTGATGACATGGAAGAAAGATAAATGAGTATGGTTGTTATGCATGACAACAGCTTAGAGTCGACTCTTAGCATTTATTAGAGCAAATTTTGTTGCATGGTGGTGAAAGAAAGAAAAGAAAAGTAAGAAAAAGTATTTTGATACATTAATGATTAGAGACCATATTGTCTCTAACTGTTGTAGGATGCTAGTATCTAGATAACGTAGATAACGTATAGCTCATATTTGACTCTACCTTTGTACATGCCCTTAAGAGAAACAAACTACAACAAGATTCGTAATATCTCCCCTGCGAGAATTATGGTCGATGGTCGCTCTCTATCTCAAACGCGAATCTATATTCTTAAATATAAATACCTTTCAGTCTAGAATCTCTTGAAAGTGTCATGGCCACTGGCGTCTCCAAGAGGAACCAGTTGGATGATTCATGTAAAAACCTGAAAAAAAAAGTAATGCTTGGTGGAAGGTGAATATATATTTTTCACTTGGGACGATGGAGAATAGGTGCAAGGAATTGGTTGGATAAATTCTCTGAATCACACACTTGTAGTCAGTGGGGTGGCCAAATTTAACGGTTGTGTATATCCAGTGGCTATGGATGATTCTGAAGCCAACTTTGATTTTTGTAAGCACAAGGGAGGGAGATGCTGATGTGGCATGCTAGCTTTGCTCCACATGTGCATCAGGTGGGTCCACGTCAGCGGCAAGGGAAAAAAAGGAATTTGGAACTTGTAGGAGCAAACCCCTGCCTTAATTAATTATGTAGTAGAAAATTTCTAAATGGTAACATTCCTTTTTCCTATTTTTTGAAGGTAAAATGACTATGTGGAGTACTCAACAAAGTGACCCAACAAGCACAATTATTCACTCTCCAAATAATCTGACTAATCTATTAGAAATGGAAGTTAAAGTAGTAGAACATGGAATTATTCATGTCGCTTGAGATTCTATCAATGTAAAATTATAGCCACAAACTAAAGAGAAACTCAATTGCAATACACCCATGAGGACCTCTTCTGCTATTAGAAATATGATGTGATACATAATGCAAACAAACTTTGATGAAAACTTTAACTGATAAGATAAAAATACAAACACTTTTCACATAAAAAATATTCATGAATTTTCATTAGTTTGGAGGTTTTCTATGAAGATTACCTGCAAAAGTGGTTTATCCATTCATAATAGTCTGAGGTGATAATGAACAAAGATGACTTCTATTGACACCAGTGAATAGAATCCACTTTCTCAAGCTTGAGAGCAAATTGTAACTTCATTTGAGGTGTTGAAACAAAAATCTTCTACAAAAAATTCTCAAAATTCACTTGGCTAACTAGCTAGGTTTACATCAGAATCTGAACTGAAGAAACTCACAATTCAATGATACAATACAACCTTGACCCTACACCAAATTAAAGGTGAGTGGTCGACTGCAATCATATGTACCGGCCTGCACATTCCTGACACATGTTAATCTAGTAGCTTCTGAGCCATCAGTTGTGACAGGAGCACCAAGACACCATGATCATAACAACATATATTTTTCAATGATAAGGCAAATCTACCACTTACAAAATCAAGTGGAATTTCCAACCATCCATGGACATCTCCATGGCCTAGCCAAGCTTTCTCCCAAAGGTGACCTATGCAGTAGGATGCTCTAATTTTCTTGCAAATCTTGATAAATATTTTGAATGCAGAGAGAGAGAGCAAGAACACAAGTGGAATATCACCAACTGAATGCATGTATAGCACCTATTGCTGGCCCTAATTGTGGTGAAGATGTGATATTAGAGGCCATTGGCAACTGTCGGCCAGCAATTCACCTTCAAATAGATGTAAGTGGTGAAACCAAAACTAGCAAATGCTAATTGGGTAGCAGCAGAAGCTGATTTATATGTTTCCTCTGTTTAAATCTGCCTTTTATTCTGACTATTCACGTGTGTTGTATTCTGGCCGGCTATCTGTATATAGTTGTGTTCTTTTGTAGGACAAAGGTAGCTATCGAGTTATCTATTAATAATCCTAGCCAAAAAAGAGTTATCTATTAATAAAAGGTTGGTGGCAATTGACAAATACTACCCAACTTAACCAAAACAAACTAGGAACAGAAAGGTGAAACGCCTGTTTCTTTCCTTTAATTCACATGGCCATGAGAGTCGCTGAACATGTGGTTGTCTCTCAAGTTAGTTAACTCTTGGCATGCTTACTTAGGTAATAAATTGCAGATTAAAAGTTGAAATAAACTTTGGAGATTTTTTTTTCAAGAAGGCAATATATTTCTTTTGATTTTCTTACGTTTAGTTATTGAAAAAAAAAGTGTTTTACAATGACCTTGGCTGGTAATAAAATCAACCTAGCCTGTTTATCTTTTCAAATCTAATGGATCATATTTATTTGTACTTCCACCTAAACTACTGATAGTATAGCTCATAAATGAACGGTTAAGATAATTTTTACTGATGATGACACTGTACTTTTTTTATAAAAAAAACATCTAAAGGTCAAAGCTTCTTATTCCCCCTTTCCCCTATTTTCCAGCCTTGAATCTTTTGTTGACACATTCTTCTCGCGACGGTACAAGATCGAATTAACGATCTTCTCTTTTGAAACCAACGAATTAGTGATCATTATGATTGATGAAGATTCGGTTATTTGGTTATATTAATGGCAAAAACAGAAAGGAGAAGGTAGGTTATGTCAGGTCTGCATGGAGAAACAGATTAATTAACAAGGTCTGAACAGAGATCGAACTGCCGATTTGTAGGACTGAACTGGCTGCCGAAGCATATGCATGCAAATTTCCTCAAAAAAAAGCATGCATGGAAAAACCAATCTAAGTACAGTACTTAAAGTGAAAAGATGAGAGATTATATGCTTTAAGAGATTTAAAGTGGATTGTTTTGCGGCTAAGTACTGCATGTGTGTCCGGAGTCAAAAGGCACCTCGTGTCAGTTGTGTTAGGATCAGGGCACTCACTCTACAGTTCGGCATGCAGCTACTAGATATACTTAACTGTCAAAATGAATATTGCAAGTTCAGTTCAGTTCTCTGTTTTTTCTGAGACGCGAGTTCAGTTATGTTTGATTTAGATTGTTGTGAGCAGGTTATTATCATAGATCATCGATTCGATTATAGAAATAAATTGAATATTTTAAGGTATAGGATTAACAAATAGCTTTAAACTAGTGATCTAAACAATGTAATGGAAAAAATAATTTTTTTTTAGAAAACATATTTTTTAAAGCGTAGAGTAAATAGTTCGTTTCGATAATCCAATGAAATGGACCATGTATGGTTGCATTGATTCATTCGTAAACTAAGTGACAAATAGTGTAGGACATGAAATGTATAAGCTGTTGTTTTCTGGGGCAACTTGACTCTGTTCTTAAATGAACTTCAGAGTTTGGCCCTGCTTTGACTCTGTTCTTCCAGATATGCATGGTCTTCAGGTCTCCTCTTTGTCAACTCTTGCATCTTGAAAAGTACATGCATTTTCTTCAGATATGAGAGCGATGGAGATCAAGCTCGATCGAGAGGAATGAGACCTGATCGATCACTGCACTGCATCTGCATGTCTGCATGCATCTGAGGAGGCTTCAAGACTTTGGTGCGTTAGTTTGCTGTCTGATCTGCATCATATCTGCCACTACGGATGACTGAATGATGAACAAACGGAGTCAACGGTTGACACACACATGCCCTGTTCATTGAGTCAACGGTGATCGACGTACTTTGAAGATCTAGATCGATCGGTTGCTACATGCATGATCTGATCATCATGTACTACACTGAGCAGAAATCATTGGTGCCACTCACAAAGACACAAAATGATCAGTGAGTGGCCGGTTTAGTTAGGTACTCTACAAGACTACTACTCGACAATGCAGCATGGCACTGAAGATTCGAAAGATACATATCATCGGCATGCATACAATCATACATATCCGAGCTAAAATCAATGTTTGCTTGCAAAGACTGTGTACTATACTGATGAAAAAAATGTTCTTAAGATAGTAGTAGTAGTAGTAATACATGGATTGAATCTGGCTTAAACCTGAAGCTAGTGACACAAAAAGGTGAGGGTGTGATTGATCATTTTCGGCAGATCTCTATCTCCCTCTCCAAGAATATGGTTCTCATTGTCACAATTGGGAGAAATTGGGGACTGAACAGTTGAATTAGATTAGGCCCAAAGGGCAATATAAATTGTGTACAATAGATGTGAAGTTACAATGCTACCCCTAGACACTTATACTTAATACTCATGAGAGTAGCTTAGGCCAGCTTCCAACAGAACAAATGCATGCTAAGCTAGCTTAGCTTTGTGTACATCATCGAAATCGATCGGTCCCAAGATCCCAATCCTAGATCGATATAGCTGCACGTATCTGTACGTAATCACATCTCTCCTTTTCAATATATACCAATATACCATTCGTTTCGTTGCGGACAAGCAACTTATACAGCAACTACTCGATCATCTGCACTACACTGATCAATGTCTGATCATATATATAATCCTATCTGAAGTAGTAGCATCGATCCGTGCTACTATATGCATGGATCAATGCAATGTCATCCATCAAATATACGTATCTGAAATTAATTCCTTGACCTGGAAAAGGAAGAAGAAATCTTGAGCACGGATGAATGCATGCATGGAAGCAGAGAAGCTGTAGCTAAAGCAGGCAAGAATAAAGGAGAGGCGAAACGCAATGACACATCGGCGAGACGAGCAGTGAATCAGTGATCGAGCGAGGCGATTGGTCGCCGACTGGCTGACCCCGAGATCCCGTGTTTAATCTCTCAATACGTTCAAAACTTTTCTTAAAAAATATTTGGAGGGACATCTCTCGGGCTCCGAGTCTCGAAAAAATGTGTGCCTGTGCATACGATCGATCGAATGCATTGTACAGTACAGAATCTGCTTTGGTGTTGGAGTGTTCTTTTGCTTTTTTAGGAGGGGAAGCGGCGACGCGAGTGGCAGGGGTAGCTTGTTGAAAGCCTCTGAATTGCATTGGATTCGCCTAATTCGTCGCCGGTGACAGGTCGACCGGTCGGCGTCTTCTGCTTTCCTTTTTTTTTTTTTTCCATTCATGTTCTCCGGTCCTTGCCACAGTGCTTTGTTGGCAGCATCTCGATCTCCAGCTTAGATGGACATGACAAAGACTAGTACCAATATGGAGCTCAACTAATTAATGAAATTGATGAATTTCCATAAAATTTAGGATGGTGATTTAACAAAAACTAAACATGATTTTTTGAGGCAGGTCTATGGCTCGAGCCTTAGCAACCCTAGGCCTGCCTCCGCCCCTGTCATTTAGTGTGTTGCAATATTCTAATATCTAAAAATAATTAATAATGGTAAGTACATAAACACCCGACCTTTTGTGGCTATTTATTTAAACACATTCATTATTTGTACACACATCTAGCTTTGATATTGTTACTTAATTTTAGTTCACTAACTGGTGTGGAGGCAAATATTACCTACATTACCTATGAACATGGTTATTTTTCAATGTGCTAGCAAGGCTGAATAATTCGTAGCAAAATAGCACAGATGATTAATTAGACAGGGTTTAAGTCCTATTCCCTATATTTCACATTATAGCCTCACCTTAAACTACGAATGTAACTATAGACGATAAGAGTAATTGAGTTTTTTCATATGATAGTATCACCTTAAACTACGAATGTAACTATACTTTAAGACGAGAAGAGTAATTAAGTTTTTTTAAACTTTGTCTTGAGTCTTTTCTTTTTAGAAAAAAAGTTTGGCTAAATTTATAAAAATGGTAGTAGCAACATCTACAATACCAAAAATCGGTTTCATTAAGTCCACCATTGAATGTTTTTATAGTATATTTTTTGTGTTAAAAATATTGCTACATTTTGTTATAAATTTTATTAAATTTAGAGAGATTTAACCTAGAACAAAGTTAAAACAACTTATGCTATTATTATGGAAGCGGAGGGAGTAGGTATGTCTCAATTGTTCAGCAATTATAAAAGCACGCACATATTAAGTTGAGTAAATTACACTAGCGGTCCTTAAACTTGTAACGAAGTTTCACTTAGGTCTACGAACTTGTAAAATGAATATCGAGATCCCTAAACTTGGTTTAATGTATTATCCCGGTCCAAAGACTCGTTTGACCGTGGTCTTGCCTATGTGGCAGGCTACGTGGACGATGACATGGATTTTTTATTTATTTTTTTCTCCCTTCTTCCTTTTTTTTTCTCCTCCCTTCTTATCCTTTTTTTCTCCACTTTGCCTCCTTCCTCTCCCTTTTGCCGTATTTTTCTCCACGCGAGGTGAGGAAGGAGAGAAAAGATGAGGAGAAAAAAGGAAAAAGAAAATTTAGCCATGTCATCGTCCACGTGGCATGCCATATAGGTAAGACTACGGTTAAACCAGGCTTTGGATCGGGATGATACATTAAACCAAGTTTAAAGATCTCGATGTGTATTTTGCAAGTTCGTGGATCTAAGTGAAACTTCGTTACAAGTTTAAGAACCGCTCGTGTGATTTACTCTACTAAGTTGGTACTCGTACCCGCACTTTGGGGGGGCATTTGATTCCTCTGACGTTATTAAAGCATGTGTAATGAACAAGCATCCATGTGTATGAGCGTGCTGTGCTATATACTTTCTCAAAAAAAAAGAGAGAATATATATGCTTAAAGTCTAAAATGAAAGTAACATATCTGAATTTACCAGTTATTGTCTTTTGTGAATTTGTGGACAGACGAGTATAGTAATGTCTGTTTTGTCTGGAGTACGAGTACTATAGTAATTATTATCTTGATCAGTTGGTAATGGTAACATAGAATGACCAGCGAATCAACTTCTGGAGAATATGAAGAAATCCTGAAGTAAATACATGCTTACTAGTTACAAGTAGTTGTTGTGATTTAACCACACAATAATATCCCTGAATATATACCTACTCACCGCCTGAACCAGCTATATATACCTACTGAGGATGTGAAAAGTTTTTTGTTTGTATATTGTATATACATGTTACACGACCAAAAGAACAAGTAGTACTCTATGGAATATTTCTTTGTTCAGTTTGTTGTGTTAATGGATTTTCTTACTCCATTAATTTTGTCAAGGGCAAAAAGAAGCATTTAGTACACAGCATGGTAGAATTTTTATTGGTTCTAATTTGCTTTGCTGTTCTGCTTGGGTCAAACGAATATGAGGGCACACAACTAAAAGAGTATCTCCAACAACAATCATTTGTGTGATTTGTGTGGAACTCCAAAGTTTGTTCCCCATGCATGTATGGGAAAAGAAATAAAAGATTTCACCTTGTATTTGACTATATGGTTTGTGCCTTTTGGGTTCTAAAAAAAAAAGATATAATGTTGCATGCCTTTGTTGGATTGGAAAAGACATGGCTTGGCTTCAGTTGTGAGAGGAATATCCTTGGGAGATTCTCACTAGCCATGGTTTCACCTAGAGAAAAATCGGAGCTTTCTGCCTATGTGGGTAATCATTAGCCCACCAATTGGATGGCTCTTGGTTTTCAGGAAAATGGAAATGGATGGCTCTTGTTCAGGGAACATATGCGCCATGAACAGAGCAAAAGGTGCCAATGATTTAATGTGTTTTCGTCCTATATATGCAGCATTTCAAACTTAGTTAGTTCTAGATCGTTGTGTTATATATATATACTAGAATGATGTGATTAACCATGACAAAGCAACACGTAATAATGAATAAATCTCTGTGACGAAATAAGATGGTAGCTATGGACACGCTAGTTGTTTGTATGATACTATTGGCTATCTTATCAAATCTAACATCTCCCACAAATCACGTGTAATTCACCATGATTTTTCTTCGATTAGTTAATTCGCTAATATAGCTAGCCATGACATTACATTGGTTATGTCATTATTATTTCTTTATTATGGACTTGGTGTGGATGCATGGTTGGGATGAACTCGTAAGAAATTGCCCGGTATTCTGGGAACTTGACTAGGAGGATGCAGAATTTGTATGACCTTGATTTGTTATTACTCTTGGTAGCTCTCTGCCTAGAATCAGACCTTAGCGCCATGCTCTTTGGTGCTGACATTGCACCCCTCAACGTTCTTGAGTTTAGGCAAAGCTCAATAACATTGAGGGGTATTGACGCGATGATGCCTAAGGATTCAAAAGATTTTGGCCGAACACGAGAGCCCACCTCAATGAGCCTGGTGCTGAGGTTGGGAGCAGTGTGCCAAGGCGGTTGACGCAGAGGTCCTGCCACGTCAGTAAGGGCATCGACAGAGGCGACACGTGGGTAGAGGGCCGGGGTATCAACACGAAGGAACTTGGAATTAAGTTTAAAATTTTAGAAGGTTTCGAAGTATTCGAAGTAATTAAGGGTGTGTTTAGTTCTTTGGGTGTAAAATTTTTGAAGTACACGGACACACATTTAAAGTATTAAATGTAGACTAATAACAAAATAAATTACAGATTCCGCCTATAAACTACGAAACGAATTTATTAATCCTAATTAATCCATCATTAGCAAATATTTATTATATCATCATATTATCAAATCATGGCGTAATTAGGATTAAAAGATTCGTCTCGCAATTTACATGCAAACCGTGTAATTGGTTTTTTTGTCCATATTTAATGTTATATGTTGTGTCCAAATATTTAATGTGATGTTTTTGGCTAAATTTTTTTTTAATCTAAACAAGTTCAACGTTTTGCACCGTTCACGTCCAACGTTCAATGTTTATAAGTATAAACTAGACGAGCTTGTACCTGAGAGAGTGAGTGTAGTGCGTGCACAGCTGATTGGTGTCAGCAGCTGGGCTGCTAGCTGTCCGGCACAGGCGCGACACGGCACATCATCGTTCTTCCAGGCCAGCAGCAGATGGCACACGGTGCAGGGCTCCCGTACGTACACCCAGAATCTGGAGCCCGATTGGCGAGATCTGGAGCTTGTGGCCAGAGGCGAGTGAACTAGCAGTAGCTTTCTGCAGAACGAGCAAAGAAAAGCTATAGGAGTACTAGAAAGCTTAGGCGATCGAATCAATCGTCAGATAGCGCACAGCGTCACCGATCTCCCGCGTAACATGGTCGGTGCAGTGCAGAAAGCAGGTGCAACAAGTGATCACTGATCATCAGGCCAGCTACTGATGGATCCAGGGGTGTTTGGATCTAGCGACTAAATTTTAGTCTCTATCACATCGAATGTTTTGACATTAATTTAGAGTATTAAACGTAGACTACTTACAAAACTAATTATATAAATGAGAGCTAATTCGCATGACAAATTTTTTAAGCCTAATTAATCTATAATTAGTATATTTTTACTGTAATATCACATAGGTTAATCATAGATTAATTAGGCTTAATATATTCGTCTCACGAATTAATCTAGGGTTATGGAATGGGTTTCGCTAATAGTTTACGTTTAATACTTTTAATTAATATCAACATCCGATATGACGGGGACTATAAAAAGTTCTAGACCCATCATACTGATCAGCTAGTTGTGGCCTGTAGCATCGATCCACCAAGTATAATGGTGCGTGTGCAGTGAACAGGCCGTGCCAACGAACACAGAGTCAGACGATCGATGGATCTCAAGCTGATTGGTGTCTCTCTCAGGATCATCTCAGCCATTCAGCTTGGCGCCTGATATTAGTCGACAAGATCGCGTCGGATTTCAGATCAGATCCCAGGCCGTCAATCGTCATGCAGGTGATGTGTCACTGGACTGGCCGACCCTGCTGCAGCCACCGATGACCGATCCATATCCTTCCTGCCTTTCGCTGTGCAGCTAGCCTAGCGCTCACCCACTCACTCTCACCAATGCATGTAGGTTACAGGTCAAAATAAACGTGTTCACAGTTTTTTTTTTTTATAAGTGGGTTTCACGGGTTAGCCACTTGCACCCTTGACCCGTGGCGCTGGCCCCCTGCATCCGCGTCCGCGTGTGTTTCGTGCAAAATTCCTGCCCAGTTTGCGATCGATCGCGACAGGGCGAACCGGCGACGACCACGCACGCGGCGCCGGCAACACACGCTTGCAGCTCACTAGTGGAGAAACCATCTTTGGTCGGTCGGCCAAAATTCACAATAGTCCCGGTTCCAATAAAAATCGGGACTAAAGATGATTTTTAGTCCCGGATTCGTAGTAAATCGGGAGTAAATATGGTTTCTCACTCGTGGCTATATCTACCGGCGGCCGCCGATAGAAGGCGACTTGTACGTGTGCTCGCACGCGGGATCGGAGTACGTACTTCGTCAGTCCACCGCTCTCGTCAACCCGCGGCGTACGTACGCACGCACGTACTCCATGATCCCTCCGTCTCGATCGTCGTACGTGCGATTTGGGTTTCACAGCGTCAGGTCCCACCAGGTACTACCTCCGTCTCAAATTGTAATAATTTTTAGCTACGAATCTGTATACACGGTTGTCTAGATTTATAGCTTAAAAATGTTTATATTTTAGAACTGAGGAAGGAGTAGTAATTAAAAACGGATTCACCACTAATCTAGTATTGGAGTAATTAACTACGGCCGTTGACACTTGTGGTAACTAAAGATCGCCATCATTATATCGATCTTGTAGCTGAAGCCTGTCTGCTGTCTCAGCTAATTAAAACGAGCTTTCCGACAGAGGGCGACGCTGCATTTCGTCAGTGTCAAGGATCGATCGAAAGCCACAGTATTCTCAAGCAGGCCAGAAAACAGAGAAGAAAGAAACTGGCCACACTGGCTTCTAACAGAATACTAGCATATGCTGCGTACCTCCTTAATTTGGGTCCGCATATATATTGAACACCGACATCAATAGATCTGAGGTTTTTGAAACAATATATAATGCATACCTAAGGTATATGAAAGGACATATAATCTAGTGGTTGCAGTAACCTAATTAGCATTAGAAGGTTCTGAATTCAAATCTGGATAGGAGTGAATTTTAGATTGGGTTGTTTCTGCTACTAATTAAGTTCCCAATTTAAAAAGACTGTATACATTCGATTGGATATAGAGGCTGGGTAAAAATTACCCTTCTCTAAAAAAAATATATATATTGCATACCTCTATAGTTTCAGCATAAATTAAAATTGGTATAAAAATTACTTTGATGCCTCTGGCAGTTCATTTTATCAAAAAGGTTATGTCAAGAGATGCAACTACGATTGGCAATAAATGTACTGTCTCCATCTCAAAATATAGTAATTTTTAGCTATAAATCTGGACACACATATGTACAGATTTGTAACTAAAAATGCTTATATTTTGGGACGGAGAGAGTAGTTGTTAGATGAATTGGGTAATAGTACTTCAAAATAGTTATATTTATAAATAAATGTAAACGTTACAAATGTTTATGTTTGTGGACGTACGAAGTATTAACCAGTTAACGGGTCACGTGCGTTTCCTTTTTTTTTTTTTCATGTAATTCATCACATATGATGTATCTCTACATGTACCAATACTAGCTTCATAGAAGGAGCTAATCTTTCTACCTCAAAAATATATTAATTTAATATTAAATGTGGCATATCCTACCTACCTATTCAAATATGTAGTATTAAAATACTCCATCTGTTTCAAATTATAAGTCATTTTGATTTTGGTCAAAGTCAAACTACTCCAAATTTAACTAAGTTTGTAGATAAATATAGTAATATTTATAACACCAAATTAGTTTCATTAAATCAATAGTTAAATATATTTTTATAATATATTTATCTTGGGTTGAAAATGTTACTAGTTTTTCCTACAAATTTGGTCAAGTTATAAAGTAGTTTCACTTTGACCAAAGTTAAAACGACTTATAATATGAAACCGATGGAGTATATCATATCTCATACTATGTTAACTTATTTTGTGATGGAGGAAATACTCCATCCATCCAATTTTAAGTGTAGTTGTAGGTTTCTGTGTCCAAATTTGACCGTCCATATTATTTAAATTTTTTTATGATTATTATTTTTGTTGTTATTAGATGATAAAACATGAATAGTACTTTATGCGTGACTTTTTTTTTACCTTTTTATAAGTTTTTAAATAAGACGAACGGTCAAATGTTGAATACGGTAACTCATAACTGTATTTAAAATATGGTGAAGGGAGTAACTTATAGCTAGTTTCCCTCTCTAAAAAAAATGAGCTAGAAAAAATGCATGCATGGCCCTACATGAACAATAAAGCAAGTGCTGGGTCAACTGCCTGGCCGCCCCCACACCTGCAATGCACTATACTCCATTAATTCCAGTCACCTCAGGCCTTTTTAGCCCTAGATCAACATACAATCAACTTTCAACAACATGCATATATATGCTTGCTTACGGTACGTTTAATTAGTTGGCTGGTTGATTACTGCATTGCATGGCATTAGCCGTGCAAGCGGATATTCCAGGGTATTATCCCCCACTTTTCCGACAACCAACTGCATCATCATCATCGTCGTCGTCGTCCTCTGACCAATCCATCCATCTCCTCTTTAATTTTTCTCCCTCCTTTCCGTTCCTTTCTCTTCCATTGCTGCCTGCTCATTCCACGAGCCATCCACTCATCAGCTACCTAGCAGCTACCGAGAATTGTAGTAACAGATCACACAGATGGCCAAGTCTAAACTAGCTATAGCCTCGCTTCGACCCTGCTTCCTTTCTTCCAAAAGGCTAGGATTTTTTTTTTCCATCTATCTTTTGTCTTTGCCTTTCTTTAATTTGCACATGTCGTGGTGATTTCATATGAGTGGAGTGACTAGTGATCGGCTAATAATGGCCGTTAGTTTGTGATCAGAACTTGCAGTACTGTTAATTAGCGCTATACGTACTTAAAAAATATTTACTCCCTCCGTCCACTTAAAAAAAAAAAAGATTTCCAAAGTTTTTTTTAACAGAGATTAATACAGGGTATATAGTTGTGGCTGGTTGAGATGTGAAAGTAGATGAAGAAATTAAATGATATAATTGTGATTGGTTTTGATTTTTGAAATTATGAAGTAGGCGAAGAAGCTACTACATCTTGCGTGCAATATAATCTCTATTCTCTAGATAGATAATTTGCCATCTAGATAAGCATGTAAAGAAGTTGCCTAGCTCATCACAACATATATTAATTGCTTTTCTAGCTAGAGACATATAGCACGCGCGTAATGCATGTCATTTTTTGAGGCCAAAACTGTTGCTAATGCATACTCCACATACCAACAGTTGCATGGCTGCGACATTTCACACACACAAATATGCATCAATGCATGTACGTATCCTCCAGCTAGATCTATCTACTACTCGGTCCTATCTCTAGATCATGGCCAACGACTAGCTACCATGCATTATGTGTGTGTTTTATCAGCTAAAAACTGCAGATATTTTTGTTGTGTGGATGCATATGTGATGCCATTGTTGCCAGCTTTAATCCCGTACGTTGCTGTCCTTGTGACCAGCAAGAGAGAATAAAATTCTCACAATATTGGAATGGTCTTTTCTGTTGCCGGAGAGAAATATTGGGCTCGTGTCCGGCCGGCTAGCTGGAGAATATGGAAGAAAGGGGTGGGTGATAGGGAGAAGAGAGGGGGTCACACAATTAATTGTCCTAAGATTCTATATATCCATGCTTGCATGCTCAATCATAGAGCAATGAACTCGTCTAGTTGGTTCTATTTTGAATAAATGAATTTCTCTAAAAAAAGAAGATATGAATTTGACATTAATTTGATCAATTTCTAGCTATACTAGCTGATTTGCCCATGCGTTACCACGGAATTAATCAAAGGTCAGACAGGGGATTGGGGATTAAGAGTATTTGAATTAGGGAGCATCAGAGTTTCACCCAACATTGAGGGACCCACATGAATATGTTTCTCTAAAAAAATAAAATAGAAGATATAATTAAATTTCACATTAATTTAATCAACTTCTAGCTATATGAGTTTTACTATAAAATAATCAAATGTCGAAGCCAACTCCTAGGCTGCTCGAGCAACTGCTCAGGCTCTACCACTAGCGTCCTCCCGTGGACAACACTCAGTAAAGAATTATCGTAAATATGTATACTCTCTTTGTAGTTCAGACTCAACGATCGATACCCGTGTTAGCTAGCTCATAATTGTCGAAATTCTTTGCCGGACCTTAAGTTAATGCAATTATATACTCCCTCTGTTTCAAAATATTTGACACCGTTGACTTTTTAACATGTTTGACCGTTCGTCTTGTTAAAAAAATTTATGAAATATATAAAACTATATGTGTACATGAAAGTATAATTAACAATGAATCAAATGATATGAAAAGAATAAATAATTAATTAAATTTTTTAAATAAGACGAATGGTCAAACACGTACTAAAAAGTTAACGGTGTCAAACATTTTGAAACGGAAGGAGTATATTAGAGGAGAATAGGAGATTGGGTTTTTGTGCTACAGCTCATTAATTTTAGCATGAGAAAAGTGCTGCTTCAAGTCAGCCTAACGCTTTACACCCAAATAACACGGTCACTTCCTGCACTATAGGCGACACATATGCACAAGAACGTTTGACTTTCTAGTTCCTACAGGTGCCTCGAGTGAGAAGTTGCATGTTTTTTTTAAAAAAAAAAAAAATTCTTCTTCATGATGACCGCACGTTGTTGCTAACAGGTAGGAACTGCCTGATATAATTGTACTTTGGTTGGGATTTGGGTGACATGAGACTTTTTTTAAAAAAATTGACACCAAGTATGCACATGCTCCCTCCGTAAAAAGAAAATCAACTTCTAGCTAATTAAGAACGATAAATTCATGTCCAAATTCATAGGGTGCGATTTAGTTTTTGTTCTAACAGAAGGTGTATACACCATCAGCAAATGCAGCACATCACAAGCACACACCTACAAGTCATTTTAACGGTAAATGCTTTAAGTGAAAGCAACTTTGTCGTAAAAAGACAACTAATTTTCTCCATCAAAAGGAGAAACATAGGATATTGGCTATACAGCTATGGCAATCATACAGGAAAGGAATGCATTATACATAATGGTGAAAATGATGTAACTACTTTCCATGGTTGACAAACTCCACAAGAGAGGCCATCACAGCCCATCAGTTCCAGAGTCAATTGAGGCCTTCGATCTTCAATACAACAATAATCAAGTAAAACTAGGGATGTATACTAGCAGCCTAAAGATTCATCCCATGTGGCCATGGCATTTCTTTACCAGTGCCGTCGTTGGTATGGAAACTCTCATGGTAGGGAAGAATCTTCAGCTTGATTAGGCTTTGGTGCTCATTTTCATTTTTCCTTTGCTAGAGACTAGAGTGGTGAAACGCAGTACCCAAGGTGGTGGATGGTGCCCAATTATTGACCAAATTAATCAAGGGTGGCTCAAGGCTCATTTGCTTTTCGGATTAATTTCATCAGAATGCACCATAGGATGCGGAAATCAACTTGTTTAGCTCCATCGAAAATTTTACAAGCTAAAACCTAGCTTTGTAGACACAAAGCACTCGTCATACTAGCATGATGGTGTGAGCCAAAAAAAAAAAAGAGTAAAAAAAACGAGTGAAACAGTATTATCTTCTCTATACACTCGATGGAAATGATAGATTAACTCTTCCAAGGAATCAGCATTTTCAACAGCAGTGTTCAACGGCAAAGCACCAACGGAGAATTATACACGGAAAGCTTTTAACACCACAATCATATGCTACATGTAAACTTTGTCCAATAACATGAAATTACAGTGGATGGCCAACGAAAACTTTGATCTCCTAGAAGATATGCGATGGCTATGGTAATGTGGCATATACTACACATCTCTATAGCAATTATTAAGAAAACCCTTCGTTACAACCAGCTCTGCACCCAACCCACTGATTTCAGGACGTAAGAGTGGGTACGAAAATGTTGCAGGACGAAAGAATCACCTATATTGCCGCAAAAAAGAAGCCGGTCTGGATTGATACCATTGGACAAGCATGCTTCCATGTCTTGAGTATGGAGTTCAGTTGAAGGATATGATAAAATCAAAGCTCAAACGGCACAGCATCACCAATGCAAAACGGCACAGCATCCTTGGTCCTTACTCATGTTCAGTTAGCACTGCAAGGAGAAAAGCAAAGAATAAATTCAGTTCAATAATTAGAATAAAAAACTTGTTTAAGAACAAAAAAACTAAGCTAGCTTTAAGCTTGACCCTACATATCAGGCCCAAATGGTGGATGGATGAATACCCTTGTCTTAGCGTCTTAGCAGCCAATATACGCTATATAGGAGCAAATAAAACAGCAGAACATACAGAATAATTTTTTTAAAAAAATAATAATAATAGAACTCATCTCATAATGCATAGATATATTTCAATTTGCTAACTGTTGGTAATGGTCTATAATTCCAAAGGGGTCAGATTTACTTTTTCAAAAACTGAAGTACTAGAAAGGTTCAACAGTCCTATAATTTGGGGGCAAAGCTAGTGAATCACCGCAGACAAAATTTGGGTTTTTACACTTGCCAAACAATTCTTTTAGGCTGACGAAGTTCCTTCATTGTTCGTACCCCACTGTTCCTCACCCTCTTTCCCATTTACAAGAACGGTCTCTTCAGGCTCATCAGCATCAACTTCGACAGCTTCATCTGTGCTCTCCTCCACTTTGTTCTCTTCCAAAACCTATGAGGAATCCTATGTTATTATTTTCAGAACATGATGATGAATATAGCACTACAGACATTTAATCAAGGAGAAAGCATAAACGGAACAATGGTTGAGTGACAAGGTCATCAACACTAGGAAGGAAAGTTGAAAAATTTCATAATAAGTTGAACATGGATAGCAAAATGCACACTCCACACGCAATACCTCTTCATCGGGTTCTCCATTTTCATCTAGTGCATCTTCTGTTTCCTCATCTTCAACGACCTGCATCCTTTTGAAAGCTTCCACAAGAGTCATGTCTGACTTTTCAGCATGGTTCAAGTACTCATCAGCAGGAGGATAATGGCCCCTGAACAAAAAGAGACCTTATCATTGTACCAGGTTTGCTTATACAATAGTTTCTTCCAAACAAATTGGTAGCGTTACACGGTAATAATAAAAAAGCAGCTTCTCTGGTAATTTTTACCTCCGAGAAGCAACATTATTTTCTACAGTAAGTGCAACCTGCCAGTCTTCAAATAAATTTGGATACTCAGAAGGATCTGCCAGAGACTCTGCAGCTTTTGGATTAACCTGTACAGAAGGAACATATGAATAGATAAAACCAGAACAATAACAGAAAATGTTTTCTGGATGGAAGCACACTTTTCAATGCAAAGATAAGAGCAGAAGATTAAGAAATTACTTTACTGAGGTCATTTCTCCATATTGCTACTATCTCAGAAACTTTGCTGGGAAGATAAGAACGTGCCATTAACGCAGCTTCAGGTATACGATTGCTGTATAATACATAGATGAGGTTTAGCTTTGAAAAATGATTTACTACAATGGGGAGTTCATAACAGCAAACAGGATGTACATGTACCTGTCTATCAGCAATTGTATGCAATCTTCCAATTTACCAAGCATAAAGAGACAGAGGAAAGCAACATTGTTTTTGCCATGCTCCTTTGCTTGAGAAGCAAGCTTCTCGATTCCCTCAGCATCTCCAAGAGATGAATATAGTAGCAACAGGCCACTTAAGTCCTTCGCTTGCACAAGGCACTCTTCCGCCATATCTAGCTGTTGAAGTTGTGCAATGATTTAAAGTCAGAAAACAAGGTAACAAACAGAATATAAATGATTTGCCTTAATTGTCATCAAATGATGTCAATATGAACTAGTGTAGTAGTGTCAACTATTGCCATTTCCATATTTCTATGCACAGAAACTAGATCGTGAAAGGATAAAGGACAAGTCTCAGCTGATTTCCAAAAGCATGTCTAGTTTGGTTTTTCCTCTAAGTCTAAAGAGGACAAAACCTCGAACTCAATAATGCACTCCAGGTAATCTAGCACCTTGACAACAAGCACCTAGATACTACGGCACTGTCATTACTTTTGAAAGCATATACCAAAAGTCCTTCACAAGATTTATGAACTAACCTTGCCTGTGGACATAGCCAGTTCACCCAACTGCTTCCACTTAGATTCACTTTGCGCTTCCATCGCAATAGCCTGCACAGAAAATGTCCAGAATCCATTCTGTTTATTAGCAATGAACTTTACAGCATGGAAGACCTTTCAGAACATTATTTCAATAATGTGGAACAAAAACACAGTACAACATGTTCTGTACCTTTGCAACTTCTAATTTTCCAAGTTGCACAGCTAGGTCAAACCTGTAATCAGCATCAGTAGCTATCTCAAGTGCTTCCTCCAGCATCCCTCTTGACTCCAAGAAATGAGCAACACTGCCATATGAAAAGTAATGGGAGGAGTAAGAAACCATCAAAACACAACAGGACAAAATGCACTGCTAGGAAATTTTTTATGATGTTGTTATTTGGCACTTCCATTAATCAGTACTCCTTTACACGACTACAATGAAGATAGAGTAGAAACAATATATGTATTTTTGTTTCAAAAAACTAGATGCCAATACTCCTAACAGTTGAATCTATTTTAGGTGTGATGTGCTACATAACAGTCATTCAATAAGGCACATCATGATAGCTATTGAAATGTAATCGTAATTTAGCATATAAATGTATTTTCACGCTTCCATCTACCATTGTTTTGTTACTGTTAAAAAGGAACAAAATTATTAAGAAACCAAATCAACAGGTCCAAAGAGAAACAGGTACCGAAATAAAAGAAACTCATTGTTTTGGATCAAAAGTCAGCAACTAACTTATTATATTGCGCCTTTGGTATGGATGGTAAAATATCATTTGCACGTTCAATATCCCCACGCATCACAAGTGTCTTGTACTCAATCAAACTAAGAAGTAATGTGTACCCCATGACACTGCAACAAGAAAAATATGTTAGTTCAAGAATTCAACACCAGACAATAAGCAGGCAGTATTATCAAGAAAACACACTTGAATTCCTTGTCAATAAGATAAACTCGGCTTTGATTCGCTAGATATCCCAACAAGTACATAGGGCGATCCAAGTGATACATCGTGGTGACCTGTAAATGTACAACGGGATAAATTTGTAGTGCACAAAATACTACAATAGAAAATACATTAACAAAATAAAAATTCTTGCATGGAGCACACAATATATACCTCGCCACCAACACAATAGTTCAGGCGCCATGATGAATTGTTATAAATAAAGCAGTCTCCAACCCAGATCCCTGTCCGCACTCGCTCATTGACCTCATGAAGCAGCTCAAAAGCATCTTCAACGCCTTCCTCATCCACAGGTTTTCCAGATTCTAGATAAGATGCAACGACATCTCTCTGTAGGAACACAAATTACAAACATAACTTCATGCCATGGTAACAAAAGAACTTTCACGCAATAACACATTCAAGAGGAGAAAAGAAATAACATAATGAACATTTAGATAATACAATAACTTACGTTGTACTTCAGTATGTAGAATGATGTATCACTTGCTATTGCAACTAGGTCACCGCTATCAGCCCAATAAAGGTTCTAAAAATACAGTGACAAAACTAGTTATTTCAGTATGAAATTCATTAAAAGTATCAATCTATAAATATCAATAGATAATATTTGACTCACTTTGACATTCACATCAATGCGGCGTATTAGTCTACAGTCAGCCCAGTCATAAAAGCAAATGAAATCACTGGAACACATCGCCAATAATATTCCACCAAAAATACGTTCAGCTGAAAATGTAGGGCGAATAGTTTTCTTCTCCTGCATATTGGATCATTCAAACCAGAAGATACAATATTGATAAATGCCAACAGAGTATGATGTGCAATTCTTTGCCAAATTCATTAATAAAAGGTCCTTAGAACATAGTAACTAATTAAATCAACCTACGCTTAAATTGTTTCTAGATCAATGTTATAGCTAAACATAAATGGAGTATTCATGTAGGCTGATTGGCTGAATGACAACAGATTGTCAGGAAGTAAGATATATAGTGTAAGAAAAAGAAACTGTCATCTAGGTGACTAGGTCCAATGAGATGCAAACCTAAATCGGTATGTAATTTCCTTTCACCAAACATGATGATTGATGAATCATGAACAGACATTAAACAACTCTGCTATACATCCGACGGATGTGTACGACCAGTGTACGACTCAACGGCGAAATACACGGCGTAAACCCAATTGAATTAGCGATCGTTGCAGAAGTTACGGACGGCGTACGGCCAATGACGTAGTCGTACGCTGGTCGTACGCGTCGGTCGGAGGTATAGCATTTTCGGACATTAAAATGCACAACATATAACTTTTGATTGAATGAACGCTCGTGTTAACCAGAAACCTTTATTGATTAAATAAAAGTTAACTCAATAATTAGCCAAACAATAATACATTAGACATCTCAATTGAATATTGCAAGGTGTAAATTCACGGTTAAAGGCAAAGTGATAAACAGGTGAAGATGGTGCATTCTCCAAAGTGGTGATTGAAGAAATGAAACACTACAGTTTTACTGATCAAATTCATAAAAGGAAAGGCTACAATCAATGTGGGCCAAACCTGAAATGATTTACTGAAAATCTTTATTCTTGATGTACTTTCCCTGATAGCATACTCTCCTTCTGATGACCAAACAAACTCCAATGCAGATCCAAATGACCTATTCCTCCAAGCCAATGCAGTATAAATTATGAATTCACCATCTCCACAAACTACGACAAATCTTCCATTGGGGTTATGCTTTAAGCTCTGACCAAACAAAAAGATGACACATAGTAAGATTGAATACTATTCAAGATATGACAAACAACTAACATTACCTAGTAGAAAGAAAAGAAATGTTGTAGCCATCTCAGTCTAATATCACATCAAGGAATCACAAGGAACACAAAATAGAGGTAGTGGTTGTGTGAAAACTATCAATCAAAGCAATTAACACTAATTGGACAATGTCACCTATTGAACTACAAGTTCCATATGTTCTTTCACTAAGCTTATTAGCATAACCATTTACAAGTCATCACAATTCACAAGCTGCAGGCATGGATGATAACCACTATATATGCTGATGTGAGATTAATGGATGCTATTTATGCAGAAGTTCAAACACATAGGTCACTGCAGCACTGCTAACAGTATCAGGAGTAAAATATAAAGAGCGTTGTGAGTTGTGACATTCAAAAATACCTGTGGGTAAAGATCACAACTTCCTAATTCTTTAACAGCCAATGGCAATCTTTCCCCATCTGTAACCTGAATAAGAAAACATAGTAGGGCATGAGATCAGCTTCTCTGTTTGATTGATCGATTCTGTTTGCAAACAGGCCAACTGACCTCAAAGCCTGCACCAACAGTCTTGATGTTCACAGTCTGTATCTCGTTATGTTTTGCCCAAATGATTTTTCCACTGGTATCCATGCTTGCCACAGGTACTTCACGTCCCATTTTTATCATTATAGTTCCCTCATCATAACCAATTACCATCCTACATATCATAAAATGTCGAATGGTGTTAAAAAATTGAAAGGAGGAGTGACGCAGAACAGTAGTAAAAGCAATTGATTACAATGCAACACAAAAGCAGAATGAAAAGGATCTTCTGTTTACCTTCTTGAACCCTTCATGTATCCAACAGCCCAGACTCGTTCAAGACCATAGTTTAGCGTGTTCTCAAGTCTACAAAATAAATTAAAAAATAAGAACACCTCAACATTGTGGCAATCATAACTGACATAAGTATTAAGTAGTGAGCTGCCAACAACTAACAAATATTCCAGACCATAAGAAAAAGGAACAGATAATTTAATGACAAAAACAGACCGATTGGTACATAGATTACACTGTCAGCTACCCTCTTTTCCAATGTCCAACATAGATTTGGAGCTTTTCTATGTAAGAATAGCCCATGCATAATATGTTTATGAGTTATGAGATAATTATACCAAAAAGCTATATTGGGGAAAATTTCCTCTAAGAAAATATGTAAAAACTTTTGGATCAAATTTTGAACCCAGGACTTGAGAGGTTGCCAAGAGAGAAAGCAAAATATCCAGAATCCAGAAATGAGAACCAGGAAATTACAAGTTGTTTCTTTCGTAGAGAGCACTTGAATAGCAAACAATGAGAACTAGGAAACAGTCCACATCAACAAGCAAAAACACAAGTGAAACTGTGAAAGCGACCTGTAAGTTGTCGAATGCCATATGCGAACTGTGCCATCTTCAGATCCAGTAATGATTATAGGAAGCTCAGGATGGAAACAAACAGCAGAAATGTTGTGTGTATGGCCTTCAAGTGTCTGAACACAGCTCTTCGTTTGGTAATCCCAGACCTGGTTCACCATGACCACACCATCTTAGGACTGCACAGAATCGTGAATACTTGGAACACTCAAAAGTGGATAGAAAAAAAAAACCTTTGCAGTGGAGTCATCAGAACCAGTGATCAAATAGGGCCTGTCACCACCAGTGAAGTAGTCAACACAGTTCACACCCTTTTGATGTCCATCGAGTGTGAAATTTGGATCCGGAGAACCCAAACTCCATATCTGTTGTTTCAGTTTTAGAACCATTAGTGCACAAATCACTTCATAAAAAGCCATATATTGTGAATAACATCCACTGCATAAGAGATTGTGAAACAGACCTTTGTAGTTCGGTCAAGAGATGCACTTGCAAAAGTGTTAGTATCCTTTGGATTGAAAGTAACTTGCATCACGTAGTGTGAATGTCCCTCAAAGATTTGAGTGCACATCCACCCTTTATCCCAGTCCCACAATTTTATCAACATGTCATCAGATGATGAAAGCACATATGGAAGTGTTGGATGGACTGCAACACATCTAATATAATCAGTATGAGCCTCAAAAACTTTAACTTTGTCCATCGTATTGTAGTTGTAGACACGAATGAACATATCGTCTGCACCAGCTACAACCCATTGTTTCCGTGAAATAAATTTTGCTGACCGCACTGAAATTAAGATCAGATACAAGTTAGCATCAATTCAACCTCTATGACAGATTTTCATTTCATGTGAACATAAGCAGATGAGTACCTGGCAATTCTGAAACTTCAAATGACTTCACCATTGTCTGCAAACATACACCAAGGAAAACATGTTAATAATCAAATGGAACGCTAAGTATAGATTATGCAGGATTGCAGGAGCATGTGATGGAACACGCTGATTTGAAATGCAGAGTCAATTCTATGTGGTTCAAATCCAAACAATGATGGTCATGATATAAGACTAGGCATCAACCGATCATCCCATAAGTCAATGCAAAATTGTAAAAGGCTTACATGTTACATTGGAGTAAGGCACCAAAGCTTTGACGGCCACCAAAAATAACATATTACATTGGAATAAGGCACTGAGGCTTTGCAGCCACCAAAAATAATATATATTACATATAATGGATCAGTTAGCCACAGATGGCATTAAACTTCAGTGGGAGTATAACATAAGTGTGAAGATGTAATAATGTGGTGAGAAATGCTTCTATGTTCCTCCCATAGTGATTTGTACTAACTGGAAAGCATGATTTAAGGATGAATGACAAAACTACTTAGCATATACCCCTTCATCCGTCATGTGATTAAGTTGTAAAGCAAAATTTGAGCTCAAGACATGCAAAACTAATAAGAAACCATATAGATTATAGAAACAGAAGCCCTAATTTTATGCACAATCATGCTTCGGTCAATTAGCATGAGTACAGTTTTGAGTATTCATATTTACTTCAAAAGTAGTTGAGTCTTAGTCTTGCTTAATGGGGAAACAATGAACCTAAAATGCAACTAGAACTCTTACCTGCGACTGATAGTCCCAGATGCACACGCTCCCGGAGTAAAGACTCGACAGGATCCTACACCAATGCAAAAACAGCTTAATAATCAAATAATGAAGCAAAAGCACATCAAAATGGTAGCACGAACGGCTCAAATCAGGCTAAAATGTGCTAAAACCCTCAGAAATGGGGGTCACTTGCCATGGCTCCGTGGGGTGCAGATCCACCGACTTGACCCTCTCCGACCGTTGCGCAAACTTCCTCTAATCACACCACCCCCCAAAAAAAACAACAAAATCAGCACAAAACTAACCACCAACTGAAACAGCAACAAACCGAGATCTAGCGGAATCGGGCTCGCCGAGCCCGAGCCAGTGGCGCACCTTGATCTCCAACCTGAGCGGCTGCAGGAAGCACAAGCAGAAAACAACATTGATCAGATCTCTCCCCAAACCACACCCAATTACTTCCCGAACACACACAAAAAAAAAACGGGCGAGCGGATTGATCGGAACAGCGAGAGCGCGCTGGCCAGAGCTCAGATCCGCGTACGTACCATGGTGGCGGCGACGGCGTGGGCAGAGCGGGGGAGCCGGGCCGCGCGGGGGGGGGCTAAACCCTAGAGATCCGCCGCTGCAACGGCGGCGCGGCGACGCGGAGGCGGAGGCGAAGCGAATCGGATCGCGAGCTCGGCGGGGGAGCGACGAGGAGGGTGGGAGGAAGAGAAAAGGACTAAACTAAACACCAAGATGAGGAGGGGGTTTTGTGCGTAATTTAATTAATTTTAGTTTTACTCCACTCCATTTCAAATTAATCCCTGAGAATTATTAATTAAGCCCTTTTTTGCAAAAAGGTAACGTACGGGTACGATTACCAACCTTTGGGCCCCAGCTATTGGGCCTCGATGTGGGCCCACGTGAACTAAGGCCTGGCCCATATTATATTCTTTTTCCTCTTTTCTTTTATTGTTTTTGCGACTTAAAACCCTCTCCTTGTTCTTCCCAACTTCGCAAGACGCGATTCAATGGTGGACGAGATTGGAGCGGCGAAGAAGGGGTGAAGAGGGTGAATCGCCCTCCTCTCTGTTCTGTAAGAATCTTGGTGTCCTTGATTTGGTTCTGAGCGTGTTCGGTTTGGATTTCAACCAGAGTTTCTCCCGTGTTGAATTGTTCTGAACAGTGAGTTCTTGGTCAGGTTCGTAGCCAGTATGCCTGAATCGAGCTCAGATCCTAACAGCGGGAGAGGAAAGTCATCCAAGAGGAATCTCCCTTCTTGGATGGGTTCGAAAGATGGGGAGGAAAATCCAGGCAAGAAGAAGCACACGGCCACCCACGAGAAGGCTCAGAAAGGATCGGATTTCTCCAAACTTTTGGTACTTATTATCTAAACCCTCTGACGGTCTAATCACAACTGAACCGAATATATGCTGTTCTTGATGTATGCATGTATGGCTGAGGCGATTCCATGTGTTTGTTTTGGGCAGGATGGGGTGGTCTTTGTACTTTCAGGGTTTGTGAACCCTGAAAGAGGCACATTGCGCTCCCAAGCATTGGATATGGGAGCCGAATATCGACCCGATTGGACATCAGATTGCACACTTCTCGTTTGTGCATTTGCCAATACCCCCAAGTTTCGACAAGTCGAATCGGACAATGGAACCATTGTCTCGAAGGTGGATCCTTATTTTAGCTGTTTTTGTTAACTTTCTTAAATATAGTTATATCAGAAGGACACGGATATTTCACTTCTCCTAAAATCTAGAATTACTATGCATGCTACCATATATACTAATACAGTGCACAGCAGAGTTGACAGAATATTACCTTTATTTTCATTGATTCTTTACTGCAGCAAAAAGTTCTTCCTACTTGATGCCATGAGTTCTAGATTGATGCACTTTTAACTTCTGAATAGTTACCCACTGCTCTGCAATATGACCAACTGACCAAAATTCCATTTAGAAATTAGAATGCCAAGAAAGAACACAAAGTCACATACAGATCATGTTAACTTACATCTTCCATCACAATAGTTCCATTGCCTCCACCTGGTCTTTCAGTCTGAAACATAGGATTGCAAATAGGAATATAGTATATTCTTTTTTGTACACTGTGGCGCCTTGGGTACAAGCTTGTACTATTTTGTTTCTGTTCAAAAGAAGCCATGTGCCATTAATAGCCAGTCTGTTCAGAAATGCCACATATAAAGATTGCAGATGTTCTTCCTTTTCTCTGAGCAAGTAATTTATATTGCCTTGTCCATGTTATGCCTAAAAATATTAAATGTAAATCTCTTGGCAACATTAAATACATATCAGGAAATCATGCTATTTTATACATTGGCGATTTGGTAAACTTATAAGATTGACCTAGTTGACAGAAATCGTAATTTACCTTGTAACACCATGCGCTGGCAGCCATCAATTAAGTTGAATTTAGGATTGCTTAGAGAATCACAATTGCTCTCTTTCCTTGTTTCAGGACTGGATCTTAGAATCTCACAGCCAAAGAAAACTTGTTGATATTGAGCCTTACCTTATGCATGTTGGAAAACCGTGGAGAAAAAATAAAGAGCTAGTTGAATCTGGTGAAGGTGATAACTGAGTGTCCCTTATGTTTGATGTTTATTTCATTTAGGTGGTCCGTTTTGTTTCACGATTTTCTGTTTTTTTTTCTTGTGAAAACTTTAAATCTTTGGAATTTTTCTTTGGTCTATGGAGTTAATGATCATCTTACCAATTTATCGCTTATTATTAGGTTGCGGTGTCCTTGCAATATGTCTGATTTCTAAGTTCTTATTATGGTTATGGGTCCTTTTGAAATTCAGTGATATGTGCTAACTGCATGCCTACATCATGTTGTTTATGATAATGATTCGACAAGAAAAAAACTACTATCCTTCATGGTACTAATGTTTTGGCCATTTCCATGACAAATATATTCCAAAATAAAGCTAAGCATCCATCATATTTCCTCTCCAAGTTGAAAGAGTCTAGGTTTAGGACATATTGTAGCTGCAACCTTTTTTTTCTCAAACGTGCAGGAGAGCTGTGCATCATTATATTAAGAAGAAGGGAAAGAGTCCAAAAGGACTCAAACAATCCCAGTAGGGCAGATTTTAGTACAAAAAAGGGCTTGCCAAAGAAATACATAAGTACTACGACCTTCTATGGCCAAATACTACTAAGGCCTTTGGCTCCCGCCATACACCTTAACTTGGCCTCATCTCTAATATCCTACATGATAACATTGGAGACTCAATAGTAATTCAGGGATACTCATTTATTAGACATAGCTTTACACCGTGATGAGCAGACCAGTTGCGAGCTTCTTTCCCTCAATGAAGCACTGCCTGATGCCTGTTAACTAACTTGTGAAAGTTCAGTAATAGTGGAAGCTTTGGAGTACTTGACTATTTTATTTGTCATGCAACTTGAATTTGAAGTAGTTCACAAATGTATAAGCTATAGTTTTCTAACTATGTTTTGATCTTCTGTTGTAGATCAGAAGAAACCGCATAAAGAGCATCAGAAGAAAGTTGAGCGATCTCATATCAAGACATCTCCCTCTGCAGGCATAGAGGTCTGTTGAAAATAAACTAGTGATATAGCCACGAGATTGGTAGGAGCACATACGATTTGAATTTATGATTGGTAACTATTAGCTGGCTGCTTGAACAGTTGGACTTTCTATCAGTCACAGTAAACTGTATAATTGGATATTGACTAGTTGGTAAATCAAACATATTTCCAGCCAAAACCTGAATACTTCAATCATGTGATGTCTTTAGATGTGCTTAATGCTAGCGAAGTCGTTTGTTAATTTTTTAGCACCATCAACTCTGTTAAAAAAACATATTTCTGAAAAAAAAAATCTGTCAACACTTCATTTCAACAGAAATCCTGTCCAATATTTTTGCCTACAAACTCTTCTCTCACCAAACGTCCATGCTTTTGCTGTGTGTCTTTTTACCTTGTTAAGGTGGCATAAATCAGAGAAATGGTTCTAGATAGAATAAGATGAATGCAGCATGTGTTCCTGGGAGCATATCAACAAGCTCTTCTTTTGTAACAATGAATACCTTCCTTTTTTGCATGCATTCTTTCTCCAACACCTAATAATAATTTCTTTATTTACAGGCAAAACATTCAGATGTTGCTAGCAAGCAATTTTCTCCAACAAAAATAAAACAATGGGCAAAGAATGATTTAGCACAGACAATATCATGGTTAGAGAGCCAAGAAGAGAAGGTGAGCATTTTATAGCATTAAAAAGTTTGGTGACAGTTGAGTTACATTTCTAGTCTTACTGCTAAGTTCAGGTTATGCGTTCCCTGAAATAATTCAACAAGCACTGACATATGCCCTCAGGCCATCATGAGATCATTTACACTTCTAATCAGTGTCCAATGATTTTCTAGAGAGAGAGATAAAAAACATGTATCTGTTTGGCATTTCTTTGTTGTTTTAGGTGGTGTTAATGGAAATTACTCCAGATTAAGACTGTTAAGGTAGACTCACAAAAAAAATGTGTATTGTGTGTGATGACAAAACAACAGCAAATAATCTTGCTATTAGTTGACAAATGCGAGCTTGTAGAGCATATCTAGTTTTCTTTTCAGTAGTATCTCCCTTTCTTAGCCCTCTTTACAGCCAGAGTTATTCTTGATTTTCTATCTGACTTCTCTTTCTTCTTTTCTGAAGCCAGAGCCAAATGAGTTGAAGGCAATAGCTGCTGAAGGGGTTATCACTTGTTTGCAAGATGCCATAGAATCTCTCAAGCAAGGCAATGTAAGAATGCAAATATCCCTCCGTATTTAAAGGGAACTGTGTGCTTTATCTATTACGAATAAACAAAAACTCTCATATATTCAAGTGATCTGTGGACTGAGCCGCTAACTTTCAATAATCTGAAATGATTGAAATTCCTTGTTAGGATATGCCAAAATCTTAATCTGAGTCAATTTGTCATTATAATCTGATTATTCTTCCATTGTGATCCTTAAGAGAACTCAATTCAGATAATCAACACCAATGTCCCAAACATTATGTTCCTTTCGCACTTCTTGTTACTATCAGTTGACCATGGTCAACCTTGTATTTAGGATGTCAAGGGAGTGGCGGAGCAGTGGAGCTTTGTGCCCCATGTCGTCAATGAGCTGGCGGAACTTGATGGAAGAAGAAAAGAGGGATCGTTATCGAAAGAACAACTCTCCCAGCTAGCAATCAAATGCAAAAGGATTTATCAGGCTGAGTTTGCCCACATGCATGATAATGACAACAAGCATCAGAGCAAGCCTAGATCAGATGATGCTCAGTATGACAGTGATGGCACGATCGAAATGACAGAAGAAGAGATTGATCTCGCCTGCAGGCAACTCCCTGGGGTATGCGGGAGGCAGTAGTTTTAGGTCGTGCAGTTGCTTCAGAAGATGCAGTAAGAATACTGAATATCCATCTTTTCCAATGGTGTATATGTCTGGGATCTGGATAGCTGCATGTGTAAACTGAACAGAATATGGTTAATCTAGATCAAAATTGCACCATTTCCTTTGAAACTTATGTCTTGATATCCATTCTTCAAAACAGTTTGCACCTATACCTTCTTGAATAATTTGCTTTCTTAGAGTGGGATCTTAATCTGAAATGGAGCATGAGTTTACAAGATCAAATTGCCGGATACTGCTCCCTTCTGTCCAAAAATTTATGTTCCATTTAGGCCTGCTATAGTAGAGAAGGTGAACTGTTGTGGACTCAGTTTGGGCTAAATAAGGTAGTAGGTTGAATTGGGTAAGGTTGAATAAGTCAAGTCCACAAGGCTCAAACATAAGGTTCACGGTCTAGACTGGTTACTGGAGGTTACCCGGACTAAAATGAATCAATCATTGGATCTAGTGTGTTAATGCATCATGATCGTGATCATTATCATCAAAACTTATCAAAAGTTCTTAAAACTAGCATGTCGAACCGAAAACATCTTCTCCGTAGGGACTTCTAAAAACAAGCAGCCCAATGGGAGGAAGCACGCTCAGTCTAACAGTGGTGGGAGAACACGGCAAACATGTCTGTCATTCTGAAGAAGGGACTTAGATCCCTCATCATGTTAGTTGTCTGGGAGATCTGGAAAGAAAGAAATCGGAGAATCTTTGACCACAAAGAAATGGCAACGAGCTTCCTTCTAACGAAAATCAAAGAAGAGGCTAGTCTCTGGGCTTGCATTGGGCAGGGGCCAAGCGGTTACGTGAGTTCGTCACGTACTCTGTATAGTGTATAGAATACGTGGAACTCTTTTTCTTTTTACCTCTAGGGGTTGTATTTTCTTCTACTCTATTCAATGAAAAGGCACTCTTATACTGTTTTCCGTTTAAAAAAAAAAGAACAAGCAGGAGATCTTTTCTTCATTATTGTAAGTCAAAGTTTATTAGTAGGCTACACCTAACATGAAATAATACTCCCTCTATTTCATACTATAAATTTTGTTGACTTTTTTCTAGGTTTGATTAAATTTATGAAAAAATTAATAACATTTAAAACATCAAATTAATTTGATTAAATCAAACCTTGAATCTATTTTAATAATATATTTATTTCGTAATTGTATTATTTTTTTATAAATTTAGCCAAACTTTAAAAAAGTTTAAATTTGAAGAAATTTAAGACAACTCATAATACGATGAAACGGGGGGAGTACATCATGTACATGCACATATGACGTCCACAAAATGGAGACCTAATTAAGCCTGGGATGCTCTATGCTAGCTGCTTCCTCCGCGCCGGCGGCGATCGAGCTGCTAATCTCGAGCTGCCGGAGACCGTCCTCGAGCAGCTCGCGCACATCACTAAGCTCGTCGTCGCCGTACAAGGCCCGGATATCCCTCACCAGCAACTCCACCGGCGACAGCATGTCTCGCCGGCACATCGGGCAGCTCATCCCCTTCCTCCCCACCCGTGCCCACCTCGCCACGCACCGCGCGTGGAACCGGTGCCCGCACGCCGTCTCCTTCCACGCCTCGCCGCCGCCGCTGTTCAGGCATATCGGGCAGTCGCCGCCGTCGCCGTCGCCGGCTGGCGCATCCACCGTCTTCATCATCGCCATCATCAGCGCAGATACAGTGTCGTCGTCGTCGTTGTCGGCCGCCGGCGGCGGCGGATCATGTGACTGAAGGTCCGCGAAGCTGTAGGAACGGGCCTGGTCTAGCAACTCGGCGATCGCCATCATGTCGCCGTCGAGCGACTCGGTGATCGCCATCATGTCGCGGAGGTAAGCTTCCCCGTCGTCCATGGCAAACGACGACGACGACGACGACGCCATGATCAATCAAATGATGAGCACGTACGCACTGCTCCACTTACGCCTCCCTATATATCGACAAGGTGTGCAGTCCGTGTCCGTGCAGGACACACTTAATTAATTAAGTAGCTATTTGACTCGGATTCGGAGCACGGGTATATAATGCACGTTTTTTTTTCCTTTTGAGAATTATACAAGTTTTACCCATGTACAACTTTGTCAGATTTTCATATATATACAAATTAAGGCATGGTTAATTAGCTTTGTCTCGTCCTCTTCCATATCGTTGCTGATATGTCTAGTTAATTAGCATGGCATGCCGACGTGGCAGTTGAGCGCGCCGGCGAACTTGGTGAGCTGGCCGACGTACTTGCCGTGCTTGGCAGGGATGAAGTCGAGCTGGTCGTAGCTGCGCTCGTTCTGGCCGCCGGACTCGTTGAAGAAGGCGCCGTTCATCATCACGTCGCCCTGCGACTTCCACACCCACTCCTTGTACTCGTCGTACGGCGTGTACTCCCTCTTGGTCACCTCCTTGGCATTGACATCGTCGGGCGCGATGAACCTGTTCCCCTGGCTGATGATCGTCGGGTTCATGTTGCCGCCGATGGCGTACATGAGCCAGTGCGTGTAGTCGTTGTTGACGACGTGGAAGAATCCGAACCTATTTATAAGGGTAGAGTTTGCGTGCATGCGTTGTACTGTATAATTTTTAAAGAAAAAAAAAGAATCCGAACCTGCAGCGCGGCATGCGCTGCACGAGGCCCTTGCCGAAGTGGTTGAACGCCACGGTGATCTGCATCACCTTATCCTGCGGGTAGGGGTGGTAATGGATCAAGATCCATGGTTTTTTTCTTTTCACAACTTTACCTAAGCTCTCATATATTTTTAGGTCAAATACAAATAAAATTTTAGCACACCCTATTTTGAACTCAGCCCTCAAATTTCGCAAATTTTAAAAGTTGGACCATTTATTAGCAACCTTAATTACCTGCGGGTACGAGTCGCTGGCGCCGAACAGCATGACGTCGTTGTGATTGGTGAAGTGGCTGTTGGAGATGGTGACCCCCGTCGAGCCCTGCACGACGTCGATGAGCCCGTCCTCGCACATGGACATGGAGACGTGGTCCACCCACACGTCGGTGGCGGCGAAGAGCGAGATGCCGTCGCCGTCGGCGCGCGTGCGGGGGCCGATGTGCGTCGGCGAGTCGCGGACCGCGCCGCCGTCGCTGTGCTTCACCTAGCCAGCGAGCGGCGCGTGGTGGCGCGGAGCACGTCGGCGTTGAAGCGGTTCAGGGCGGCGACGGGGTCGCTCACGTAGGCGGCGCGGTTGAACGAGTGGGCCTCCTCGGCGCGCCTCTCCCAGTGCGCCTCGTCAGCGGTGGCGTTGTGCGCCTCCTCTCCCAGTACGCCTCCTCGCCGAAGCCGCGGTGACCACGGCGACGACGGTGAGGAGGTAGATGAGAATGAAGAGGCGGCGGGTCCCCGTGACGGAGGCGGCCTCTCTTTCGCTCTTGCATTGCAGTCTCTCTTCCACTCTTGCATTGCAGTCTCTCTTTCACTCCTTGTCCATTCAGTTCCATCAATCCCATGGTCTCCTTTGAGCATGTAGTTACCGAGCTGTTCCAGATCCTTCTGGTACAGCTAAGTCTTTTTCTTTTTGGCACGGGGGTCGTGCAGATGCAGCAGGGCTAGGTAGGAGGCCAGCAGAGCCAGTGTGTGGCTCAACTTTCTGTTTTTTCAAAAAGTAGCTTATCTTGAACATTTTTTGTTCTTGCAATGTTCACCTCTGGAATTTTCATTTGCTTTGTCCGTTTCCGGGTTAAAGCTGGAGAGCAGTCGGCCCTCCCTTTGATTCAGAGGTTAATTATTCGTTCATTAATGTTCGTAGCCGTTGCTATGTCATTAACTTCAACTATTTTTGCTGCTTTTATTTACTATTACTTGATTGAAATCAAATTATATGTTTTTGCTTGTTTGGGTGTGGGAATTAAGGTTTCTGTGTATGTTTCATATACGATCTATGGAGCATGCTGTGTTTTTGTATAAAAAAATGACTAAGTAGAAAAAATGATAGGGGGCATTTGCCCCCGCGCGGTGTGGAATTGATCTATTCACCATGTTTGCTCTAATATTCCAAGGGGAGAGCATCCTAGCGCCTGCACGCACAGTGGCTATTCCAAGGGGAGAGCGTCCTGGGCGCCTGCACGCACAGTGGCTAGTGGTGACGCGCGTGCAAGTTATTTTTGTTATTATTCTTTTTGGTACGGAGAGCCGACGGGTAGTGGAGTGGTCGAAACACGACAATAATACAAAATGAGAAGTTTCATTCATTCGTTCTATATACTTCATTCATACACCAAGTTATTGTACAAACTTCATTCATACGCATACTTCATTCATACACCAAGTTATTGTACAAACTTCATTCATACGCCACAGGTCATTCTTACACCGAAGTACCAAATACAGACACAACTCCTCTAATCCTTTAATCTAAATAGACTACACTGTTAAATAAATAATAATATACAAAAATACAGCATGCTCCACGGACGACATATGAAATATACACAGAAACCTTAATTCCTACACCCAAACAAGCGAAAACAGATACTTTGATTTCAATCAAGTAATAGTAGATAAAAACAGAAATAATAGTTGAAGCTAATGACATAGCAACTGCTACGAACATTAGGACACGACGAGTCAACCTCAGAAGCAGCACCAAAAAGTGTTCAAGATACGCTACCTTTTGAAAAACAGAAATTTGAGCCACACACTGGCTCTGCTGCCCTCCTACTGAGGTTTGCTGCAGCGGCACGACCCTCGTGCCGCTGCAGTTAGCAGTTTGTTACACATCACATCTCTTTCTCCTCCTCAATACCTACGTTGTTACACATCACATCTCTTTCTCCTCCTCAATACCTACGTTGTTACACATCACATCTCTTACCTGCCACAGCAGCTATTTAGCAATTTAAACGCTGCCTCACAAGTCAAGCCAGCAGTCTAGCACACAAGTCACAAAGCAATTTAAACGCTGCCTCACAAGCCAAGTCAGCAGTCTAACACACAAGTCGCAAGCCAGTCTAGTAAGTCACAAGCCAATCTCTCTATTTCACTATTGCATTGCAGATTTCTATTTATCTTAGCGTGTTTCTTGCCATCCACCGGAGTTCCAATGATCCTATGGCCACCTTCGAACATGTAGTTGGCGAGCTATTACAAATTGTTCTGATACAGTTCGGTCATTTTCTTCTTGGCACGACTTGGCTTGTGAGGCAGCGTTTAAATTGCTTTGTGACTTGTGTGCTAGACTGCTGGCTTGACTTGTGAGGCAGCGTTTAAATTGCTAAATAGCTGCTGTGGCAGGTAAGAGATGTGATGTGTAACAACGTAGGTATTGAGGAGGAGAAAGAGATGTGATGTGTAACAACGTAGGTATTGAGGAGGAGAAAGAGATGTGATGTGTAACAAACTGCTAACTGTTGGCTTGCTTATGATGGCTTATCAAGCAGGTAAGTCAGAAAGAGAAGATCTCAAGCAGAGAAAAACCACGAAACAAAAACAAAAAATAACAAAACTCAAAAGATTAAGAATTCGGCTTTAAAGAGGAGGTGATTATGCATAGGCTAAATTATTGAGATCATGTAAATTAGGTTCAAACTGCTAAAGTTTAGCATACTTAATCTCATTTATTCCGTGTTGATAAAGTTTATTATCTTGGATTAGGTTTTTCTAAAGTTATACTGTTCTTGCATGTTTTAGTTTAAAGCTTTAAATTTTACTACTTAATCACTTGCTGAGCAGTAGAAGAACTGAAGTAAAAAACTTGATTAGCAGTAGAAGGAGTAAAAAGATGGGCAGTAGGAAGTAAAGAATAGAGAATAAACTAGATTGTAACTACTCACAATTAAGAAAAGGGTTGAACCAGACTGAAACTCTCCTAATTTTTATTTAAAAGGATAAGCTAGATCGAAATAAATTCACGAATTAAAGAGTATAATTTTTATTTAAAAGGGATAAGCTAGATCGAAATTCACAAACTAGAGAGGATGGGATAAACTAGATGGTAAGGATGGATGAATTTTAGCAAAGTAAAATGAGTGGGGGCCAAGCAGAGCATGGAAGTTAAAAAAGATAAGGGCATTTCCCCGGTTTAGAATTGACTAGGGACCAAGGCCCTACTAGATATCTAGTTATGTAATGTTGTAGCTTGTGGCTTACTACGGTGTAAACCTCTTAATCTGTTCTATACACGACGGTCCCTACCACCATGATTACAACCCCGCCGAATATGTGGCTAAGTTCTAGTAGTATACCTTTCATAAATACGACAAAAATACATTCAACCTATTTTTTTTAACTTTATATAAACTTGTATACCTTTTGTGTTATTATCATTGTGTACTCTATGACCTTCTGATCTATCACATATTTTTCTAATATCATTGAAGTCCCACAAATTGTAATAATAGTTCGTTAGTGAAGCCGATATTCTTTGCTTCTTCTTCGGCTACCATCAACTTTTGTGTTACTTATAATGCAACATAATATTAAATTTTTGTCCCCATATTTTTCTCATTTTGTCCAAACTTAGCATCATTTCTAAGATGTAAAATAACGAATTTCAAGAAAAAAATCTCACGAAGTCGAGATTGGATAAGATTTTTTGCACAACATCTTATTTATATGCGTGGTTTTTTGTATGGATTTAGATGACTTTTTGATGGAGTTTACACATAACAAGTAGGGGGGTGGGGGGTTCACCATATATTTATCATTGTTGTTGTGAAGAATTTTTTTTTTTTAGAACTAGGGCCAGAGAGCCCCCATTTCTCTTACTAGAAATGAACATATCCTTACAAAGTCAGGGAAACAAAAACAAATACGAGGAAAGAAAGCTAAAGAGCTTATCCAGATGCCTCACAGGGCTGGATGGCTGAACACGAATACATCATTCGGTCATCAAAAGGATAAAACAGATCACAAAAAACTAATAACATCTTCATCCTTCTATCCTCCTGATTCCAGGTCTCCATCCATGTCTTGAGCAGAAGATGTCACTTGCCGGCTCCCAACTGCAGTCTTCTTCGATTTGCTTCCAACTTCTGCAAAGATGCCCAGGAATCCACCTAGGAACAAGCCATAAAGACCAAATCAGTAGGATCTCTTGGAAATTTATTTTCAAAACAAGCTTTATTCCTGGACTTCCAAATTGTCCAAATGATTGCAGCTAAACCAATCACAATCAAGTGTTTCATGTTTTTATCATGTCTATCTAGCCATTGTCCAAAAATATCCTGATGATTCAAAGTAGGCAGTATATCCAAAGCACAACACATGATATTCCAGAGAAGTTTAGCCAAAGGACATTCAAAAAACAAGTGCTGTATATCCTCTTTTTTATCACAAAATTGACACTTTTCATTCCCCTTCCTCCAACCTTTTTTATACAAGTTTTCCTTAGTGAGAATTTTGTTTTTAACAAACAGCCAAATAAAGACTCTAATTTTCAGAGGAATCTTAAATTTCCATATTTTCTTTTGAGGGAAAGACACCTGATGCATTTTAAGGGCTTTGTAAAACGATTTCACAGAAAAGATTCCATCCTTTGTCAAATTCCAATAGATTTTATCTTCAGAGTCATCCTGTAAGTTCAGACTTTCCAGACTGTTTTTGATTCTCACCCAATCTCTCAGTTTATCTCCCTCTAGATCTCTTCTGAATTTGATGCATTGCAAGCCTTTCATTTTCACCTTTGCAATTGTCACATGTTTGGTCAAAGCTATATTGTACAGATTTGGGAACTGAATGTTAAGGGGTTTTCCACCTATCCAGCTGTCAGCTGTCATCCCAAAACAAAGTTCTTTCCCATTCCCCACTTTTTTTAAACAAAATTTAAAAAAATCATCCTTTACTTCATATCAACCCTGCCAGAAATGCAGAGTTACCCCTGTTTTTAAAAGTTTACCTCAGACATAAGTTTTATTTTCAAATAGTTTCCCCTAAGAATCTCCTGCCACCAACCTTCTTTGTGTTCCAAATTCCAAATCCATTGCCCAACAAGGGCCTTTATTCAATAATGTCCAGGCCAGAACACCTATACTCCTTTATCTCCTAGGTGAAAAATAATGCATTGCACAAAATCTCT